>BMAC01001144.1:161242-224400 GCA_014905375.1 Phtheirospermum japonicum
CATCCGTTGCTACTAGCAACTTTCAAATTTCTCGATCGAGCACGTGGAGCAATTGATGACTCCAAATTACAACAAAAACCTATAGAGAGTGTTTAATGACGAGGGCTAGTCGAGGCACTAGTTCTAAACGAGCACAAGGTAGCTAGTTAGTGTTCAAGCTTTGTTTTAAGTTTCGTTTGTGAAGAATCAATCAGCTTTCAAGCTTTCCTCCTTCAAGCTTTTGTAATCACACACATTTGGTAATATCTTTCTATAATCTAGTTTCATTTTTCATGTTATTCCTTTTTAATATTGTGTTGTGTTTTGGATCATAGTTTAGTGGCTCTTTTGCTTATCAAACTTTCAATTTCATTTTCTAGCTTTCTATTGGCCTCTCATGAAGAAAGAAGTGGAGGACTGGGTGAAACAATGTGAAGTATGTGCTAAGTGTAAAAGTGATGGAGGTTTGTACCCAGGTTTACTCCAACCCTTACCTATTCCCCATCAGGCATGTACCCACATTTCCATGGATTTCATTGGGGGTCTACCTAAGTCATTTGGAAAGGATATGATTTTAGTGGTTATAGATAGAATTACCAAGTATGGCCATTTTTTTGCTTTAAAACACCCTTTTACCACTACTACAGTTGCTAAACTTTTCATGGGCCACATATACAAGCTACATGGGCAATCCCTACACATTGTGACTGATAGGGATAAACTTTTCACTAGCTCCTTCTCGAAGGAGTTTTTCAAGGCCATTGGTACTCATCTGGACTTTACATCTGCCTATCACCCTCAATCTGATGGACAGACTAAAAGGTTGAACCAATGTTGGAAAACTACCTCAGATGCATGGTTCAACAAAACCCCAAACATTGGGTCAAGTGGCTTTCCCTAGCAGAGTTTTAGTATAATACCAACTACCACACAAGCCTAAAATATACACCTTTTCAAGCCCTATATGGTTACCAACCTCCTACTTCATTTATGGAGACACACATCATTACATAGAACCAGATGCCACAGATTTTATCCAACAAAGACAAAAATTAATACATGAACTCTGGAAAAATCTGAAAAAGGCACAACATTGCATGAAGTTTTATGCAGATCAACAAAGAGTGGAGAGGCATTTTGAAGTAGGGTATTGGGTGTACCTTAAGCTACAACCATTCAGACAAAACTCAGTTGCAATCAGGAAAAACCTAAAGCTTTCAGCACGATTTTATGGTCCATTTAGAATTATTGAGAGAATTGGGGAGGTGGCTTACCGTTTACAACTGCTGGAGACCTAGAGAATCCACCCAGTTTTCCACCTATCCCTTTTGAAGAAGAAGCTCGGTCCCACCGTGATACCGCCGCCCAGTTCAGATCTGCCGACGATTGGGGAAGATGTTAAATTCCAAATCACCCGCAAGAATCGATTGGACAAAGAGTGGTAAGGAGACGAAGAGGAGAGATAAATCAATTTTTAATTCACTGGGTTAATAATGAAAAGAAAATGCAACATGGGAAGATGAAGAATAATTACACTGTCTGTTTCCAAAGTTTGATCCTTAGAGACAAGGATCTTCGGAGGGAGGGGTATTGTCATGGATCGGAGGCGAATTGCAGAAAATTGGGGGATTAGGACAAAATATGAAATTGGGAAAAAATCAGTCTGGCCAAACATCAGGAAAGGGAGGAATGGAAAAGGGTTAATCGGGTCATTGACAGGTTTCCAAATCATAAGTGGGGCGGATAAGAGTTTGGAGCAGGACACGTGGAAGCAGCTGGTTGATGGGCCTCAAATGGGCAATAAATTGCAGCACTCAATTTGTAGTTGTCTTATTTGAGTTTGTTAATTGTGTTACCAATTTTTATGGATCAAGGGACATGTTGTATTGATCCCCCCTTTTGCTAGCTATTTATGCATTTGAAAAAAGCAACAAAGGAATTAATCAGCAAATTACAATTTCTACAAATCTCTCTCTCTCCCTCTCTCTCTCTCTCTCTCTCACTCTCTCTCTCTTCCATCTTCCTCCCCAAGTTATCTCTTCTGCTAATATTCATATCGATACAAACACCATAATTATAGATTTACAGTATACCAAAAGAAAGAAAATAATTAATACACAAATTAGTAGATACAACACCCATTTCAACAGCAAGGCAGTCGATCGACTGCCAACCCGTCGATCGACTGAACAGCCACCGATCGACTGAGAACAGCCCAAATTGACTGAATAATAGAGGCTGGCCCATTTCAACAGCAAAGCAGTTGATCGACTGCCAACCTGCTGATCGACATGCAGTCGATCGACTGCATCGCCCGGATTTTTTATGTTTTTGATGATTTTGTCCCTGTAAACCTCTATATAAACCCCACATCTTTCCCCAACAAACGGATCCACTCTCCTCCCAACTCTTGCATGGGTTTGGGATTTAATTTCTCTCTCTAAATCTTAGATTTAATTTCAAGTTTTTCATTGGGTTTGTAAGCTCAAGAAGAATTCAAGCCATCACTTGGATTTTATTTTGGATTGTTATTTTCTCTTTCTTAATTAAAATAAGTTTTTCTTAATTTTCTTCATTGTTCTTCAATTTATGCATTTTGCCTTATCTCTTAGATTTATTGTTAGATTTGTGATTTGGTTTGTGGAATTTAGGTGCATGACACACCTCGATCATAGATCGGGTCCTTGATCGTTTTTATTTCAAGTATTTCATATGCTTTAATTTGGATTTTAATTCTCATGCATGGTTTTATGTTGAATCCTAGATCTACTCTTCGTTTCTAGTTATATTTCGAAAAGTTTTTAACTTTCACGTCAACTTTTATTGCTCTTTCTATTGTTGCTTTCGATTTTCGCTAATTTGCATTATTTAAATTTTATGATCATGCATGCATAGTTGTACCTTAGGCTTTCATGCTTGTACTTTATTGTTTCTTTGCTTTTTATTGCTTATTTTGAGTATTGCTTGCAATTTCAATATGGCATACGCATGAGGCATCCGAAATACTTGCTTTACTTTTCATAGATCGTCGTAGTTTCTCGTTTATTTTCGTAATTTTCAATTTATTTTAGTTTTTTTTCCTTTAATTTCTCAAGCTAGAAACTCTTTGACTCCTACAATCAATCGAATTCCGATAATACCAAGCCACACAAACCCATACTACACCACTAAAAACCCATCTCTTCACCGGACTTGAGAATTTAGTAAACGACATGCGCAAGCTCACTGCTCACAACAATATCCACCAAATGCAAATAGTCCATCGGCCCTTCCCATGCATGTACAATATACATTTTATATATATTTATAAATTTGATAATGTAATATGATAACCTAAACTATACCTAAATTCAATAAAATCAAGATCTACATTTCTAATTAAATAAGATTGTACCTTAACTATTTACTCTTAAACTATGACTAAGTTTAAAATTGGACCTTAATTATCCAATTAGATACGATCAAATTAAACAAATTAAACGAGTCAAAAATTCATATTGTTCTTACTATATTAATCATACAAAATCTTAATCAACTTAGTCAATAAATCAACTTTTGGACAACAAATCAACTTAGTCAAAAAATAAACTCTCTGAGTTACTATTTTTGGACAAGACGGAGTCAAGAAGCCACCCTCTTCACTTCCATGTCCTTGTCGCACTCCACGCCAGTGCCTTTTTTAAACAAATCAACTTATTATCCTCCTTCACTTTTTAATCTCTATTAAATTTTTAATGCAAAATATATTTTATCGAGATTTTTTTAAAAATGAGCACAAATCTTCAAAATTATATTGAAGATTCCACTGGGAATATATTTTCAAGGTAATTATTTGTCGAGAACTTGCCGACGGAGAAATGGGACAATTTGAAATTTAGTATCAAACTCTTTATTTGATACTAAATTCCAAACGGGGTTAAGGTGCGTATTCTAAAAGGGAATAATTCAGATTTTAGTATCAAATTCCCTAATTGATACTAAATCGAATTAAACGAGACGAAAATACATATTATTCTTACTATATTAATCATACAAAATTTAAAAACAACAATATTAACCAATTAATCACATGTATACAATATCAACAAACCATAACATATCTAAAACACAACATTCACATACCGATCACCACGTCATTTAAAAACCACCATCCCCAACAATTTAAAACTTTTTAAAATCACCATCATTTTTTAAAATAATTTTGAAAACCATTATTGGAGGGACGAAACCTTCCGGCAGGCGCCGTACACCACGTCATCACCGATTTCCACCCAACCAATCACAACATCAATTAATTATAATGTATATAACAAAAAACTATAACATACATTAAACACAACCGATCATCATGGCATTTAAAAACCACCATCACATACACTTTAAAAGATAATTGCATAATTGCACAATTGAACCGTAATTAAAAATCAACCCTACCTAGCCCTAATTTAATTCAAATGTATATAATCGAATCTAATTATACAACTAGATACGATCAAATCCTAATTGTTTAAATCATTCACAATTGCATAAATAAGCCTAAATTCCTAAATTGAACCCCCAATTAAATTCCTCAAAACCTAATTCTTAAATTCAAACTCTAAACCTTAAATTAAAGCCTAATTCAACGGCTCAATCGTAACTTAAAACCATAAATCATAAATTGAATCAAGTTTTAGTTACTAAATTGAATTACAAATCAAAGTCCTAAATTAAAAAAACATTCAAGTTGAATTAAAAGACTAATATACCTTAATATACGAAAGTGCGGTGCTCTGGCGGTGGTGGCGGTAGCTCCCTTCTCCCTTTCCTTCTCGCCTTTTTTTGGTTGCTTTGTGAATTGTGGAGCATTTTGTTCGCTGCAACCGGTTTTATGAAGTTTACCGACGAACACATTTTCGTCGGTAATTTTGATGGTAAAAAAATTCAGCGTTACCGACAAAAATAATCCGTCGGTAAATTTAAGTCGGTGTTGCCGACAGCTTAAATTCCGCCGGAAATTTAATACCCAATTTTTTTAAAAAAAAAAGCATTTGCCGACGAACTCATGTCGTGGGCATATTGGGCTTGCTTTACTCCCGTCTACTTCCCGAGAATTTGCCTACGGACAAATCTACTGAGGGGTTGCGTCCGTCGGCACGCCATCGGTAATTGTGGCCGTCGGTAATGCTAGACTTTTACCGATGGCATGATGCCCATCGATAATATTCGTTGACGTTTTCGAGTTCTTTTGTAGTGACATCATAACTTCTGGCCAAAAAACAAACTGTTCGAACCAGATTTTTGAACATGGATTTCAAGTTCGAAAATCTGCTTCGAACAATTTATTTTTTGTCAAGAGTTAGACACATTTGTTCTGAATTTTCTTTTTTTGAAAATTAAGCGTTTGTACAAAAAAATAAATTCCGATCATTACATATTTGTTCAAAAAAAAAATCGAACAGTACTTCATTGTTCGTGGAACCAGAGTCTAACCTTACGGTAGCCCAGATTTCTTTTATTTAATCTTCTTTAGAGGAACATCAATTTTCACAAAGATGAGAGAGTTATTCTACAAATGTTTGATTGCTTAATATGATCCATCTCCTCATTTTCTTGCAAAAATCTTTGAAAAAGAATTCTTCATTTTTCGCATTTTTCTTTTTCCTTTCTTTTTCGTTTTTCCTTTATATTCTTCTTGGTTTTCTGTACGTCTTCTTAATTTTTTTCTTTTTTTATTTTATAATTTTTTTATATTATTTATTAGATAGGGGATGTATTAGAGATTTTATGGGGTTGATATAGTAAATTTTTAATGTACACTAGTGGAAAAAATCAAATTAGTGTCGCCTTATAAGTAGCGTTTGAAACTTGAACCGCCACAAAATGTACAAAAGTGGCGGTTTTTACATATAAACCGCCTCTTTTGTAAATAAATCACTCGGGTGGCAGTTATTCGATAACAACCGCCACCAATAATAGTAAAAGTGTCGGTTGCTTTTGGGAGCGACTCTAATATAAAAACACGGGTGGTGGTTAGTAAGGAAACGCTACCAATACTAAACTTTTCGGGTGGCGTTTTTTCATAAAACCGCTACTTATGATTGATGGTTTATTGGTAACGGTTTCTTAAAAAACTCGAGTTGAGGTTTCAGCCAAACCGCTACTAATAATGCCCATCCTGGTGTCGGTTGAATATCATAACCGCGACTTATACTCTGACCTCCCAGATATGAGAAACAGCGGCCCATTGAAACCTTCAGATACTTAGCCGGGAAATTGAAACCTTGAAGCTGGAAAATTGAAGCTAGGAAATTGAAGCCGGGAAATTGATAAGAAGCGTCACTTATACTTCCAAAAAATTTAACCCTAATACTCTGAGATTCCCAGAGGCTCACCCGCCTCACTCCTCATCTACGCCCCAAACCCCCCAATCTCCAACGGAGCATTGTAACAGGCACAGAGAGAAAGTAGAAAACTCGAGCACACTTAAATACAGTCCGTATCCGTAGACTCTCACTGTCCGTAAAGAAATCATAAAATTCAGTGAACGAAGAAAGGGAAAAGAAATCGTAAAATTCAGTGACGAAGAAAGGGAAGTCCGTATCCGGATGATTACAAGCTTCTCGAAGAGGTGGGATACGGTGCCAGCGCAACTGTTTACATATCGATCTATTTGCCTTACAATGAAGTGGTGGCTGTCAAGTTTTTGGATCTCGATCGATGCAATAGCAATCTGGTTTGTTCTTTTTTTTCCTCTCTTAAATTTCCTCCATTTTTACTGTGACTTAGTTAGCTTGTTTGATTTAGCACGTGTTTTGATTTTTATTCTACCTTGTTTTTGTGTGAGGTGATTTTTTGATCTAGTTGGATTGTGTTTCCGATAATGCTTTGAATTCTTCGTTGTGTAATTTGAGATCGCCTTATTTTTAGGAATCGTTGTTGAGTTGATTAAGTGGTAAGTCTTTGAAATTTGAAGCCTTGAATTGGCTTCAGTTGCAGTAATTAGTTTCTTATGATTGGGGATTGGCTTGCTATTCATTTCTCTATAAAGGTTTTGAAGCACACTTATTTGTTCATGGTGAAAATACTGAAATCCAATGTAGTAGATGCTGGCATTTATTGACTCGGTTCAACTTGAGTTTCATTTAAGTTTAGGGTATTAATTTATCTGACAAGTACCGTTATATTGAGTTGACTAAGAAAAATTATATGAATTTAAATGTTCTGAGGGATGTCTGCTCGACAAAGATTTCTTGTACCCTCTTTCGTGAATGATGAACTAGTTACTGATCAGAGTTTACTGGTTGGAAGAATGAGTAATTTGGTTTTGTGATGGTTATATTGTTGTTATTGATGATTAGTAGATTATCGACGTGAACTTGTTAATTCTGAATCCAAGGTCATAAGTTATGCCACATCCTTGGTGCTAAAAACTCTTCTTTCAGATTCAGAGCTTTATTCCCCTTAATTTACGCAACAAACATGAATGCTAGAGAATTCGGGATTGGTCAGATTCAGGCTCGGGTTCTAGGGGAAAAAAAGGAAGGGCATATAGTTGATGGGTATTTTGGTAATTTGTTGAGAAAATAGAATTACTAAACTGAGAAAATGAAGGTTTGCTTAATTTTTCTCGCTACATTTTAATTCTGTATTTTAATTAATTTGTTGTATTTAAATGAAGAATTATGAACACCTTTTCATTTTGAATTTCAATAATATATAGTTGGGTTTTTTCTTAATTACATCTGGCTGAAGTTATGAATAATGAGCATGCAGTGTATTTTTCTAACTTCAAACTAGACAAGAAATGAACTTTCCACTATTATTATCTTGATTTAACCTCAATTAAACATTTTTAATTAAGGTTCACAAGATGAGATCGCATACCCATGGCTCCAGGAAAGAGGAAAAGATGGTGACGAGGAAACAAAAGGCGGCCGAGGCTGAGGCTGCTCAGTCTCCGAAGAAGGCCAAGGTCTAGCACAATGAGGAGGAGCAGAAGGGTCAGCATAAAAAGTCAACCAAAGAGGTTATAGCTGATTTCGCGGTGTTTTGTAGAGCCACAAGCAAGCATCTCTCGATCCAGCAGATGCGTGAGATTCTCGAAGCCAACGGCCAGGATTCGACCGGCAGTGACGATGCCGTTGTGCCTAGATGGTTAGTCAACTCTTGCTTCCAACTTCTACTCTTCAAGTCTTGGTTGGTATGATTATTTTAACAAGTAATCAAGTGCTTTTAAAAAATCTTGTTATTTTCGCTTACTTTTGATTTTGATTAGTTTAATCCAAATGAAGGAATCAAGGATTTTCTTAGATTTCAACTTCTGATTCTCGACTACTTTTAACTTGTGCAACCAACAAATGTTAAATCACTTATTTTAAAATCTTTGAGGATTGATGTTGTTGTGTATTATGAGTTCCAACCAGGACATACTGTTTTATGGGCCGCTCGATAACTGTCACATTTGCGGTGGTAATCTCCAAGTGTCGGGTGTGACCTACACATGCAGCGGAGATAATAGTGAGTGGTCTAGTTGCATTTTTAGCACTAAGACTCCCTCCAGAAAGGACGACCCGATCGTATTACCCGATTTCGTCCAACATTCTGTCGTCGCTGATGTAATTATATAAATTGAAAGGGTTTTTCATTTTTATTTTTTTTTATTTTTCGTTAAATATCCTTGTTCTTATTGGTGTAGTTGCTGAAAGAGCATCAAGATGTTAAATCTCGACCATCTCTACCATCGGCTTCCACTGATAAGCCGTTCGAGGGGATGATGATATCTCTAGCGGGCCGTTTAACCGAACACATGTATAAATATATATTTATTTTTTAAAATTAAAGAAAAAAATGTTTTGTAGCTTTGATATTTTTGCTACTTAAATTAAATTTCAACTCTATTTTTTTAACTGGTCTTTTTTTTTATCAGCAATACTGGGAGAACGAGATAGAGAAGCATGGAGGAAAAGTTGTTAACTCCATTATTGGTTAAAAAAAATTAAAAATGAAGTGAAAATATCACGGGCCGTGTTTATTAGCTAACTTGGACATGTGGTCTTTTCCAGGGGCGAATTGTCTTGTTGTGTCCCCTGCTGAGCGAGAACGTCGTGGATCGTCCAAGTTGGCTGAAGCAATGTAAGAAATCATTCACTGTTTTTTTAGACATTGGGGGTGATGAGTTAATTGTATTAAGTGAAATCAATTAAATAAAATGGTTTATATGAATTAATTTCTATTTTTGTCTGGAAATAAGATTTTTTTAGAAGAGAATCCGATCCAACACATACAAAACCGAACGGAAAGAAAAAAAATTCTGATTGCTGCAGATGAATGAATATATGTATCTTTTTTTTTATCATGCAGCAACAGAACAAAAACCAAACACGATGGCAAACTTCCTGAAGCATCCGCATGAGATAATGAAAGTGAGAGATAAAGAGTGCACCAGAGAAGGAAACCTATGGGGAGCAAGAGAGAGATGTAACAGTTGATATTGAACAGGTAGAAAGACTGAACTTGTAAACTAAGTAGCCATAATGAGTGCCTGGATCAAGTTTTCAGCAACACGTTTCTGTTCAGAGGTACCAGATATTAGAGCCACGCGATCACCTCGTCCGGATTTGGAACCTGATATCTCAATAGCCGCCCCAGATATCTTACGGATATTGTCAATATTCGTGCCACCTCTTCCCATGACTTTTCCAACTGCGTGAGCAGGCACGAGTCAAGAGTAGACGGTGGAGGTAATCCCGCATACAGTGACGACGAATGTGAAGACAATGGTCCATAACCTTTGTCTCCCATCGATAAGGACCCGTATCCATATGCACTCGAGGAAAGAAATCCCAAGCCACTCCCCGTATCGGCCCGCGGCTCGTATCCCAATGCAGCATTAGACGACACGCCGTGATAAACTGATGACGCTGGAATAGATGTGCCACCTGGATAATACACCTCATCACCAGACGAGTAATTATGAATGTCCTCTCTATCCTTCAACACATCTTCTCGGAGCCTCAGAACAATTTGTATAAGCGCATCTCTCAGATTTCCAACGTTTCCAACAATCTCGACAAGTTCGTCATTTGCATCGGCACACCTAGGCTTTCTGCCTTTAGAAATACGTATGTCCGTTTTAGTTCTTTTCCGGATTTCGTTGATGATGGACCCACTTTTACCGATGATACAACCGATAACCCTCGAAGGAATGAGGAGCCGATATGCCCAGAGGTACGAAAAGGTTACGTGTTTGATCCAACTTTCACACAGGACCCCGAAATATTAAAACAATTGACTTTGTAAGTTAAATTAATTCTTTTTTTAGTGGATGAGTTTTTTTTGTTATTTAATTCTTTTTACGCGTGTTTGTTGAAAAGACTCGTGATATGTATTATTTCTTTGTCACGTGCATATTCATTTTTCCATACTTTGAAATCTAGGGCTTTTAGGATTGCATCATCAATAAAGGGGAATGGTAAAGGCATAATATTTTCTAGGGTGAAGGTAATACATTTATATTTTTTTAAAATTAATTTTAAATATTTCATGTATTAATATAACTAATCTTTATTATTTATATTTTTTTTTCAAGTGTCGCAAGCAACCGGGGCCTACCGAGTGTGGTTACTGTGTGATGAGGTACATGTACGACATTAGTCAACAATTTTCCCAATAGTCGAGATATTGGAATGGTAAGTTGATTTATGTATTATTATTTTTAATGTTTATATAGTGAGATGTTCAAGTTAGTATTAATAAATCTAATATTTTGTTTCAATATTTGTAATTTAAGGATTAGAGATCGAATCAAGACCCTTACTCACCGTTGGAGTTCGATGATATTCGGAATGTGTTTGCAAGATATTTTATTGACGTTATTCTAGATTCTTAATTGTAAGCATTTGTTGAGTATATTGATAAGATTGAATTGTTATGGTTGAAATGATATATTGTTGTTTACTTGAATGATTTGTGTTTGATATTTATGACATTTGTTATTTTTTTTATGATAATTTGTATTTTCTATGAATATTTTGGTTGTTTAGTTGTATATTTGCTATGAATAATCTGGTTTGTAGGATTTATAATAAATTTGGGGAATTTTTTGGGTGCTGAAGTAAGGGAAAAAGAAATTACACTGTAAGTGGCGGTTCAAAACAGAACCGCTGCCAAAAATCTTACGCTTTAAGTCACGGTTCAGCATGAAGCGCTGCCAAAAGTCAACATTTTAAGTCGCGATTCAATGTAAAGTGCTACCAAAAGTTTGGACTATTGGTGGCGGTTATAAAGAGAACCGCCACCCAGATGAGACTTTTGGTAGCGGTTCCTAACCAAGAAGCGCCACCCGGTTTAGACTCTTGGTAGCGGTTCCTAGATAAGAACCGCCACCCGCTCCTGTTTTAAGTAGCGGTTTGAACCGCTACCCGTGTGGATCTGACTTTAAGTGTCGCCTCCATTAGAGGCGGTTCAAAACCGCCACCAATAGCTGTTTTGAACCGCTGCTAATCGTGTTTTTTCCACTAGTGGTATTTAAAATATTATTTGGGTGTTCTCATTTATGGAGTCAACTCATCTATTTTTAAGGTGCAAATATCTGGTCCCAAAAACATTTACAATAGTTAGTTAATATCGAATGTGGGTATAATGGGTCATATACATTATAGAAGAAAATGTCTAAATATGCACATATTGAAGGAAAAATATGAAAATAATATCCAAATTAATTAACCATTTGAGAAGAAATTATAGAAGTGAATGTCTAAAAAGTTTCACATCCATCAAAAAATCGACACATAAATTTTCACGCTATGAAGCGTTAAATTGACATAAAAATTCCAAAAGATAATATCATACTATAAATGTAGTGAGAAATAATCACTACAAAAAAAACAGTGTTTTACCGGGGGGGGGGGGGGGCGGACTATCAGTAATAGCAAAAAGCCCTCGATAATCCATTTACTGGGGGGAAAATCGAGGAAAATCTCCCCCTGGGAAAACCCTCATCGGTAAAATTTTTCGAGGGGAATTTCGTTGTCGTAAACTTTTTCGAGGGCATTACCGAAGGTGTATTTTTTCGGTAATTCACGGGGCCCAATATCTGTCTACCCTCGGAAAAACCTAGGGCAATGGCCCTTCTAAAAAATCGAAGGTTGTTCCCCTCGGAAATACCAAAGGTTCGTGCCCCTCAGAAAAACTGAGGGCGAGCTACCCTCGGAAAAACCGAGGGCATGTCCCCTCGGAAACACCGAAGGGGAGGTTCCCTCCGAAAAATATTAAAAAATAATATTTTCAAAAAAAAGAAAAGAATCGAGGGGATGTTGCCCTCGATTTTCATGAGGGGGGCACGCCTTCAGTATTTTTCGAGGGGAATTATCCCCTCGGTTTTTTCCTTTTTTATTGTTTTTTATTATTAACTTTAATCCATGTTTTTTTATTTAAATACCCCAAGAATATAAAAAATCATTAATAAACATACAAATAAATAAACTAATTATTATATAAATATATGAAAATTTACAATTATTAAATTTGCTCAACAAAAGTGTTTAGTAAAAAAGTTTATAAAAATATAAAACAGTCCGATGGCGGGGGAGGTTGGGTGGGTACTGCTGTAATCGAGCTGACAGCTCGGCCTTCTGGGCGTTCACCTGCGCATGAAATTGCTGCTGCTCACGTAGTAGCTCAGACTCATTGTATCGCTGCTCCATCGTCTGTTGAGCTTGTCTCGTGGCCTCTAACTCCTCCCTCTGCACTTGGAGCCGCGTCTCGAGCTCCCTCATATGAGTCTTATCCTGCTGGGAAGAGGAGGAAGAACAACTGGCTCGGAAACCCTTCGTAGCATCCACCAACTTCCTGAACAAGTCGGTGTCGTAATGTCGGCCCTTATCCGATTCAACGACGTCGAGATAAATAAGGTCAGGGTCAACCTCGTTATCCATATCCTTTGAAGAAGCACATGCCTCATCCAAATGTCGCTCGTACTCCTCCTGAAATACAACTTGTTAATAAATTCTACATTAAGACCAAAAGACAAGTAAAATAAGAAAAAAGACTCATTAGTATTATTGGATCTCGTATCAATCCATGTGTCATCGTCCTTCTTGTGCGTACATACAAAAATTTGGTACGCAGTGGCCGATTCACCCGTCTTCCGATCTTGTATCCAAAAAGATTATCAGATAATTAACATTAAAAAACAAAAAAATAATATATTATGATCTGAAATTACTTACGATATCATAAGAATAATCGATCGAAAATGTTGAATCTCGTATCGATCCACGTGTCATCGTCCTTCTTGTGCGTACGTACAAAATTTTGGTACGCAGTGGCCGATTCACCCGTCTGCCGATCTTGTATCCAAAAAAATTATCAGATAATTAACATTAAAAAAAGAAAAAAATAATATATTATGATCTGAAATTACTTACGATATCATAAGAATAATCGATCGAAAATGTAGACCCCCCCCATGCTTCGACATCCCAGTACCCGTACCAGCAAGCTCTGTCCTCCCGTTGATGCTGCACTACTCGGACCTCATCCTGTTCATCCTACTCAACATTCCAAGCCTTAGTTGAAATGGATGATATATATATAAAATCTAAATCATATTTAATAATAATAATAAAATAATTCAATAAGAAAAGGCGACATAATCATTTGTATAGACCGTGGAGTATACAGATCCGTGTCTTAATAACAAATCTCCTGCAAAACAAAATAATAATTTCAATTCAATTGATACATGATTCTCAAGTTATAATAAAGATTAATAAATTTGGACACAAAATAATAATTACCTGAAACATGTCCCACCATAATGCAGGAGTTTCCTTAGGGGCTACTTTAAACTGCCATCCAGTGGGATTGAGCTCCTTCTCCATGATCTCCTGGAATATGTTGGTCAGTCTGACCTCCATGCTATGTAGCTTGTAATTATGGTTGTGGTTAAAAATATAATTTAATATTAACGATGATCAAAATTTTAAAATTATTAATTTACTTACTTCTTCCCGACGATAAAAACAAGGTATTGCCTCTGTGGTGGGCCCAAATCCTGTCTGGATGTACCCGCTTTGGACGGTGTCGGTGTGGTGGTATCTGGGGTCGGCGCTGAGTGATGAGTACCAATGCCCATGTAATCGTCATCAAAATCAGCTAAATGATTAGCCGACCCCATATCTGATCGACCTAGGCTAGATCCGCGCCCACGACCTCTCGTCATCTGATAAAAGTATATATAATACGAGCATTTTACAAAATACTGTATATATTATATCAACCATTTTAATAAATCCAAACATAAATAAACTAGTTAAAACAAGAGCGTTTTACAATATGAACAATTTACATATATTTCAACCAAACAAATCATCATAACTGACACTTTCACTATTAAAAAATCATTGACGATTCGTTTGTACATCCAACTACGATCGAAACTCATCCTATCATCATACGATTGTTATATTGATTTGTCGAGAAATGGGCAGCATGAGGGTAGCTAGAAAATGATTGAATTTTTTGTAAGGGACCTATACCATTCGAAAACGTGATTTTCCAGTAATATAGCATTTCAGTATATGAATTTTTGTTGACTAATAATTTCGGAAGCATCTCTCTTTAGTTCTCTAAGTACACATATATTGCAGTGCACCTGAGAACAAAATAGAGCTACTGAACCCTTATTTTTATAATCAAAAAAAAAAAAGATAAGTCATATTACAATCACGCTCTCAAACTGTCCAAATAAGTGGACAATTCGGGATTTAGTATCCAATTCTCTATTCGATACTAAATCCCAAATGAGTCTAAGGTATATTATTTGAGTGTAGAAAGAAATATTATATTGTGCATCAATAAATCAGGGACGGCGCCGTAAACCAAGTCATCACAAACGTATACATCAACCAATAAATCATAACATGTAACAATATCTACAAAATAACATATATGTTAAACACAATATCCACGTACCGATTACCACGATATTTCAAAACCACCATAACCAACAATTTAAAACATTTTAACCACCATTATTTTAAAATAATTTTAAAAATCGTTATTGGACGGACGAAACCTCCCGGCCGGCGCCGTACACCACGTCATCACCGACGTTCCCAACCAATCACAACATGTATGCGATATCAATAAACCATAACATATATGTTAAACACAATCGATCACCACGAGATTTGAAAACCACCATCACATACACTTCAAACCATAACAGTAAAGAACCCTAATTGCATAATTCAACCCTAATTATACAATAAATCCCTAAATTAAATCATAATTACATAAACGAGCCCTAGTTGCATAATCAAACACTAATTATAAATTAAGCCCTAATTATACATTAAACCCTAAATTAAAATCTAATTATACAATAAACCCCAAATTAAATCCTAAATTAAAATCTAATTATACAGTAAACCCCAAATTAAACCCTAAATTAAAATCTAATTACACAATAAACCCCAAATTAAACTCTAGTTATATATTAAGCCCCAAATTAAAGTGTAATTACACAATAAACCCCAAATTAAATCTTAATTATACATTATACCCTAAGTTAAAATCTAGTTACACAATAAACCCCAAATTAAATCCTAATTATATATTAAACCCTAAATTAAAATCTAATTATACAATAGACCCCAAATTAAATCCTAATTATATATTAAACTTGAATTAAAATATAATTAAAAAATAAACCCCAAATCAAACCCTAGTTATACAATAAATCCCAAATTAAAATATAATTATATAATAACTCCTAAATTAAACCCTAATTATACAATAACCCCTAAATTAAACCTTAGTTACAAATTAAACCCTAAATTAAATCCTAATTATAAATTAAACTTATATAAATCCCTAATTGCATAATTAATACATAAACTCATAATTAAACTCAACTTATATAACAAACTACCGATTAATATATAAATTCATAATTAAAGCATAATTTCAAAAAAAAAAAAAATCCCAATTACCTTGGAGGCTGGCGCCAGGAACGACTTGAGGTGGAGCGGCGGTGGCGGAGCGGTGACTGCTGAAATGGAGGTGGCTTGAGGCTAGAACGGAGGCGGCTGCTTTCGGTGGTGGTGGCTTGCTAGTCGACGACGGCCGACAGCTGGAGCGGCAGAGTAGGTAAGTTATTATTTTTTATTTTAGGTTCTGTGAAGAGTGAAAGCAGCGAGGCTGCCCACTGCTATTTTAGATTTGGGACCGAGGGCAAAAATGCTCCTCGAAAATACTGAGGGCAAAATGCTCCTCGAGAATACCGAATGCAAATATTCCCCTCAAAAATTACCAAAGGGATCAATTTCCCTTCGGTAGTTTATTAGGGGAATTAATTCCCTTCGGTAATTTTCCGATGGGAATATGATCCCCTCGATCTAAAAAATAATAATAAATAAATAAATGGCATATTTACCGATCAATTATCAATTTTCGTAGTTCTATAACAACGAAACACACCTCGTGGTACCTTCACAAAATCGTGTCAGTTCGATGCTTTGCGTTTTCAACCTAAAAAGTTGATCGATCGATCGTATCTTGGTTGTTGGTCGAATTACACGACACATGTATATACGCACATTCTCGGTGATATTTTTCTATCAAAACTGGGTCAAAATCACCCACGTGCCTAGAATGATAGGATATGATTTATTTTTACAATTTTTGTATTTTTTTCTCTTTTTTTTTTTTGGAATTCTTATTTAAAATTTAAAAAATTGAGAAATTAGAAAATCATGAAAACAAAACACACTTCGTGGAACCTTCACAAAATCATGAAACTTCGTTGCTTTGCGTTTCCAACCTAACAAGTTGATCGATCGTATCTTGGTTGTTGGTCGAGTTACACGACACGTGCAAATACGCACATGCTCGGTGATATTTTCTATCGAAATTGGGTCAAAACTACCCCACGTGCCAAAAATGATAGGATATGGTTTATTTTTACGATTTTTGTTTTGTTTTCTATTTTATTTGAGTTTTTATTTATAATTTAAAAAAAATCAAAAAAACAAAATAGAAAATGTGTCTTTACTGATCAATTACCAATTCTCATGGTTCTATAACAACGAAACACACCTCGTGTCACCTTCACAAAATCACGACGCTTCGTTGCTTTGTGTTTCCAACCTAACAAGTTGATCGATCGATCGTATCTTGGTTGTTGGTTGAATTACATAACACATGTAAATACGCACATGTTCGGTGATATTTTTCGATGGAAACTGGGTCAAAACCACCCCCACGTGCCTAAAATGATAGGATATAGTTTATTTTTACGCTTTTTATAATTTTTTCTATTTTTTTCTAATTGTTTTTTATTTAAAAAAAACCCGAGGGTAGCATATGCCCCTCGGAAATTTCCGAAGGGATCTATTTCCCTTCGAAAATTTCTGAGGGGAATTTGTTCCCTTGAGGAATTTTTCGAGGGGAATATGATCCCCTTATTTTTTTTTTAAATAAAAAAATCGAAAAAAATATAAAAGGTAATCTGTAATCGCAACGCGTGCTTACACCTTACATGCATATAGCTTTTCTTGTGTGTGTGCGCGTTAAATAAAAAGAATATGCGATAAATTTTAAATTTAAATGAAAAGAGCTGATAAAGACATAATTATAGTGGAAAGCACAACTTTTGAATACACAAAGTATTGTACAGAGTTGTAAAAAAAGATAATATACTACTCCTCCCTCTTCTATTTGTCACTTTTTAGATAGTAGATTGTAGACAGTAGAAGTAGACTTCTGACCTCACGTGATGTTCATGACAAAATGAGATGAGATTACAATACATACTTTTCCTGTACTTTTAAGTAATGACTTTAGAAAAAACTTGGAAATATCTAACCATGGTGATCTTTTTTTTCAATTTTTTTTTTTAAATTTCAAACAAACCGAGGGGATATTTGTCCTTTCGGTGTTTTCGAGGGTTAAAATATTTCGATAATGATACACTCGAAAAGCGTTTGATATAACCTTCAATAATTATGGAGGCAAAACATTAACGCCGTGTTTTCGAATAATTTACCGACGGGAGTAGTAGCGAAAGCACAAACCTTCGATAATGCTCTCGAAAATTTCGAGGGTAATAGTTCACTTGGTTTTGTTTTTTTACCGATAGTGTTTTTTATAGTTAATGTGAAAAAGAAGTCTATTTATATTAACTATTAGAGAAAAAAAATGGAAGTGAATGTAAATCAAGTCAAGTTATTTTTCACATCATATGAAATAATTACTACATAACTTTTCATTGGACCAGTTATTTTGAAGATGATCTTAGTATAACATACCTATCCAAGTCTAAGCACTAAATTAGGTTGGAAATGATGCAACGGCAAGCATCATATGTGTATACGAATTTTGTAGAAAATGAAAGAAAATTATAGGAACCATTAATTAATATATATAAAAAAAGATACTAGGGAGCTTCCTCCACGCGTTAGATTCAATTTATCTCCATAGCCTATCCAATGTATGAATTAATATTAATATGACTGTTAAGAAGTATTAATAACTTGAACACGTAGAAAAAAATTAATTGGATGTATGGAGATCTTTAGAAAAAAAAAATCATTTAGTTTTAGATGTACTAGCTGACACTTATGGACTGCAATTCTATATTATTATATTTGTTATATTATTATATTTGTTATGTAAGATTTTATATTGGTATGTTTTGTATGTTTTAAAATGACTCCTAATAAATAGAACTTTAACAGATATCGAAAAGTTTTTATCCAGCGGTTCAGCAAATCGATTCGACAAAGAGAGGTGTTACGAACACCAGGTCAATCTCGATTCAAGTAGAAGCAACTAGATCAACGGCGACTTTCCAGCTTGCTGCTTTCACTATGACCTTCCCCACCTAATCTTCCTCCATATAGGAGGGGTACGCTTTCAGCTGAATTCAGATCGATTCCAGTCGCCGCTACGCCACATCAATCCGTTATGGCTCGACTCTCTTTTGGAGGAGATATCGACATCGTTTTGAGATTAAATTTCAATTAAGGTTAGGTAATCGGAAAGTTTATCATCGTCGAATGAGACTGAGATTTTATGTGGTGGTGGCTTTAAAATGAGGGTAATCCAATAGAATCAACGCAGGTAAGACTGAGTACCAGAAGTAGGTTAATCGAAATCTTTCAGTTTTTTCGAAAAAATTACAAAATTAAAATATGGCCCGGTGGATCAATTTGCGGTTCTTCGTTCTAGCCACTACAAAAAAAAAAGTAAAATAGTGAGGGGATTACCTAAGGGAAAATTGTCCTCCGTATATCGAGGGTAATATGGAGGACAAATATTACCGAATACATTACCGAGAGAAAATACAATCGGTAAATTTTTCGAACATACGGTGTCAATGTTTGCTATCTTTATTACTGAAAGCAATAACGAAGGATTTGCGAGAGCATTTATATAGAGTGCATATTCCCTTTGAAAATTTTTGAGCACTATTTGCCCTCGGAAAATCACGGGAGCAAAGTTGTCACCTTAGGATTTTTAGAAGGGAAATACCTCCCCTCGATCCCATTATATTAAAAAAATATAGTCAAAATATTTTAAAAAATATACTTGTGTGAAAATAAACCATACAATGTCATTTTACACATGTAGGATGATTTTAACATGACTTTTACTATGTGATTATTAACGAGCATGTACATATTGACACATGTCATGTAATTTAATCGATAGTATTCATAATACGTGCGATTGACTTATTCCACTGCAAACGTAAATAAATAGAGCGTCGTTATTTTTGATCAATAGTATTCACGATACTTCTCATGTTTGCATTTTGATTGCACCTTGGTTTTTTCATTAAATGTAAACTTTACATCCTCTCACTCTTAAATGAATGAATTCTAACTACCTGTTTAAACTGGGAAGTATCTTTAAAAACATATGCTCAATTTAAACTTAGCATGTTTCATGTCCATGATGCCGATTATGCTTTCTATGACTTTGTTATGACTTTCACTAACAGACTTATGAGGGATGTACATGTTTCAGCTGACTTAAAGGTATGATCCCCACCCCATTTCTGGTCACTGCCTTGGGCTGAAAATACTGTTTTGATTTAAAAAAAAATACATTTGATTTTTCAAAAAAAAGGTTTCGAAACCCTGGTCACATGCTTAAACAAAAAAATAATCATACAATGTTGTACTTACCATAATTGAGGCCTAATGCTCTAGGGAGTAAGCTTCCTTCACCTTATGTTTACATCTTCCACCCTATTCTTTGAGAACTTTATGAATTATTTGTATATTTTTTCTCATCCAAATTTTCCTTTTTCAATTTTAGAATTCGTTTATTGTGTTGGCCGAACAATTGTAAGTTTTTTTTAGGGCAAGTGATGAACACTTTAATTTGCTTGCGTTCAATTCCTGAACTGGCGAAATAACTCTTCAAAAAAAGCATGTGTGGCACGTGATGAACCTTCCAACTAAAAAAATCATCGTCGTTTTGTTTTATGTGGATAAGCGTAAACACCATGAAGTTGGGGAGTAAAATATAAAAAATAATTTATATGGAAAGATTAAAAAATAAAAAAATACAGATTGTAAATATTCTTTTCTTTTTCTTTTTACATTTAAAATAGACTTTTGGATGTAATGCTACCAAAGTCAAAGCCCATGTAAATGGGCGGATTTGGACTTTCATTTTCGATAATCGCGAGCTTTTTTAGCCCGTCCCGTTAAGGCCGCGGGTTTTCACGGGCCGGGGCGGCTGGCCCGCGGGCAGGCCTTTTTTTATATATTTTATTATAAATTTATAATTAGAATTTATAGTGATTAAATTTGAAAGGATATTTGTATTCTTTTATTTTTTATGAGCCTGTTAGAATACTTTAAATATATAATAATATTTTTTTTAAAGTTAAGATTTAAAAAAAAAAAAAAAAAAAAAAAAAAAAACCAAACCAGCCCGCGAACGACTGCGGATTTAAGTTTTCCTCCAGAGAAGTGAGAATTGAAAACCTTTTAAAAAGTCCATTATAGAAAAAATCAATTTCCAAATAGATTTGTATTAAAAATGCCCACAAATATGAACTTGATAATTTTATATAAAGAATTGTTCTCATGTTAATATTTTCGTGTGTTTTTAATTATTATTTAATTTACTTTACTTATAAGATTTAAATTACTTAAATTAATAATAATTATTACAATCGTACTTTTAATCAATTTTTTAATAAAAATAGATAGTACTGCTTATATTTATTAAAAACATCATCTATTTATAAATAAGGGCACTCGTAGTTATATATTTAGTACAAAAAGGTATGCATGCAATTTCATTTTTGAAACTGATATATACTTAATTACGTATTACATTCATGGGTATAATTTTTTATGGGAAATTTAGATGGACCCAGGTGCACCTATTCTCACATATAAATTGGAATTTCAGAACCTCACGCGCTTTTTTCATTCTTTTTTCTGAAATCTTGTTTTCACGACACGCGTGATCCATCGATTTAACAGCAACGACAAAATTTCCCAAAATTCCATCGCCAAAATTTTCATCGATTTCGTTCGAATAATAATCCATCACCGGCGATCTTCATCGATTTTAACAGAAAATAATTTTGAGTTTTTCTTCAATTTCTCAATCTTTGCTCCACCACCAACAAACAAATCCTTCAATTTCGATGGACTTGAATCTGGTAGATGTTCCAATGGACGTGAATCGGTTCGAAGGTAAGTTATTTTGGAAGTTGATTTATTTTTGTATTATAGTAGGTTGACGGTATTTCTATTTTTTCTTTCTGCAGTTCTTCTGATTTGTGTTTCTCATGGAAATATTTCAGTTTCTGGTGCGAGTCGAACATTCATGAAAATAGTTCGATTACAGGTTTATGATTTCTCCTTTTACTATTCATGAATTGTATATGTGATGATGATATGCGAGTCTATACATGATGGTATGTGAATCTGTATGTGATGGTATATGGAAGCAGAATGTAATGATATGTGTAGTTAGATGTGATAATATTTGAAAATCCTTATGTGATGATATACGAGGAATAATGTGATGATATGTTTAAGCAATATATGATGATATGTGTAAGCAGAATGGGATGACATGTATAGTTAGATGTGATGAGATGCGAAATCTGTATGTGACGATATACGAGCAATAATATGCGATGATATGTGAACGCAATATATGATGATATGTGAAAGCAGAATGTGATGATATGTGTAGTAAGATGTGATGATATGCGAAAGTAATATATAATGATATGTGGCAGTACTATGTGGTTTTAGATGTTGATGTGTGACATTTGTATGTGATGATATGTGGCAGTAATATATGATGATATATCTTAGTAATATGTGATGATATGTGGTAGTAACATGTGATTTGATTTTTTTCTCCTTTTTAGTTTGCTTTATTTTTTGTTTTATGTAGTGAATTCTATTGATGGTGATAGTCAGTCACTTGAGAGAGCAATGCGGGATGATAATTTGGTTGGTATTATAGTAAATTTCGTTGACGAGGCTTACAATTTGTATAATGATCATGCGTATAGGGTTGGGTTTAGTGTTAGGAAGGGGAAGGATAGGAAGAGGGTTGATGGCTCTCTTTCGATGAAAAATTTTCTTTGTTCTAAGGCTGGTCGGAAACAAAATTTAAAAAAAAAAATAGGTCTTATACCAAATTAGATGTTAGAACATCCTGTCCTTCTTTTATTCAGTTTGATATTGATCGTAGTGGTTTGTGGGTTGTTACTGCACATAAAAATGAGTACAACCATGCATTATGTCCACCTATCTCTACTCATCTTCTTCCATCTCATAGGCAAATTTGTCCGACTCAACTTGCTTAAAGAGTTAAAAAAAAGTGGTGTTGGTGTGGCTGATGGTGTACGAGTTTTGAAAAATCAGTCTGGTGGTTCACCTTTTTTAAGTTTTAGCACTAGAGATGCATATAATGCATTGAGTAAATCGAACGTATTTGATGGTACTGATTCCAACACATTAATTCAAAAATTTAAAAATAAGCAAGTTAATGAGAAGGACTTTTTTTTTCGATTTTGAGGTGGATAGTGAGTCTAGATTGTGTAGTTTTTTTTGGAGAGATGGGCGTATGTGGCAGGATTACGAGTTATTCGGCGATTTGTTGGTTCATGATACTACGTATCGCACTAACAAATAAATGATATGATTTGTGTTCCATTTATCGGCATGAACCATCATGGTAAGAATGTGATGTTTGGGTGTGGGCTTCTAATGAATGAGAGAATCGAGTCATTTGAGTGGTTGTTTGGCGCTTTTTTAAGATCTATGGGCTGTAAGTACCCTACTACAATTATGACCAAATAATCTGCTGCATGGCTGTTGCTATTTCCAAGATTTTCCCAAGGTCACGACATTGACTCTGCGTTTGGCATATTGGGGAAAACTCGAAGACAAACATCAGATCGCTAAGA
Source organism: Phtheirospermum japonicum (assembly GCA_014905375.1). Classification (NCBI taxonomy): domain Eukaryota; kingdom Viridiplantae; phylum Streptophyta; class Magnoliopsida; order Lamiales; family Orobanchaceae; genus Phtheirospermum; species Phtheirospermum japonicum. The sequence continues at coordinate 184,671 of BMAC01001144.1, forward strand.
AGTCAAAAAGATTTTATAGACCTTTTCAACTATTTGCTCAAGTACGTGGAAACAGAGGCTGAATTCCAGTTTTATTGGGAAAAGTAAGTAAATATTTTTATGCTTAAATTATTTGTTAATTTTTGTTGATAATATATTACAGCAATATGTGATGATATTTGGACTTATTATATGATGATATGTAGTAGAATTATGTGATGATATATGTCAGTAGTATGTGATGATATTTGAAATAGATTCATGTTTAGGGTTTTCTTTTTTGCTAATGATATACGAAGTAAGTTGAGATGATATGTGTCAGCGATGTGTGATGATAAGTGTTAGCGATGTGTGATGATATGTGTATGTAGTGCGTGATGATATCTGTGTAAGTAATGTGATGATATCTGAAATACAATCTGGTTTTAGGGTTTTACTTTTTGCTAATGATATGTGGAAGTAGAGTGTGATGATAACTATGGGTGTTGTGTGATGAAATGTGTCAGTAATGTGTGATGATATTTGAAACAAATTCAGGTTTTAAGGGTTTGCTTTTTTGCTAATGACATTTTGGTATAAAGTGAGATGATATGTGTCAGTAATGCTTGATTTTTTTATTTTTTTTTCCAGTATGGTTACAGATTATGGATGTCAGGATAATTCTTGGTTACTAAGACTTTATGATATAAGAGCAAAATGGTGTCCTGCGTTTAACAAGGATTGGTTTTCAGGTGGCATTTTATTTTCTCAAAGAAGTGAGAGCACAAATCATGCTCTTACAAAGAAATAATCAAAGACGGGTGAGTTTTGCGATTTCTACAACATGTTCATTGGAGTTGTGTTTAAGTGGAGGAGTAAAGAGAATGGAGAAGATGTACGTTGCATGCTAGGTACACCGTCTATGGCCTTAAATGATGTGAAGTTGGTTTTACATGCTAGAGATGTGTATACAATTGAAACTTTCTCTTTATTTGAATATCAATTTATGAAAGGGGCTGCATGTCATCAATCCTTTTTCTCTATAGAAGGGTCTACTATTACATATCATGTATGGGTTGAGGGTAGGGATGTTATAAAACATGTAGTGACTTTCAATGCTGAAGATTTGTCGGTATTTTGCACGTGCAAGTTATTTTCTGAGGTTGGTATTTTGTGTTGTCATTGTTTGCGTGTAATGAATATACATTGTGTTGGTGCCATTCCTGAGAGATATGTTACAAAAATATATTACACCAACCACATACCATCACATACACCAGCCACATATCATCATATATACCGCCCACATATCATCACATATAACAACGCATATCATCACATACACCAGCCACAGATAATAAACATACACCATCCACATATCATCACACACTCCATTTACATATAATCACATGAACATGACAGTAGTGTATTAAAATTATTGTTAAAAAAGTCTAACCTCAGCTGGTTTTATCTTTTCTTCATTCTCCTTTTTTTTTTATCTTGCAATGGTGCAACCTGCATATGAGTGCATAACTGTAACTGTGTTAATTTCAATTTGAAATATGAATATTATTTTTGTCAAAGTAGAAAAGTAATAAAAATAGCAAACCTTTTTCTTTTTCGGCAATTGTGTTTTCTTCACAGTCAAAGTCTTTTTGTTATTATCCAACGTCGTCTCTAAGGCCAGTTCACTAACAACCTGTTTCTCAACTTGCATTTCACAACCAGTTTTTTCAACGACTGGTGTAGCATCAGGTGCTTGTACGAGACTTTTCTTCTTTCCAACTTTCTTCTTTTTATCAACTTGAAGTTTTGCATCATTCAAATTTTTTTTCTGCTTTGGCTTCTTTTCTGGAACATGATTCTGTTTAGACTTCTTATTTTCTGGTTTTTTTTCTTCTTTCGTATGTTTTCCTTTGCAGGTCTTCCTCCTGAATAGTAAGCCTTATACCCTGTGGATTACCAACTATCATTGGTATATCTAGTTGGTTTGAAGGTACAGATGGTGCTTTCTTCGTCATCTTTACAATTAAACACACAAAAGAAATAAAATAAAATATCATCATACATACCATAACACACATCATAAATGTATCATCACACGCAACATGAAAATATCATCACACACATCTTATACATATATCACACATATTTTCTCACACAATATGTAAATATCATTAGACATATGATTTACATATCATCATACAGAACATGAACATATCATTCCACAGAATATGAATATCATCACACAGAAAGTGTACATATCATCATAAAAATCAATCTATATTTTCAGTAAAAATAATAAAAATTCACAAATGATATAACATTATACAGATCTTAAACATATCATTACAGAGAATGTGCACATAGCATCACTACTATATGAAAACTCATATATTCTCAGAAAAAAAAAGTAATATGAAGTTCACAAATGATATATCATCGCTCAGATCTGAAACATATCATCAGATAGGTCTTGCACATATCATCAAAATGTACATATAAAATCTTATCAAAATCTTAAAATATAAACAAACCTCCAATATAAACCTTGAAACTAAACTGAGTAGTAGTAATAAATCAGAGAATTTAAAATTCTCAAAGCATATTAATCGTTGATGAAATCCTAAAACCGATATCGGTTTGTTTTTTGTGATGAATTAACCGCAATCAATTGTAAAACATTAACAATTGATGTTCATTTATGAATTTAGTAAAGGAAAAAAGGAGAAAACTCGGAAACTTACTTGAATTCTATGTTTCATGTTGAAGAGCGTCAGAAACTTGTTGAAAATTGTCACAGATATCAGTTTGAAGAGCGTCTGGAAAAAGAAAAATTTGTTGCAGCATTTGGTAGAAGTTGCAGCGGAATGTGAAGAGAGTTGCAGAGGGATAGGGAGAGGATTTGCAGCGGAAATTTGCAGAGTTTTTTTTTTTCTCTTTTTGAGGCTCGTCGAAAATCGTGAGGCGGGAATGAAAAGGAAAGCGCGTGGGACTTGGAATTCTGAAAGGGTCGCGTGGAATTGAGAGCATCTCCAATGGGATGTGAATTGAGGTAAATTTTTCGCCGCATAAGCTCAAAATTCTTATGTGGCAAGAAAAAATATAGATAATGTCTAGCACACCGTCTACATCTAGATGGTGTGCTAGACATTGTCTATTTAACAATTTACCTTATTTATTCACACATTAATATTAATTAATTTATTTCTCTTTCCTCTCCACCAATAATAGTTAAGTATTTTACACAATTCACATTTACCATTGGAGAAGATTTCTAAATAATAATATTGTATTTATCATGTCATTAGGAATTTACATTGTTCCATTGAAAATACTCTAAAGTGGAGTTGGACCTGTATATCCTGGAGCTGTGCACACATGATAATTTTATGGGATCGAATGCATCCTACAAGATGCAGGTGGGTACGTAGTATATCATCTCCTTTTTATTAACTAAAAAGCATCAATGTTAATAATTAATTAATTAATTAACCGATCAAGAAATTGCCTTTTTCTCTCTTATTTCTCATTTCCCCCAAAATCCCATTCCAAAATTTTCGTCTCCTTCTGGTCTTGTCACAGCTACTTAGTTTGCGTAGATTAGACTAAACAGCAGACAAATATGGTGTAGAGCGCAAGAATTTTCTTGGCTGAAATATTAGCGAGCGAGAGAGAAAGCAAATGTCGCAAAACCATCTACAGAGCGGCAACAGTAGTAATATTCCGGTGAGCGAGGTCTATTGGGCTCTGGTGGCCAAAGCCGACAAGAAATTCTCTAAGATCCGCGATTTGCCCTACTATCAACGCACTAGGTTAAACCCTTAACTATTGCCGCTGCCGCCAATTTTGCTCATACCGCTTTCTTTACTTTCTAATCTGCTGCTTTTTTCTTTTTTCTTTTTTTTTTGTGCTTGATTTTTTTGCTTTATAATTGCAATTTAGATGATAAACCCCTGTTTTGGATTAGCTTGATCGTCTGGATGATCATGTTTAACTGTGATTGTTCTTCAGAACTATTTGTTTTGTTAATTTGTGAATTATATCTCATACGATTTTTCAGACAATTAGCTAGACTCTGAACATTTTTCTAATTTTGATAATTTGTTCGAATAATTTCCAGATATGATACGTACTTCTATAAAGTCTTTAAGGTTTATACTCAGCTCTGGAAATTTCAACAAGAGAATCGACAGAAATTGGTCGAGGCTGGGCTAAAGAGATGGGAAATTGGGGAAATTGCTTCTCGAATCGGGCAGCTTTATTTCGGGCAGTACATGAGGACCGGTGAGGCCAGTTATTTATCAGAATCATATGTATTTTACGAGGCGATCTTGACTAGAGAGTATTTCAAGGATGGTCTGCATCAGGATGTCAATCTCGCCAGCAAGCAATTGAGATTCCTTGCTCGGTTTCTGACGGTTTGTTTGGTTTTAAACCGCCGAGAGACGGTTTATCAGCTGGTGAATCATCTTAAGATGCTGCTCGACGAGTGCAAAAGGACTTTCCAGGTTATTTTGTCAACCGAAATGTATTATATTAGTACGTACTTATGTGATCGTTGATCTTTGCCTCTTTATTGGTGGAGAATTGAATCAGATTTGTGTGGTACCCCTGTGTGACATAAATACATTGACAAAAACTTGTGCACACCCGCCTAACGGAGTAGGCAGAGCCCAAAATTTAGTTTTTCTTTAGTTCTTTTAGGGGGGTTTTATTTGAGGGTTTTTAAAGGTTTTTAGTTTTTTAAGTTTGTTTGTAGCTTTTTAGTTAGTTTAGTTTTTTAGTGTTTTCTATCGTTTTGGTATTACAAAAAAAAAAGTTTTAGGGAACCTGCCTAACGGTTAGGCTGCGTCACAGGATGTGCCGCATATATGTATGTATCGATATTTGAGTGTACCATGTATCTCATCTTCCATTTCTTTATTATGGGTACAAATGGAATATTGAGCAAATATAATACACTTTGTGTATTTACTTAATTATACTTTACATGAAATAAGGAACGGATTCATAAATTTTTAACAATGTGCATAATACAAATACAATTATAAATAGCATTGGAAACAATTAATGGAGGCACACTTTTTTTTAACCTAATTAATACATAGTTTTCAAGAATAAACAATAAATATTTTTAAAAAATTACAAAAGTGAGGCACACTTTGTATTTTTTAAATCCTAATTTAAAATCTCTTCAAACGTAGGACATTGTCGAACTAGTTAGACATTGTACAGTCGTTTTTGTTTTTATTAAAATTGTCATGGTTGTGATAATATATGATGAATCAAATATGAATACTAAGGCTTGTCTTTTCCAAATTTTGACATACTTGCATATCAGGCCTTCTTCTTTGATGAATGCCATGCCTTTTCTTTTCCAATCTCGATAACATGCTTTTTGATTACATATAGGTATGGTCTTGTTTACAGGAAACTGACTTTAAAGAATGGAAGCTCGTGATTCAGGAGATAGTTAAATTCCTGAAAGCTGACACAGCTTTTATGAATACCAGGCCTTTGAGATATAGTGTCGTATTGGATCTTCACCCAGATTCTTTTCCACATGGTACGGATGCAAAGAGAAAGCTAAGACTAAAAGATGCTTTATTGTGCAGTTACCATCCTAATGAGGTTTGGATTTTTATTATTATTGTTATTTTTTTTTAAATTTCCAACATAGAAAATATAATTGAGTGAATGATATAGTCAGAGCGGGACTTAAAACGAATGCAGGTCTCATATATTCCTCTTTGTTGCGAATCAGGTCAAATTCTCAGAACTCACTCTCGACACTTTTAGGATGCTACAAAGTTTGGAGTGGGAACCGAGTGGTTCATTTTACCAGGCAAACATTGCTCCTTCAAGTGGAACTGGATCTGGTGCCAGTCAAAATGGGGCTTCAGGGACCAGTCGTGTAAATCAGGACATAACTGATCCGACTTTGCCGCCTAACCCACGGAAAGCCATCTTATTTCGCCCATCTGCCCCCCATTTCATGGCAGTAAGTAGCAACCACTCTTTGTCGTTCCTTTTCAAGGCGACAAGAAAACTGTGATTTATGCTTGCGGATCATTGTGTACTTCTGGAGAGAAACTTATATGGGGCCTCCCTACCTACCACATAGGATGGTAGGACAACCCAATAAAAAATTGACAACTCATACTGAATGGCTTGAAACCTTTTTTTTTTTTGGCTTTTTTTTTTAACATTAAATGTCAATTATTATAACATTATTTGAAACATTAATATAAACCTAAAAAATTTAAAAACTAAACATGAATTATTATAATTAAATTTTAAATACAAACTGTAAAAAAAATTTGTTATTGCATTTTTTTCCCTTAAACATTGGGTGTTAAAAAAAATTAAAAAACAAAATTTTGAACATGACTATGAAAGTGGGATATGGACATAAAATTAAATTGTGAAATGTAAACATAGAATATTATTAAATCTTAATCATACAATGAACTAACTTACATTTTTAAAACGGAACAAGGAATGTGGAAATAAAAAAAAGCCTGAACATGAAATATAATTAAATCCTATATTGAAATTAATTCATCCTTATAAATTAAAAAGTTGATTCATCCTTATAAATTAAAAAGTTGAACATAAAATAAAAAATGATTAACAAGAAAAAAAAACAAAAACACAGAAATACACAAACACTCACGATAAAAAAGAAGGAAAAGGAAAAAAATTGGCCTTGTGGTTCCAAATTTATGTAAAAACTATATTAAAAAAAATAGAAAACCACCCAAAATTTGAGTTGTCAAATTTATATTGGGTTGTTCTACTATCCTATGTCATAGGGAAGTCCCATACAAATACAAGTTTCTCTCGTACTTCTTGTCCCTCTGCATTTTATTTTGGTAAAAACTGGAGGCTCATTTAAGCTCATACGATGGTGTTTTGATTGTTATGAATCCAAAATTGAATAAAAAAGAAAATTACATTGACGAAATATTTAGCTTCCTGAAGGTGAAGTAGGCTCTGGGTTCAAACTTTCATAGTCAAACAGTGCATTATATGAGTAAAAAAATTGTTTTAGAATGTGACATTAAATGCTTTTTAGGTTCTAGGCACAGTTTGCGAGGAGCTTCCTTCTGATGGAATACTCTTAATATATGTTTCAGCATCAGGTAATTGACACCTATAGCGTTAAGATTTTCCTGTTATTTCTTCTTTAGGTTCCGTTTGGAAGAGGGTTTTGAGGGCTTATAAAGTGTTGGATTTGGGTTAATTTTTTTTTTTAATAGTAAGATCTTTGTTTTGTTTATTAGAAGGTTTTGTTACTGCAGCATGTCAAATCATGTCTTTTTTTTTTTTAATACTCAATATTTCTGAGTCCCCATAACTTTTGTGTGTTTTTTTTAATATCTATTTTAGATGAATGTTATATCAAATTGTATTTATATAAATTAAAGTACACATTCAAAAAGCTTGTATTCTTAAAATTTTAATTGAATAGGTGAATAGGTAGGGTTTAGGATTCGGATTTTTAAAGTCCAAATCCCAATCCAGGTCTCATAAAACCTCTTCCAAGTGGAACCCTAAATGCTTTGGATCAAAGATGACAATAATCATCATATGTGATCCAGGAAACAGCACACATGCCACATCATCTCCATCTCGTGCTGGAAGTTCAATGGGTTATACTGAAAACATTGTGAGGGGCTTTCAGTTTCATTCCATCAACTCTGAATCTAGCTTTGTTAATCCCGTTAATGATACGGCGGATCGTTCTGGTGATACTGCTGATTGCTTACATATTGGACCTCGTGGACATGGAGGTACTAAATGTATCATGTACTCTTTCTATTTATTATTATATAATTAAATGCTTTCATCTTCAAATAAGTGTAATAGTGGAAATATGCTACTGCAAATGGACTGGTTCTTTAATAAAACACCCCCTCTGTTTCCGAATTTTGAAACAAATCATGTCTTTTTAGAATAAAATACACATTTAATCCCATTTTATCCCTTCCCCTACCCCAATATATTTTCTTTCTTTCCAAATTTTATCTCATGTCATTTGGAATCATCTTATTTATGAAAATAATGCTAATGATTATGATAATTATGTTAGAGAGATAATTTAGGAGTAAGAATGTTGTAATTCAAGGGTAAATTGGTCATTTTTTAATGTTCCTTATATTTTGACAAAAACTCGACAAAGACCATTATTTGGGGGGAAAAAGGCTTACATTTTGCTCTTTTACAAGTTATTTGACCAATCTGTGCTGATAACAATTGAGGATTAGGTTAAATATCTTTAAAATCCCATTTTGATAATTTATATTATCCTGTTTAAAGCAATTATTCGATTGTTTTTCTTCCTAACCGTTATAGTCATTATTCTTAACCTTGAGTTTGCACCAGAAAGAGCAATTGTTAATCTAACTTGTATCTTAATGTTAATTCATTTGCATTTCGTTGATCCAAGTGATGTGATACACAGTAATATATGTTTTGTTTCAGGTATGAACTGCATATATCCCTCTGATTTACTGCCCTTCACAAGAAGGCCCCTTTTTGTAATCATCGACAGTGAAAGTAGTAAAGCCTTTAAGGTAAAGTCTTACCAGTACCAGCGTTTTGTTGTGTAATCACAAGTTTTATACACATTACAGCCTTAGACAGAATTTAGTATCTATTCTGGAATGGAATTTTGGAAAATCAACTAATCTCATATTTCTTTCATATTAAAAGAACAAAGGCTTTTATCCACTTTATTATGTAAAAATAGCTTAATATTCTCGAGATTTCAAAATATTTTGTATGCCCATGTTTCCTATATATTTGGTGTTAATGCTCAAATACCATGTTTCGAAAATTGACAGTGAATTGGAATATAAACTGCCATTCTTATGGGCTTTAATGATTATGAAACCCTTGAATAGTATCTTATTGATTAACAGGCTATGAGTGGAGCAGAAAAAGGAGAGCCCGTTGCTATTCTACTATCTCCGGCAATGTCATTACCTTTGCCAGCTGTAGAATCAACTCGTCAACCTACCGGAAGCTTGTTTACGAGTTTTCTCACAGCTCCTTTGCAGTCATTCATTCTCTTACTTGGTTTTACTGGCTCTGATATTGAAAAGGTTTGGTTGTTTGTTGTTGCTTGTGTTTATTACTTCACATTTATTTTGCTGTTGTCATCATCATCATCATCTCAAGGTCATGCTTTGATTTCAGGACCTGTACAGTAAATCTGAGAAGCTGCTTCAGTCTTCATTAAATAAATTAGGGTCGTCCTTGGCTGCAGCTGATAATCTCAGTCATGTCTGGGCTCAAACTTTATCTGATCCATTCTTGAGGCGGCTCCTTTTAAGGTAAAATCTATGGTGCATAAGGAATAATTATAAAAACTATCCCAATTATCTTTCATAATTACAATTACCGTCAGTTAAGGGTGCAATTCCTATAATAGAAACATATTTTGTCGTTGCTGCAGATTTGTATTTTGTCGAGCAGTATTATCACTATATTCTCCGTCTTTCAACAAGATAGAATATATACCTGAATGCATGCCTTGTCTACCCGAAGCCATGTCACCAATGAGTTCCGCATGCCAAGAAATTGTCTTGAAATTAGCCGACTTGTTTGGAGTAACCAACAGGTTCATATTCTCTGAAGAAACAATGCTCTCTGATGATTGAAAAACTTTTAAGCGTTCCAATTTCATTCCGACAATAACTTATTTATAAGATGTAATTAATTTTCTGAGAATGTCGGAAGCTTTTCATTGTTAATGTTGTGCTCCAATGTCGCGGGTTGTTGTATTGATGATTTCATTTACTTCAGCTTGTTTAAGTTATCTGTTTACATGAATCAATATTTGTTAGTTACATGAAGTGGGTATTGATGCTTGAACTTGAAATGGTATTGTAATTCTGGCAAGTATTTTTGGACAGGCATTTACAGTTCATGCTATTCAATGGACTTTATTGTATGAAAAGTTTTCAAAAACCAAGGAGGATGGATAATAATGGACAACTAACTAGTTATATCCCAAGTTCATGTGTATTAAGTTTCAATGAACATATTGCAATTTAATGATTAAGCAAGTATATGTAATTATGTAGTGCTATTAACGAACTGAATGTTCGCAAACAAAAGCTCGTTCGAGCTCGATTAAGGTTCGTTAGTTTAATAATCAAGTCGATCTCGAATAGAAAATTAGGTTCGTTTAATAATCGAACGAACATGAGCATGTCCGCGAACATCTCTCTCTCTATATATATACACACACATATGGGACTTCTACGGAGTCTTCACGTACCATTTATCACTTAGTGGGGTGCATTTATTTATATTTATTATATTTTATGTTTTGATAACAAAAATTTAAAGAGAAAATATTGCTCGAACAATTTGAACTCGATCTAATCGAACAAATCAAATGTTCGTTAAATTAAACAAGACGAACACGAATGTATTTGAATTGCACTAAATATTAACCGAACGAATATGGACACAAAATTTTGCTCGAATATTAAATGAATGAACTCAAACATTGTTCGATTAACATTCTATCTCGAGCTCGAAATCCTTAGACTCGATTTGATTCGTTTCCTTAACAACACTATAATTATGTGTTTCGAAAGTAATGTGTATAAATTATAATTAACCTGCTGATCAACTCTTTTGTTCCACTTAACACTTTGCGGTGTATCCAAATGGTTTCTTGAATGTGTTTTCTGTTAGTCAATTCAATGATGTATTTTTACACAGAATGTGTTTGGTGAACAACAAGTAACAATTTGTTTGAGTAAAATAACCATTCACAGTCACGAAATAATTCTTGAATATATTAAATTTAATTTGTGAAAAAAAATACTAATAATTCAAAAAGAAAATATAAGGCAAAGAAAAAAGATCGAATACAAAACTATCAAATCCTCTAAAAAAAATTCTCAATTAATATATAGAGATATTTTTTACGAGGGTCAATTATAAAAGGACCTTGTTATATTTCAAAATCACAAATATTCCTTGAGGGTTTGTTATATTTCAATAGTAATAACACTTTAACAGACATTTTGTCAGCATCTAGGCACTTTGACACGAACACAAACACAAATCAATCTTCCAAAGCTCATCATAAAAATCTGTAGAGAAAGGCTCTATGTGCACCATCAAAGCGCTGTGCTTTCGGTTCAAATAAATATAAAAATGATTTCATGGAGCGATTCCAAGTGTCAGGCTACTGAAACCCAGGTAAAATTCATTCGAACTTGCTACTCTGTTTACTTATACTCCTGTTAGGTTAATGTATATGAACTATTGTTGAATATTTATGGGTTTCTTGGAGATGGGTTGTTATGATTCTTGAAATTGTAACTGGGTTTTTCATTTCTTGACGAGAAATGTAGGGTTTATTTATTTATTTTTTTTAGCATGAATGAATTTATTGGAATTGTAAAAGAAAATGTAGTTTCGTACATAAATGTGTGTTTGGATGAGTTTTTGATTGCAGGTGTAAAATAATTGGAATTGTGAAAATCTTTTATGATGTGTAAATCTATATAATTGAGGTTGGGAGAGTTATTTGTATTTTCTATAATTAAATATTTAAGAGGAATTTTGATTTTGGTCAGGATGAAGCTGTTCAAGATACATCATACAAACTCTCTGTTCGGCAATTATCTGATGCGGTTCATACAGATGATAATGATCGACTCATCGGAACATGGTTTGAGTTCGCTTCGTGAAACTCTTGTCATTTATGCATTTAAAATCTCCTTTTCTTTTTCAAAAAAAAAAGAGAGAAATCATAATTTTGTCTTGCAACTCTTGTCAATTAGATGTGTTTTAAAGTGCTTATAAATGTTCCTATGTAACACACTTAACAATGCAGTTATTCGAGACGATAATGTTTTTTTTGCTTATGAAGGGCTAAAATATACTACGAAATTAAACATCAATGGATTTTCCGCAATTTTGAATCTTCTCGATTTATTTATTTTTTAATTTATTTTTGTAAATACCCCAGAGTTCTGGGGTGTTTTATGTAATTATCCCTATTTCTTATTTGCCTCTCTTGTGTTTGATGGCAACATGCTCAGTAAGGAGGATGAGACACTTAGAAATGTTACCGTAACCTCAAACAACACGCTGCTGCTCGAGGACCCGTGTTTTAGTTCTCAAGATCAGGATTATGTTGAAAAGATTAAGGAGTTTCAGTTTCATGTTGACATGGTATAGTAGTAATGTCTATATATGCACTTTTCTTAGTACAAGGTTTGTTTTTCTTGGATATGATATAAGCTGACAATTTATTATTTATTTCATTATATTATTCGTTTGGATACTTACAAATTTTAAGCCTCGAGGTTTAGCTTAAATTACCAAAACTAAAATAAAATAATATCTTTCGAAATTACAAATGCGCCCCATTTTTTCCTCTCTAATTCCGAATCAAACGAGCCTTGCAGGTGAAGAAAATTGCAGGACCGGGTTGTTCTTCAGAAATGCTGAATGTGGCTTTGAGCTCATTGTCCTCGCTCGTCAAGACACTCGATGTGATATCTTCCAAACGGTATATGCACGCGTCGCTTTGAAAAATGAATTTCTATAAAAATATATATATATATATTGTAAATATTATGGTGACTTTCATCATCTAGTTCTTGCAATGATGTTACTTTTTCACCCTCTCAAAATTGTGGTGCAGTATAAGAAATAATTCATGAAAAGGTTACTAAGGTGAAAAATCATGTTATGATGATGCAAGTTATGAAACACATTAAACTCGAAAAATCATATCATCCAATCTCGTTATTTCAAGATTTGAAGTAATATAAACTAAATGGTTTCGTTTGGTTCTTATTTTAATCTTTTTGTATGTTTTGTATATACATGTATTTTCTAGTAATTAATTGACTCGCAACTAAGAATTAATTAGAGAAAATGACGTGGTTACCTAATTGTGTTGATGTATTTACATTTTTGCGACTGTGGTATAAAATTACCAAATGCACCTAACCAACATAATAATAATTACATTAATACGTTATTCTTAACCAGACATCAGCCATCCTTGAATGGTGCAGGTATTAACTGTGGTGGAATAAGGAAATAAGTTTCATTATCATTTATTGTGCATGCAATCATGTAAGTAAACAATCAATTTTATTAGGTAATACAGCTGAATTCTTGCAGAAAAGCCGTTTACACTTGTAACAGGCTTATAGATAGTGCACGGCGACTGAATTTTATTTATTTTTTGAACATTTCCTTTTTGTGATTAAGAAGGGAAAGTAGAATATACAGAAGAATCTAGGCAACAAAAGGGAGCACGTATTAGTTGTAACACTAAATATTGAGCATAATTTGGAAACCGCAACTCATTCTCAGTTTCAGGGGCATAATCCAACATTTTCGGTAATGTGTTTCTGCATTTTTTTTTTATTTGGTAATTTCATTTATCTTTCGTGGTTCTGTTTTTTGCAATTAGTTTGAAACGAAGGCATCTTATTGGTTGATCCTAGATTGTTTCATTTAAACATTGAYCGGACACATCATATTACTCAAATTCCTTTCCTAAAATGCGAAAATCCGTATGTAGATTTGGAAGGAATAAAGAAGGAAACAGAATGTGTATGATTTAGTTTCTAGTTTGTAGCTTTAGAAGCCAACCAGGAGAACACAATACCTAAAAAGTAATATTCTTGTTCCATTACATCACGTATATATACATGGTTTATTCATAAAAAACCGGTAATATGTTCGAACGGCAAACAGTGGAAAAAATTTGATTTACGTCTTATATGCTTGCTATTTGCAATGAAAACATTGTTTTATTTGTTGTGTTCGGTTCGACTGTGTAAACTTGTTTTTTAACCATGCTGATGTTGACGATCGAAGAGAATGAATTATGTGGATCCTCTATAAATAGCGTGCATATTGTGAACTGTCTAATATAACTTTTTTTTTTTAAAAAAATTTTGTAATTCTTGTTTATTGGCAGTAAATGGCTCGCGAACTTGTATTCGTGCATTACAATGGCGAGTGGGACAATAATAACAGATACGTAAATTTCGATGTGGCTGGGGTTGCCATCTGTGAAAATGTGAACTATGAAGAATTGATGAGGCTAATAGCGGAGCAAATAAAGGTTGACATAAGCTATAGACGTATTACATTGAGATATCAGTTGAAGGATGGCTACCCACCGATCTCGATAGAAAATGATAAAACTTTCGCGTTCTACAAAGATTTGAAGGCGAAGGAGCTGGATTATATGAAGTTCCCACTTTGCACGACAGTAATAGAGTCGGGGCGTGAATTTGTGTGTTCACCTGTGAGACMTGGGGCAATTATTCAATTTGGAGAAACAAATTCAACGCAAGCGMAGCGTCTAAAAGATGTTATTATGCCGCATGCGAATTCAAAAGAGTTGAGCATTTTAAGTTTTGCAAATGACGCAGCGGATACAATAGTGCGTGTGGCTGATTCAGTTTCTACTGAGAAATTGGGGAGACCATTTGAGACGGAGGGAATCGAACAGTGCGATCTTGAACGTGGTAGCGTGAGAGCAGGCCAGTTGTTTAGTAGCGTCGACGTTTTGAAAAAGTGCCTGAAGTTTTTTGCGTTGAGTCATAAATTTAATTTCAAAGTTGTTAAGTCGTGTCGTAAACAATACTATGTCAGAKGTGTAGATGGCGAATGTAGTTGGTGTGTGAAAGCTTCGWGCGTTGGTAGTTCTGGTATTTTCAAAGTACGGTCAATGCATAACACGCACACATGTGCGTTGGATGTGAGAATGAACGAGCAACGACAAGCAACTTCACAAATTGTGAGCGAGTGTATAAAAAATAAATTCTGCAATCTAAAAACGACGTATACACCAGGGGACATAATGAGGGACATGAAAAATGATTACGGTGTTACTTTGAACTACAAAAAGGCGTGGAGGTCTAAAAGGAAGGCGATGGATGAAGTTCGAGGTAAACCCGATGAGTCGTATCAAATGGTTGCGGGATATCTAGATTTGTTAAAAGAATCGAACCCGGCAGTTACGTGAATCTGAAGATATCTGAGGATAACAAATTCAAATATCTTTTCATGTCAATTTACGCATCGATCAAAGGATGGCAACATTGTAGGCCAATCGTTGTGGTAGATGGGACRTTCCTGAAAGCAGCGTACGGTGGAACCTTACTAACCGCAAGTGTACAGGATGCAAATGCGCATATCTTGCCCCTCGCATTTTCTGTGGTTGATTCTGAGAATGATATGTCCTATGAATGGTTTTTCAAAAATCTAAGAGAAGCGATAGGCACGCGACAGGGAATGTGTATTGTGTCTGATCGGAACGAAAGCCTAGTAAAAGCGGTTACGAAGGTAAGTTGTACACCCAAATATTATGTGATGGGTATTAATTTTAATGCTTGATGATCATGCTGTACGGAAATAATTTTCGTGACTACATAATATAATGAACGTTTTTGTATATGTATATATGGTGTGTGTGCAAATGTAAACACCATAAAAAAAATATGTTTGTACATACAAGTCTATATGTTTATGTATACGTAAATTATGTGTATATATATATATATATATATATATACATCTACATGATGTATGTGGGTAACAAGAATGCTTTGACGTCCAGAACCTGTAATGGTTAACAAATTTAATTTTTTTTTCCTAATGTTCTAAATAATTTATTTATTTGCTTTCTTTTTTTTACTTTGTAATTTGGGTGCTGGGATAGATGGMATTATATTTAGTTGCTTATAATGTGATGTGGGTGTATTTTTCATATTGGTATACACATTTGTARGTTTATCCGGAGGTTGCGCAATGCTTTTGCATGTATCATCTTGGGAATAATCTGAAGCGTCACTTCAAGAAAAATGTAAAAGCGGTGCGTCAAACCTTCATTGCAGCTGCGACGTCATACACTACGGATGAATTCGACCTACACATGAATGAATTGAGAAAACTCGATAGTAGAATTGTTGAATACCTGGAAGGTGTCGGGGTTAATCAATGGGCTAGATCGCACTGTCCGCACAATCGTTTCCTATCGATGACATCTAACKCGGCGGAGTCAKTAAATGCAGCCTTACGATTTGCGAGAGAGCTGCCTGTGACGACTCTACTGGAGTGTTTAAGGGCGTTACAACAGAAATGGAACGTTRCGAACRGTGAAGAAGCGAATTGCACTTTCACGACTTTAACTAAGAAGGCCGAACGTATGATGGAAGAAAATTATAAATTGTCTTTGGGGATGTCGGTGAGTTTTATTTGTTATGCAACTGTAATTTTTATTTCAACACTTCATCCTAAATACAGTATTGTTATTTTTTTGAATTGGGATAGGTACAAAAAGCGAATGAGAGAATATACCAGGTGTTACTTGGGCAATCCATTTTTGTCGTTAATTTACTGGATAAAGTCTGCACGTGTGGGAGGTTTCAAATGGATGAGATCCCGTGCGCCCACGTTCTAAGCGTGTTGAGGGAACGCAATGAAGATGCGCTGCAATATTGTTCAAAGTATTATTACAAGAATACAATGGTGGCGACGTATGAGGAGCCTGTTTATCCTGTCAGGTGTGAAAATCCCTGGAAAATGCAAAATTTTGTGGGGGGTGACGTGATTCTACCTCCCGAAGGTAGAGCAAGATCGGGTAGACCAAAGCGGTTACGGACGGCATCTGTGGGCGAATATACTAATAAAACGAAGTGTAGCAGGTGTCGTGGGAAAGGGCACAATATAAAGACTTGTAGGGGTCAGCCATCCTCTATTAAAATGGCTTGATGAMAATCAATCAGTAGAAAAATAAATAAATCAGATGATGTTGCCAATAAGACGTTCATAACCTCCTGTATATATATTTTATTTTAAACTTCTRAATGGTGAATCTTTTGAAAAGACATATGATGAGAATGTTTATTTTTTAATGCGTCCCTTTACAGGCATTATACGAGAATGYTTGTGTAATGYGTCCATTACCAATTGACTCATCTGTTCTGTTGATTTATGTTGTATGAGTTGTGATAGGTTGTTTCTATCAAAATTGCAATTCTTCTGTGGCATCGTTTAATAAATACACAATGGAGAGTATGTAATGGTATGCAAAACGATTACTTGGATAGAAACATCCATCGATTCAAATGATATATCATTATTAAACGAACGGTGAACAAACAACCTATGAAAGAAATCTGGCAATGTCAATACCGAAGTTTTGTAGGATCATCCGTTAAGGATGAAGCGATTAAAGGAAATTGTATTAGACACAATTGCATGATAGTAAAAATAAACAACATATAAAAGCGGAAAAATAGTAGTAGAATACTCATGAACATAAACAATAACTTTGAACCACAAAGTTTAACTGGAAACCTACACCTTCCTACTTTTGTTTCCTGGGCGGGTAGTTTCTAAAATTCGTTAATCGTACTGCATAGTACACGAAACATTTCCCYTAAAGTCAAACACGGAGATAACCAAAGCCACACAACTAGGTAGCAACAAAATAAGAATTTTTCGAAAAACAAACCCWACGCCATGCACAAGTGGAATGAAATAAAATGTCTAGATTAAGCGAAATGGGGAAACTAATAACAAGCTTTTCATCCGAGTTTTTTATTACTCCTGATCTTTTCCCTTATATTTTCTGGCAGTGGCCCACGAGATTCATCGCCGCTGGTGTATCCCTCATCCACCTTCTTCGTCCCGTGATTCCACAAAAGACAAGCTAATCGTTTCCTGTGCAACTCGGCATCAAAGTCGTCAATTGGGATGTCATCGCCTGATATAAAATACTCTGCGTAGGTTGCCATGTGCAACCCACAGTCCCTGTAAAAAAACATGAAAGCATGTAAAATTTTTGTGAAGTCACCTTTTTCTAAAAAAACAAGTAATGGATAATGTACATATACTGAATCTCAGATATTAATAAAAAACACGAATCTGAGAAAATCACCCGTGTTCTTGCTTTGGCAGATTATCTGCAATGACAACTTCGAACGGATCGGTCAAAGATTTGTCTGAATACCAACCCTGACGTGTGTTGATGTCTTTTCGCGTCCTATAAAACCCGACCATATTCAAAAAAAGTGGGAGAAGTGTGGAATATGGTTGGATCGCCTCGATAACACCTAMATCGACCTCTTCAATATGCAGCCCGTTGTAGACGACTAATATCCCATCCTGGAATGACAATCTAGCTAGAAACCAGTGTCCCGCTTGACTCAACTGAATATGGATAGGAAACAAGATGTGGTCTACGTCAAACCAAGAAACACCACAGACAATTTTGTAACCAAATATATAGTCAACAATAGAATTCTCCGCTAATAGTTTCATGGTGCCAGATGGATTTGCTGAATGCTTTTTGTACAGTTTTTTAATGGCTTGGTCGAACAAGACATCAGTGGTTGTAAAACGACTGTGCACGTAAACCTCTGAATACAACCCCAGCTTCCGCWGGTAGTAGAAGATTACATCGACGTGCTGGTCGGAAACATGGCAATATTAAACACATTCAGTGAATCACGTAAAGGCACATATATGATTTATGATCTAATATTAACCATAAGATTCATGTTCTTACCGTGTCATCCCAAAATTTTCCAGGGCCATCGAGGTTGAAAAACCAGTTCTTGTTGGAGATATGCGCAATGCTGAAGTCGAATGCAGGTTTTATGCCGCCACATCTCGCTTGGTAATACTCAAAGCTTGACAATGGGGATTATGAGACAATAGATTTTCAGTCAGTGTATTAGTTAACATAAGTGTAAATGTTTTATATTACCATTTACTGAATTGATAAAATTGAACCAGAGGTAAAACTTAAAATTCAGCAAAAATTATATTATATCCATTATGGGTCTTCTTTGGGTGCACTAGGAGTCCCTTCTGTAGCCACACATCGAAATCGTGTGCTTTTTCCTCATCTTCTAATTCCCAATAGTAATCGTTGAGAGGACATGAACCCTTGGGGTTGGTCTGTTGATTATCAACCTTCTCATTCTCGGGAATGACCTACGCAAAAAATCATTTTAAAACTCTGAGTAGATCAACTGATGATATGAGTAAAACAAAATGGACGTGGTTGTCATAGCCATGGTTAACCAAACAATATTATATCACTTATCCCAAAAAAAATAAAAAATGTATGCTTGCGACATGTTGATATGCACACTGAATAAACAAAAATAGCGGGTGAATCATCTTTGCCTAATGTGTTAGAGTATACGACATAATCCGCAGATATGTGCATGTAGAATAGCATGAGTCTTTGTAGTTTTGTATGAATTGTAAACAGTATACATAGCCAATTTCAGCGATTCTTGAAATGAAAATGTATCGATGCTGTCCCGCAAGCATACATCGCAGGAATGTCTGGAAACTGCATGTGGAAACTCGGGAAAACAAATGTGTCAACGTTGCCAAACTACATAGAACTTATTTATTCACTGGTTTTTAAAAAAAAATTATAGAATGATGGTTTTCTTAATTCTGAGTTTAATCTTTCAATATAGTAGATGAAATATTGCCCTGGATGGCAATGGAATCAAAGGGCATGGTATCCACTAAATTACAAGACACGGTTGTAGTAAAATAATAATTAGCTAATCATACTCTGGTATATTGTAATGCTAATGTAATGTTTGTAAACATTCCCCTGTAAACTGATGCATCATGTTTTAGACTCAAGAGCAAGTARAATATCRTTTTCAGAATGTATATTCATGCGGCACGAAATGATAAACTGTTTGTAAATGCAATATGTARTCATGAAATGTTTATTGTTAGGTGTTTATTTCTGAAAATAATGGATCACATGCATTATTAAATGACAAGTTAACCAACTGCATCAATGTACGCATTAGCTGAAAACATTGTAGGAGGTGGACTCATAGGAGACAATATCAAACGTAAACATGCATCATGATCAAGTTGGAAAACTGTATGTGACCTAACTTTACTAGAATGGTTGTTTGAGTTAAACGAATAATAACCTAATATGGTGGTGAAAGCCGAAACAAATGAATGAGTGGGTACTGAACTAGAATATGTGTAAGATTATGAACAATAAACATAAACAGTGGCTTTTGACATAGTAGATTTTTATCATTTGATAAAACATAGACATAGTTTTTTTTGTTTTTTTTTATAATCAGACATGATTTTCGTAAAAATGTTTTTTAAATTTTTTTTAATTTGAAAAAAATGATAAACAGAAGGTAAAAGCTTTCATAAACTGCATAAGTTTTCACACATAGATGTGTGTTTTTTATAATTGTTATAATTTGAACATGAAGCGTCGACGTTCGTGGCATTGTTACACYTAGTTAGACCCTGGACTCTATTCAGAGGCATTATCATACCACGATAGGTCATGTCAGGTTTCCAGCCGATAAACGTTGACAGTTTTTCATGTAATAAAAAATCTAGTTAGATAGATATGAATTTTTTAATGTTGATATTTAAGTTGTGAAAATAATAGATGAAATATTCTAGTAGATGACATGATGGTGTTGAAATAATATGTGTAAGATTATGAACAATAAACAAAAACAGTGGTTTTTGACATAGTAGATTTTTGTCATTAGATAAAACGTATACATAGCTTATGCAATTRTTTTTTTYAATTAGCCACAATTTCCGTAAAAATGCATTTTTTCCATATTAGCTATTAATATGTTCAGATGTAATTCTGATACTAACTCRATGATTAGCTGAACTAATGCTAGACAGTATATGTGGATGGGCAAGTTATTCCGCTTTTAGTTTTTAAAAAATACTACCTCTTTCACACAAGATTTCCCTYTGAAGACTGATGGAGAATTCAGCTCGTCATTGTTGAAACCAGATAGTATCGCATCAAATGTTGGCCTCGAAGATATAACCTCTATGTTATCAACATTCGGKTCGTGTTTGTTAACATWTGGCGGTGCGTCAGATGTGTGTACGACACCTGCAGGGGTCTGAATAGAATTAAAAGGATATATTAGTTTACAGACATGAAATAAAAACTAAGAAACGTCATTTATGAACGTAAGCATTTCAATCTAAACAAAAAAATGACAAAACTAAGAATCGTCATTTATGAACGTAAGCATTGCAATCTAAACAAAAAAAATGACTTGTGTGTCTATTATACGTTAAAAATTCCAATAATGTTAGAACGTATGAAACAATATTAATGTTATAGGACAAATTGCATGAGAACTTCTTCCTGACTTACCTTCTCATTCATATAACCGTTTCCGACGTCTGGCTGATGCGATTGAGCTGTTTGTTTAGTAGCACTCTTCACCAGCTCCTCAAAAAGCTGTGTCGGCACCTCGATGTCATCGGGTTCAATATCATCTATTGATTGTACGTATGAGTCCGTCGGTTCGATAACATCATCCTTAAAAACATGAAACAAAAATGTCAAACAATTTATTTAAATGAAGTTGAATATGGTGCAACTAAACTGGTTGTCCTCATGTATATACTAGTCGGTATATTTGAAACATAGTAATCAAGATATGTAAACCTGTTTAGCATTGCTCTTGACGGGATCCAAAATCGGTCTCGACATCACCTTGCAAGAGAGTTAGTTATCAGTATACTCRTCAATGAACAAGGAAAGAGGACAAAATTCGTTGAARTAAAAATCAARAAAAAGAAGATGAAATTGACAGGGAGAATACACACCGAGATTGCGTCTTGAATCGACCTAAGTTTAGATAACACGTCCGMAGAGAAGTCCTTCAGTAGACCTTTGAGCTCATTCATATCCATCACAATTTGGTTCTGTTTCTTGCACAATTCATCAATCCTACATGTGAAATCAGAAGGTCTAGATCCCGTTGAAGAACTTAGTGGGAGATCGGAACGCAGCCACTGGTTAGGGCTCTTGAAAAAAGTACTCAAGTCCAGCGCAGTCAGCTCCTCTTGTGAAGGAGCTATGTTATTGAACTGCAACACATCACAACAAAAAATAATGTATTAATTGATTTTAGAGTTAGGTAATCGTATGAAACATCGGGTAAAAAAAATGAATTGTGTTACCTTGGATGGGGGCAAGCTTAGGAAGTTTGACTTGATGTCTTTGTTTTTTTGTTCGCCTGTGGACCTCCACCTCAGCATCCTTGGGATTGACAATTGGCTGACCGGCATACAAGCTATACCAGTGGCATTCTCGCAAATCTCGTAGAACCACCACTGTAAAGGCATGATAAACCCACGCAATCTGTAGAAAATGAATCGACTTTGCCCCTTCTCGTAATTATTCGCAGCACTCTTCTCCTTCCCATGACACTGGCCCTTTAAATRTTCCATTGTGAATCRATATACTTCCTTTCCCCACGGATAATCATTTRCTTCAGCACTGTCCAAAACATCAATGTATGCAYGATCCACYAATAGCGACGACTGAGAGCCAATAAKYAGATTAACCAGCAGGTGAAGTGAAGCAATCTTCACAGCATCTTCGTCAGTTGTGAAGTTTCCCATAACAAATCTGTGGTGGATGACTTGTCTGGTCAGTGAGGCAAATCTTGAAAAATACTTATCAAATGTGCCGCCATGCATTGGTTCAATGGAGGACTTGTTGCAAGCCCCTACACACTTTAAACCCGTTATGACGGCAAACTCCTCTATGCCAAACCGCAAAATTTTACCGTTCATGTCAACCCACAGCTCGTCATTCCTGCGCTGGAACACCTCCCTGCACAATATGTTGTGTACTATTTGGGATTGCACTTTGAAATGAGCGAGCTCCACAAACCTGCCAAAGCAAGTCTTCTTGAACAGTTCGTACTGCGTCGGGGTCAAAACCTRTTTGATATCTATTATTGTTGATTCGTTGTTAAAGTTGTCGACCTTGCCCCCGAAGAACGGAACACCTCGTAGCAGTAGGTCCCACTCCTTCAAACAAAGGGACATTATAGTGCATTAGTGAACATACAAAAAAAAACGAACTGTGAAGGATGAAATAAAACAAAGCATAGATTATAATCGACGTAGGTTAAACAAAAAATATTAAAACAAATTTTTTACTGAAGCTGTTGTCGAAAAATGTAAAAAGTAGCGGATGTATACATRTTACTCATTACACATTGATTCTAAACACACCAAGCTGATGGTGGAAATTGTGTAAACGTGCTATGAGAAAGCAGTGGAACCTGTTACCGACCAACCACCGGAACATATAAAGATTACTTTACTGCTGTTTTATTTTCCAGCCTTTTTCATTTTTTTTTTTTTAAATTTGCAACAAGTAAAGTAATCTTTATATGYTCCGGTGGTTGGTTGGTAACAGTACAAAAACAACTGTAAATCATAAAAATGACGGTGAACTGTTCGGTTTATTCGTAGWTTCTGCCTTCCTCTTCTGCGTAATAATAAGTATAGACTGGGTAAATAAACCATTTGCAAAGATTATTAGCACCAGGTCAGCAAATCACACAATATACCACTGTTGGGAATCGGTGGTACCGTTGCGCAGCGAAAAAAAAATATTTTTTAAATAATAGTAATTTGAATCGAATTCAAATTGACGACGGCCTAATTTTATAATCAATTAATTGAAACAATGTTTTAATTTGATTTTCGTAAAATCGAACGAGCATGATCGGTTCCTATTTAATATATTAATCACATATATATATAACAATTATATATACATATATTAATATATTAAACATATATATAACAATTATATATATATATATATATATATATATATATATATATATATTAATATATTAAACATGTATATAACAATTATATATATTTTAATATAGTAATCATATATTTAAAATTATATATATATTATATATATATACATAAACCATTTATATATATATACATAAACCGTTTATATATATATATATATATATATATATATATATATTATATATATATGCTAACAGCATATTATATATGTATATATAATACTTAATAACATACATACAAAAAGCATTACATTTATTAACAGCACACATGTTATAAACATTAACACACATCACATACTGCATGTCCAACATATCGCATGCATACATATATAAGAACACATGCAGCATGCATATTTCACATATGTTTATACATAATATATATATACTCAGGCAGGTGCAAACATATAATATATATCTTTATATATATATATAGTGCACAACACATATATATAGAACATATACACATATTAATATACACACAATATACTTTCGAACAAACCATATATACTTTCGAAAATAAACCATTTGCAAAGATTATTAGCACCAGGTCAGCAGATCACACAATATACTTTCGAACTGTTTATAGACTAGAATCCAGTTCCATGAAGATATTTACTTGATTATGATGCATGTTTACGGTTGAGATAGTCTCCTATGAGTCACCCCCTTCAATGTTTCAGCTAATGCATACATTGATGCAGTTGGTTAACATGTCATATACTAATGCATGTGATCTACTAATTTCAGAAATAAACACCAAACAATAAACATTTCATGATTACATATTGTAACTAAAAAAAGATTATCCTTTGTTGACTCGTGAATATAAATTCTGAAAACGATATTTACTTTCTCTTGAGTCTAAAACATGATGCATCAGTTTACAAACGAAAACGACGAAGAYGATACACAACAGCAAAATTAAAAATCTACCATGAGAGAATTATCCTGAAAAGATACATATGTTGGTTTTTATTTATTATATTGTACATAATTAAACTATAGGAAAACCGAAAAAAGCTTAGGGTTGAATTTTAAAATCAAACCTTGTGTTTGTGTTCGTCTGGTGTGTTCGAAATTTGTTTACGAGACTTTGCTCCCTTCCTGGGTCGTTCATAATCATCCTCGTTAAAACTCTTCCTTGATCTTTTTCGGTTGCCTTTGGACTTCGAAGCAGGATTTTTTTTCCTCGGACTGCTCGTCTTTTTTTGGTAAATTAAACTCCCCCGACTTGTCTTCCTCGCATCCAAAATGTCTTGAGATTCGAAATCAGAGTCCAATTCCGACGCCGAAGAAACAACTACGCTCTTCCCCTTCCCAATTAACATTGAAAATTTACGATTCTTCAGTATAGGGTTCTTCTTGATGCTTGTTTTTTTGGATCGATTCCTCGTCTCGTCAGATGACAAACTGGTTTCTTGCACAACATCCATTTTCCTTTTTTTGATTGATTTATGTTTTCTGGCCATAACGAATATAATGGGGGGTTTTATGACAAAAATTAGGGATTTCGGTGATTTGGGTTAATGAATGCACGACGGAAAATATTATGATTTTCGTAGAATTTTCGAACATGAAGATTTGATTTCATATACTTGGATGAAACGGAAAATCTTCAGAAATTTCTAAGAGGAACAAATCGTTTTAGGGTTTTTTTTTGGTTTTGTTTCGATAATTATTTCTGACGGGTAGATTGACGTTGGGAATCTGAACGGACTATTGGAATCTGAAAAGGGATACTTTATGATTTGTGCACCGATAATTGTGGACACGTTATGAATCTGAATAGTTTACTTAAAATATAATATAATATATATTAAAATTATGAAACATAACTAATAACTACGGTTACGTAATATAGGAATTAAACTAACCATATATGTTGAAAAGTAAATAAAGTCTAGTTAAAAAGGAATATTGATTAACCAGAAGTAAAGGTGGAAAAAAAAAATATATATATAGTAGTAATTTATGGTATTTTCTCAATTAATTACATATGGAGCCCAAGCCAAGAAAAGAATAATCTATTGGGCTTTAAAATGAGTCCAAATGTATTGTCCACTTTTACTCATTGGATATTTAGTAGGTAAGTACAGTCACTCTTTTGTTTTATTATACACTCACCTTTTGTTTGGACTGAAATGACCTATGTTGAAAAGTCATTTATTAAAAACAATTGCAATAAGGCCCAAAAAAGCTATATATTTCATTAATAACCCCAAGTCCCCAAAATATAATGATCAAAAAGCCCTTTTCTTCAACTTCACTTATTCTTTTTTCAAATCAAACTCCAAATATTCACCGTAAAACAACGATCTACATTATTTTATTTTGAAAAGTATGAGATTTTATCGTACAATATATTTTTTTGCTGAAAACTATCAGAATTATACGAAAGTTTTCTCGTACATTTGGCGTACAACTGTTATTGTGATTTGGAAAAACTTCGCATCATCATATCTTCTCCTCCTTCTAGTCGTGCTATCTTACGAATTAATGCTTTGCACCACTTAGGGGTGGCCGTGGCGAGCGGCAGCGACAACCGTGGTGGTAGAATTGAGGTTAAGATTAAATTAGGGGAGGTTGTTAACATGTGAAATTTAAGATGCATGTATTTAGTAAATACTTAATTTTTAATTAAGTGCAAAAGGCAAAAGGTATGTATTGCTCACCCTTTATTATATTGAAGATCGATGGGCCCATGTGATAAGCCCATCTTTGTCGCATAAAGAGCGCTACAGATTTTCTTGGATTTCGGCCCAGTTGTCTTCAACCTCTCTTTATGCTTAATTTAAATATTACTAATATTAGTAACTTTTTTTCCATGTGGTGTGTAAAAGTGATAAAAAGAAATAATAGTCCATAAAAAAACATAATGAAGAAATTAGCCTCACA
Organism: Phtheirospermum japonicum; assembly: GCA_014905375.1. Taxonomy (NCBI): domain Eukaryota; kingdom Viridiplantae; phylum Streptophyta; class Magnoliopsida; order Lamiales; family Orobanchaceae; genus Phtheirospermum; species Phtheirospermum japonicum. The sequence continues at coordinate 211,235 of BMAC01001144.1, forward strand.
TAAAATTGAAAACTCATTCCCTCTTACATTTTATTTAGTTTACTTCGGGTTTTTCTTTTAATTATTATTTTCTTCATTTGTATATTCAGTCAATAACATAATACTAATAGTTTCCTAATATTTTGATTTCCTTAATTACTAAATTCTAAACGTCATGTGTAAACTCTATAAAAGTAAATCTATTCACATTGATTCGTTCCCACAGTTCCACTTCCTTTCTTTGAATTTTTGTTTTCTTTTTTCCTTCTTTTTTTATTTTTCAATTGATTATTGTATGATTACATTACCCATACCTATTCCTATGACCCCATTCACTGCTAATTTCCCATAATTGATATTCATAATACATCATAAATCCCGATAAATATATAACTTACATATAAAAGACGATGATAAATATATAAAATATAGATAGATGATGAATATAATAAATATTTATCACCGTTACACATTGTGCATGATGAATTGCCCTATTCAAGATTGGAACACCAATTGGGAAAAAAAAATAGTTAATCTACCTTTCAAATCGGAGTATATATAATTTCCGATGGTTGGAATCAAACTATTTTTAATATTTGACCTATATTTGATGATTAATTTAATACTTACATATAAATTATTTGAGAGAGAGGATTTAGTAAGCAATACTTTTCATAATTTTTTAATTGGTGGTTTGGGGAATATAAAATTAACAGTAATATACATACAGTTTGGGGATGATATATTTTACTAATCCAAAGTACTTTTGCAGCTCACTCCGAATAAATTTATGAAATGACCACTAGTACTATTATACATCAACCTATATAAAAAAAATTCAAATATACTAAAATAAAATATATTCAACCAACACAAAGAATTCAGCAATTGCACATCAACCAAATGATTGTTAAAACAATCATGCAGAAATCTATGCAGTAGTGTTTAATTTATTGCTAAACCAGTTGGTTTGGAATGATTAACCCAAAGTTGATCATCATAATTCATCGACACAACAACAATATATAATTTTTATTTTTTTATTTAATGTTCTTTCTGTTTTCTGTTATGAGTTAGCTATTTCTTTAAATTATTAAATTGTACCTCGTTTTTGACCTCTTATTTCATGTATGCCAATTTCCAAACTCACTAGTTTAATTTAATTTTTCATGTGCTTACTTTTTAGCACCAGGTAATTTTTACAACCAAGCTAAATAATTAAAAAAATGAGTGGATGGGGTTGAAGTTAGAGCCCAACCTTAATAAAGTCCCAATATTTAATTTGATGTAATTAATTACAATTAATTAATCAAACACTAGACAAAACCTTGGACTTGCTTAAAATCAGCAAAAAAGTTGGTGGAACCATAATGGACCATAAGAGTGAAAAAGTCACTTAATTTCACCTGATTTGAAACAAGCCAATTAGTCTTTATCAAATCAAATAAGATCGAACATTTTTGTCGTTTTCTCATCTATATTCTTAAGTGCATTAATCTTTTCCTTATTTGTGCTAATGGCCGTTCATACTATGCTAATGGCTAATTAATTACTACTATAATAATGTTTTAGGTAAAGAAGCATGGTGGGGACCGCGGACTTAAACACGGGGTTTAGACAAAGTTAATTGATTTGTTTGAGTCCGTAGACGCGTTCTAATTGGCCGATAGTGACATAGTCGTTGAGATTATCAAGATAATTAATTAATTAATTATGTGTTAAATTGACACAAGACGACAAGTTAAGCAAGTCATTCGAGGGCGTGATCTACACGATCACTTGTTATATTAATTATGTTCAATGTCCTAATTTAATTAAATTGGAATTAATTTGGCATAATCATGACTCATTTGCCCAAAGTGCTCTTGAAAAATCAAGGTGTATATAGTATGAGATTAACTTTGTGTCAATGTTAATCTTTTGTGAACTCGAGAAATGTTCAGATTAGTGGTCTTTTTACTCCCTCCGTCCCCGTCCAATATGATAGTCATGCGGTTGATTTCACACAAATTAAGAATTGAGTAGTTTATATAGTTAAGTTATTAATTTAGTTAGTATTTTTCAATTATACCCTTCTTGATTTTATTAATGTCAATTAATGCTTATAGAAATCAGTGTTGGAATTAATTTATTTGTTATTGGAATAGTAAGATTTTATACTTTAATCACCAATTTTCAATTTATCATGTAGAAAACTAGTAATTCAAGAATATTAATTAAGGTAATATTTAGAAATAAAAATTTAATAATATGTTAAATATAGTAACTTGACTATATTTGTGGGACGGACGAAAATAGAATATTGAACTATTTTTATGGGAAAAGTGGAGTATAAATTATCAATTAACCAAGGCCCGATTAATATTTTTAATGTATTAATGCACGAATTTCACGGGAAATTACGATTAAAAATAATTTCTTCCAATGTATATATTTGACTTGAGTTTGGTTACATAGTCTAAAAGAGTTATTGAACTAAGAGAAAAGTTCAAAAAGAAGCTGTTACAAACGGTCAATCGATGGCATATATATAGGAAAAAAATGGGTAAATTTCCTTGGGATTTGACGATTAAAAAAAGTAGACATATCTAGAACTTTATGGAAATAGTACAAAACTATTATTGGTAAGAACACTTCAATTAAGATGTACTATAAATTTAGGATGTGTGATAATTTGAATTTTAATAATTTTACATGAAAGATTCTTAAAATTAACAATTATATATACATATATATAAATTTTTCTTTTTTCTGGATAGTACGAATAAAAGGGGGGAAATAGAAAAACCAAAAAGTACCGTGAGATAAAGTTATTTGTAATTTAACTTAATAAATTAACTAAGAAGTATTTAACACAAATTAATAAAAGCATAGCACTTATGAATCAAACTAATACTCCCTTCGTCCCAAAATGATGGTCCTACGGTTGGTTTCACACAAATTAAAAAATGAGTAGTTTATATAGTTAAGTAATTAATTTAGTTAGTATTTTCCAATTATACCCTTCTTGAATTTATTAATATCAATTAATAATTATAAAAGAATTAGTATATTTGTTATTTGAATATAGTTAGTATTTTCCAATTATACCCTTCTTGAATTTATTAATATCAATTAATAATTATAAAAATTAGTGTTGGAATTAGTATATTTGTTATTGAAATAGTAAGATTTTGCATTGTAATCATTAATTCTCAACTTACGAGGTAGAAAATTAGTATTTCAAAAATATTAATTAAGAGTATGTATGGAAATGAAAAAATTAATGATATGTTAAATATGGTAACTGGACTATATTTGTGGGACGGACGAAAATAGAATACTGGACATCTCACAATTCTTGTGAGATGGGGAGAGTATATTCTTGTGAGATGGGGAGAGTATGATAGTTGGGGAGTGACAAACTTAATTTGCACAGTAGCTACATTCTTTTTTCCACTCTTCATATTCAACATATGAGTCAAAATAAAAGGCAAACATGCATATTTTAAGTTAGAAAAGAAAATGTAAATTTTAATAGTACTCATTATTAACCCTCACTTGCATATGCAGCCCACTCGTATATTTTACAATTGCAGTCTGCATGTAATAATGCCCAGAAACGGACAATATAAGTATGTGTGCATGCATTATATTATAATTATATATATAACCAGTAAGAAGAGGCCAAATAATATAGATAAATGTGTACATAAATATTGAGAGAAAATGGATGTGTTTGGGGTGATGGGATGTATGACGTGGACTAGGTTTGATATGATGGGATGAAATTAGATAAGTAGATCCTTTCAAGGAAGAAAAAAAGAAGGAAGAAAAAACATAAGGATTGCCTATGTTTTCATTTTGCATAATTTAAAAATAGAGACAATAGTGATTAAAAAGCTTTTGAAAGAAAAATAAATAAATATGGGAATATGAATAGGTATAAGTTGAGTGCTTGAAGTTAATTTGATATATAGATTGTAAAATAATATTTTTTTGTTCCGTTTTATCTGTCGAAATTTGAATTTTTTTTTGTCCCGTTCTATCTACCGTATTTATATTTTTAATAAATAATCATTATTATATTTACTTTCCCAATAAAAAGTAAATGTCACTTTATTACTTTTACTCTTAACTTTATTTATTTGATAGATATAATTATAATACCAATCATCTTTCTTAATTTTCGTGAAATAATCAACAGCGTCTGATAGATAGAATGGGAGACGGAAAGTGTAACAACTTAATCATGCAACATATCAAATATTGTGTTAATTTTTTATTTTTTATTTTTATTATAAATATATAAAAGAGTTATTGGATAAGTAGTTAACTGTGTTTTTAGAACCAATGATTCATAATTAAAAAAAAAACAAAAAAAACTTATCTTCACTTATTTGATGATACTTTATGCGAGTATTGTCTTTTTGATGGTCTTCTTTTAACATAAAACATTAGTAAGATTATGTACGATTAATATGTTGTTCGTGAAATGATTATGGTCATAGAGTATTTGCTCAACTATGATTTAGCTAACTAGTTTTGTTTGCTAATTATTGTGTGAAATTTGTAAATTCTCATTATAAGAAAAAATCAAATTACCTATATAAAATTTGTTGGTAATGTGAAGAAATGTAAATCGTAAGTAGATTTGTCATCGTAAAATATATTATTTTCATCCCATAAAGATAATGTATTTTCACTTTTCACGGAAATTAAGATAAAATAATTAATATTATTGAAATATTAAATTTTACTTATATTTTTCAATTATATCTCTTTTTAATACTATAAACAGATATTAATATGTTTTAAATAGATACATATAAGTAAGTGAATAAAACAAGTATGAAATTTGTGTTATAATTTGAAATAGAAGGAAAAAAATGTGTACTATATTTTTTGAACAAAGGGAAGAATAATAAACGATTTCTATCGATAAATTTGGTCAGTGTATTGCAAGTCATTTGTAGTTTTTACGCTTAACCAGCTCTACATAGAGGAGTTCAACGGTTTAGCCAAACCGGCACCACAGGCCAACAATTCGATTAACCGTTAACCACGGTTCGACTCAAAAATCAGAATCAGAACTGCTAATAAGGCGGTATAAATCTTGTTTGAGTTTTTTTTTTTTAATTTTTCAACCGTGAACGGGCGACTCGAATCGCCAGTTTGTCTTTTTTTCTTTAACAATAAAATATCCGTTCTAAGTTATTTTTTTAACACCAACCTCGTTCGATATTTTCAATTGGTGGTCAATAAGAAAAATATTTTATCTTATAAGTAATAGCCTCACGATCGCGATGGAGATATTAGTCATTTTTTGATCTATCAACAATTTGATAAATTGGTGATAACTTATATCTTTCGCCCTCTCTGGTGTAAGTAAGATACGAGTAAATTATGTGCACTTAGCTTTTAATGTGGGGAGTTACAATATAATATATAACTTATTTAAATTGTTTAAAGTAACAATTTTAGGTTTTAAATTTGAGTATTTAAAAATTGTTCATTCTCACTCATTTCAAAGTTCAAAAATCACGTATGTTTCTCATGTATATAATTACATGAACTAAAATTTAAAATATTAAGTTCAAGTATTTGAATATAGTTCAAATCCAATTTTTTTTTTAACTTTTTATTGAATTTATTAAAAGTATTATTTATATTTTCTCACTTTAATTGAAAATTTTAAATATTCTAATATAATTTATTTTAACTTTAAATATTTAAATGGTTCAATTTCAATTTCATTTTAATTAATTCATAACTTCAAAGTATTAGTTATATTTTCTCACTTAACCTCGAATATTTTTAAAAGATTATAATAATAGAAAAATAAAATATTTTAACTTCAAAAAATTTCAAATCTTCTAATTAAAATTTCTTATTTTAACTTCTAATATTTTAAACAGTTTGAGTTTATTTATTTTTTAATTTTTTAATTAACTTAAAGTGTTATTTCAATTTTCTCACTTAACCTCACATAGTTTTTTTTAATAAATGAAAGTAAGCATAGGAAAAAATAAAAATTATGAATTTTATAAGTTAAAAAACTAAAGAAGAGAATAAGGACCAAACTTGTCAAACCGACCAAATCGAACTGTGAACCGTCGATTCACAAATCACCGTTATTCAGACAGTTTCACGATTCTGTTGCAATTTATCATTTTTTGACAAATGGAACCCACAATTCAAATCGTACACCGCCGATTTGCAACCATTTAATTTGTATAGTTTTACACATAAAAATGAATTACCCTATATATAATATAGGAGACTTCTACAATACAGTAATTTTATGATACCTCTAACCTATTAGCCAATATATTTATTTAAAAATATTTTAATTCATTAATATAGATAATATGTCAACAAGTGATTGAATTATTATACACGATTATAATAATTGAAAACATTAAATCTCCCAATTTTATATAAATTCTCAGATCATGTGGTCATGCCACACAATCCATTTATTAAAAAATTCTCTTTATTAATATGTGGCTATAATATTCTTGTTTAAATGAAAGTGCGGTTGTGGTGACTGAACTTTGATGACACCAAAAGCAGCACTTTGCATTGGGCAGCATAGGTTGTGGTGCCCGGAATTTATGGGGAGTGGGTGGACCCTTTTTAAGGTTTTGAGATTAGTTTTTCTATTTTTTGTTTTTCAATGTATAGATAAATAAGTAACAATATTTGTACTAGAAATAACCACAAGCAGATGTGAGACGAGTTGGATGTTGAGGTTGATGTTTGATATAAAACTCATTGAGTCCAATATTAGGGTTTATCAATTTTTCCCAATCAACATGTGCAAGTTAGTAAATCTTTTCTAATTTATATATTGTATAAAAACCAGAAAGATTAAGACGCTACGTGTTGTTCGTGCAGTCTAATAGGAATAATTAGTTGATAAATTACATAAAAAAACACAGATAATTAATGTGATTATTAGGTAAGATAATTTTGTTTAGTATGTGCATTATGTTACTAATGGTATCATTAATAGAGTAATTAAGGCACATGGAAGGGGGCCTTAAATGCGGGTCAAAGAAAGAGGGTTGACCGATTCCTAAAGGAAGGGAAATTAAATGATATATTAATGTCTAGTTTGGTTTATATTTTATTTTGCGGAATTCTAGAGAATTCGACGAACATTTAATGGATTATTGTTGAATCCGTGTGATTCTTAGAAAACAATATACACACGTGAATAGAGATGTAATATATTGATAAACAGCTAAGAATGTTCATGAAATAAAAAAATATTACAAATTTAAATTAATTTTTATTAATTAAATCGTGTGTGATATATATGGTGTACTATAATGAATAATGTATAGTTCTGATATTTTTTCTTTTATAATGGATGAGCTTAATGTGAGAGAGAATATCTTAAAAATAAAATATATATAAGAATTGTTACACTTTAATAATTATGTACATTTTTACACGATATTATGTTAAATATTAGTAAAATATAAGAGAAGAATTTGAAAATTGAGGAAACAATGGCTATATTAATCAGAATAGTTGGAAACTTTTTATTATATTTTGGACAATAACACCATTCAATTATCTAAATCATTAAAACATTATATGTTCACTTAGTTATTTATGTAATTATTATTAGTCGGTCGTTTGAGAGGTTGATTAGACGACCTACCCAACCCAAACCATTTGACTCATTTTTTATTATTATTAATTTTTTTTTTTGAGTCAAGTGTTTGATGCTTGTTGCTCTTATTTTTATTAGTCACACTTTTCATCTTCATAACTTTATTTAGTTTACTAAGACAAGAACCTGTGGGTAATAATAACATGAATTTTATTTTTCTATATGTTTGTTTTTGTTTTGATTTTTTGCATTGGTTGATTTTTATATTTTCATGACATCTAATAATTTAAATTAATAAGTATGAATTGTATGAATATGAATGTTATTAATTTTTAAATTTGATATTTATAAATAGATACTTTTTTTTTACATATTTTCAATTTATAAGAACAATATATATGTTATATTATTTGTTTAGGCCATTAATTGACCCGTAAACTTTTTAAACTACTTATTTGATACTTTGAATAATTGTTATCATTCCTTTTACATCTGATTTAACTTTATTTTTCATGTGGGACAAAGAAACCAATATAACAACAATATTATTTTCTTCTTTTCCTTATTAATTTTTCTTTCAATATTTTCTTTATGATCTTTGTCAATTGAATATACTGATTAATATATTTGTAATATATTATTCTTTTGTTGATAAAATATCATGAATGTTTACGATTTTTTAAATATGATATTTCATAAAAGAATAATTGATTTACTTGTTTTTATTTTTCAATACATTATAATTATTTATATTATTATAATTTTTATATTTTATTCTTTTTTTGGGTAGTAACTGGCCCAAATGGTTGGTCGATTGAATTGATTATTTGGCTCATTGATTTATTATTTTTATTCATTATATTAACTATTTTTTTTAACTTTATTTTTTAAATACTTAATTTAAATAACATATCTATTCATGTGCGCGCGCGTATGTGTATATATAATTAAAAAGAATTAATGATATTATTTCTAATTACAAAGTTTATATAAGATCAGGAAATTATTTAAATAAATATAATTATTATATAAATAAATCAAATTTATTAAATTTAATAATTAACTAATTTATGATATTTTGTACTCGGTAATCATTTTGAATTTTTCCATATTTTGTTCATGAAATATCTTTTAAACTTATGTAATATCTTTTATTTGAGATAAATAGATAAATATAAACTTAGTTGATAGATAATTATAATTTTTTATTTTATATATGATATATGGATATCAAATCAAAAAAATTCAAAAAACAATTAATTTTATATAATATACATAAGAATATGGGTACAAAATAAAATTTTATTCATTTTTAAAAATGAAAAAAACACACAAAATGATCATTAATATAGTCTAGACAAATATTAAATACAATAAATATAATTAAAGATTTTAACATTCAAACATACAATATTAATACTAATTACTAATATATAAGTGTTTTTTGGGCGAGAAAAGAGACCACCGCTATTTATAAGTGGTTCTCTCTTTACACACACACACACACACACACACACACAGAGAGAGAGAGAGAGAGAGAGAGAGAGAGAGAGTTAACACGAATTAGGAAGGTGTAAAAATTGCAATAGTGATATTTATAGTGCAAGGATATAATTAATGATATGAACTATTGAAAAAAAATATTATTTTATTTATTGTTTAGTAATTTTTTTCCAGATAATCAATTTTGAACACTACAAACAAAAGAAGATTATCAAGGTATCGTTCCCTCGGAAAGGTCAAAAAACTCTCAGTATTCGTCTTACCGAGGGAAATACTGAGAAAATTAATCTCACAGTGCCCGCTAGGTGAGTACTGAGGAAATTAGGATTCATCGGTACTACTCTCGAGGGATTGACCGAGGGATTATTCCATGGGAAATCCTCAACACCTTGATCATGTAATCCCTTGATAATAACGAGGGACCATACCCTCGGTGATACCGAGGAAATACATATCCGTTAGTATATGAAAATCGTGGGAATACATTCTCTCGGTATTACCGACAGACGATTTCCTTGGTAGTATCGAGGGAATTGTACAAAATGTAATATGTATTCATCTAATAAGATAAATTTTCTCTTAACATAAGTCTCCACTGATAAATGTAGTTTGTAAAGTATTATTAATTACTTTGATTTTAAAAGATAGTCATTAGATTTCTTGTAATTAGACTAAACCTCGAGGATATTTTTCTAGAAGGGTTGATATAATTACAAAAACTACCATTGGCATCGACAAAAATTTAGAATTCTTACAATGTGCACCTTGATGTATATTGATTGATTTGTAGCTTACGTTTTTCCAATATGATGTATAGTTGATTATACCTTACATTTTTTGCATTTTCTTTTTTTGGGTGTAAATACTTCAAACTTTACGGATTATTTTTGTAATTATCCATTTTTATAATGTATCAATGAACATAAGCTTGACGTGCATTCAGAAATCCAATATGGAGTACTTTACAACATCAATGGAAATAAATGACCAAAACCATTTGTTTAATATGAATATAATATCTAGAATTTAATAATCACATCATCTCTCCTATATATTAATGCAGAATTTCCTATCCAATGCGTCTGCTTCCCACGCTTCGTTGGCTTCGAAAAAATTTCTGGTGCTTCAGTGTTGCCCGAGCCTAATATCTATCTAATTTAATATTTTCCTTTTATTATATTTTACCTATTTTAATATTTTCCTATTATTATATTTTGCCTAATTCAATATTTTCTTTTATTATATGTTACCTAATTAAATATTTTTTAACCATATTTCGCCTTATTCAATATCTTACATTTATTTCTCATAATATAAAAATATAAATAAGTCATGTTTAATTTGAAAAAAAAAATTCTATATAAGTTTAACTAATTTATATTTATAATAAAAATTTAAATAATATTATTTTTAGAATTTTAAATATTCTATTTAATTAAAATACAAGTTATATAAAACTATTACAAAAGAAAAATAAATATAAATTTATAACCTAAATTTTCTTATCTAATCCTAATATAATACATTGAGAATAACATTGTAAATATATATGAAAAACTATTGTTACACAAAAAAATAAAAACAAAAAAACAAAAAAAAAAACAAAGGGAAACCAAATAATAATAATTATTATTATTATTATTATTATTATTTGGCCTAGGAAGTAAATAATAAATATATTCTAAATATCCTTATCTAATATAATGCATTAATACACACATTATATATCTACACGAGCAATTATTGTTTTACACACAAAAAAGGAAAAAAAATAATAAGATAATATTACATTAGTTACAAGTTAGATATACGACATTTTTAATAGAATTATCAGTGTCTTATAGATTTTAAATTTTTTATATCTGATAATCACACGTGACAAGTGGGTGTTGTGTATTTTACATTTTTACAAACTCAATTTTCTACAAGCTTCCCCGTCAAGTTTATGGTATTTTCCTATAACTTGTAACTAATTTCGTGACTCCCAGGTAAAAATAAAAATTCTTTATTTTGAAAACCATTTTTATTGTAATTAGATGTTATGAGAATGGGTTTGGAGGGCACCGGGGTAGGTGAGATCGGAGGTAGATGAGAAAGAGGGCGGCCAGTTCATGGATAAAAATGGAGTCTTGGATTTTGCACGCGCGCGAGAGAGAGAAACCGAGAAGTAAGATGGAGAAGAAGTGGACCGGGTTGAACTTACGAGCTGAGTCTATGTGATGAATGGGCTGCAGTTTAATTATTAGGGAAAATTACCATATAATACAAATACATAATCCCCATTTACCATTTAATCCAATGACTCTTTTTATTCCCATATAGTCCAAATATTTCCTATTTAATCAAAACTTACATTTAAATTATCAATACTACCCTTACATCATAAATACCCTAATTAACTTATATAATTATGCACACACTCTCTTTCCATTTCCTTTTCATCCGTCCCCAACTTTATCTCTCTCTAATTCATATGGGAATTTTCACACCACACACCATACACACACACACACACATATATATAAATACACCACACACACACACACACACACACCAAAACTACAAAATTGTCTAAAAGTGTACATAAAAGAATGATAGTCCAAAGACTTACGTATTGTTTCCCTTCGTGTCCAACCGTCTTGTAAACAATTCTGATATCTTTTCTTGTGTATTTCTTCAATTTTCTGGATTTCCCTTCTTCAGCCACAACAACTTACCTACAATCTTCTGATTCATCTTCTTCAGAACGCAAAATAATTCTTCCATGATTGAAGAGATTAGATTAATTAACGTTATAGTTTACCTACGGGATTAACGACACAATAAATGAGGGTGAAATATATTTTCTTTTTTTCCCGCTTATCACCTGCTCAATTTAGGGTAGAGGTTTTGGTTGGTTAACAATCACGTAAATATGGTATTATTTATACATTGGTTAGGCATATTTGGTAATTTTAAACTATGGTAACAAAAATTTAATTAGATCAACTAGAATATGCAACCACGTCAATTTGTCAATAATAATTATGGAAAATTCCCATATACTCCAAAACATAAAACAATTGCCCTAAAACTCCATTGAATATAAAGTTCCCTAATAATCCAATTGCTATAACAATATACTAAACTACCCTTAATAGATTTTTCTCAATAGTAGCAGTTGAAACAATCAAATTATGACTGTTAATAAAAATCATTTAATGCAATTTTAATCTTTCCAAACTTGAATTCTAACCAATAAAATAAGAGATGATAAATAAGGTAATTGCAACTTTGCAAAAAACGTATGAAAAAAGACAATTGGGTATCAATGGGTTCCACACATCATTTTTTCATAATCTAAATTATATGAAATGCTATTACATGAGTAATTACGAACTACTCTGTTAAATTACAAACTACTTGTTCAGATTGCGAACTACGCACTACTTTGTTAAAATTAAAAATTACTTTATTCATATAAGAGTACTAAATTACCCTTTTTAACTATTTTATTTTGTTCTTCAGAAATTCAGAACTACTCGTTTAAATTCAGAACTACTCGTGTAAATTCAGAACTACTCGTGTAAATTTCAAACTATTATTCAAAAATTTAGAACTACTCGTGTAAATTCAGGACTACTCGTGTAAATTCAGAACTACTCGTGTAAAATTTGAAAAATTACACACTACTCTGCATAATTACACACTAGTATAGTATAATTATTTTAGTAATTCTCAAATATTGATAACTATGATACAATTCCCAGCACTAGTAAAAATAATGAAAGCTATTATTGTAACAGACAAAATTCCTTGCCACTTAGATAGGATTAGTAATATGTAGATATTGTCGTTATGTGTCGTATTACTGACGTTTGTTTTCCTTTAATTTTATAGTATTTTTTGTGCTCTCCATATTCTACAAGAACAAATAAAAAAATATATATAAATCACGGAGAAAAGATATCATTTGTCCCATGATATCCTTAATAGAGTATACGTAAAGCTATTTATAATAGGAAAAAATTACATGATTCGCACCCATATGAAAATAACTAAAATTGGAATCAATAAATGACAATATATATAATAAAGA
>BMAC01001145.1:13408-43420 GCA_014905375.1 Phtheirospermum japonicum
TTAGCCGGGGCAAGGACGGGGAGACCGACTTGTTGGATTGTTTAAGTCCTTTTAGGTTTCGGAAGTCGATCTAAATTTCCTTAGCAAATCACATTGTCGTCCTTTTAGCCAAAGCTAACAAACAACGTAGCGTACGACGTCTCGAATCTATTTTTGTGCATTAGCCTAGGGTTGGTCGGGGGTAGTTTTGAGCGGCACAGCGCGATGACATCAGCGGCGCGACTCTGCTGCGGAGGTGCAGCGTCCGGCGCAATGACAGCAGCGGCTGTCCGGTGGCTACGACGCGTCCACGACGAATTGGTGTCACACACCATAAAACCTGACGTCCTTACGACAGAGCACTAGATCCGATGAGGGATTGAAAACGACGAGAACCGAACGTTTCGGTGCGACGGCGGTCGACGGCAAGCGGCGGCTGGAGGTGGTGGCTAGGGTTCTCAACCTTTTTCCGAAAACAATTTTTCCATCTGTACTTTTCTTCTTGGGGCAATTGGTCCGACTTGGGTGGTCCGTATGGGTGTCCCTCTTCACCCTGGCTAACCTTTTAGCTGCGTGTGTTTCTACATGGGCTCCTGACCGTTTACGTATGTTTTAAACATACGAGAACGGCAAGCACAACTCCTGACCGTTCAAGTATGTTTTGAACATACGAAAATGGCAAGCATAACACCTAACCGTTCAGTTATGTTTTAAACATACGAAAACGGTAAGTAACGTCATGCAACTTAATGCGTGGACGTTACCTCTTTTGACCGTCTTAATGCTGCCTTTGTAACCCTCCGCTGGAACCCCTATATAAGGGTGAGAGGCTCCTATTTCACAACACACTTCAGGGTCATAGAACATACAACATACAACATACTAGCATTTTTGCATTATTTCATTTCGTAGCTCAGTCTAGGTTCTTCAAGTTCGCCGGAGCTCTGATTTTTACGGTGCTGTTAAACCATAGATGAAGTCGTTTTATCTTTGGGGACGAATTGCCAAACTGAAGAGCACTACCGAGGCAATTTCATCTTGCGGAAAGAGTTCATACTCGACTCGACTACTTATAATATTTTCTGTTCTTTTTCCAGTTATAGTGATATTCACATATTCCCTTTTTTGTGCTCATTTCCCAACAATCGCAAGATAAAATTTTGTTTGTAGTTTTTTGTTTTAAAATCACTACTGGAAAGAATGTCTACCTCAACCACCGCGACCGACTCTTCACTTGGATTGATAAGTTGAACCACTCATGCCAATACCTCCTCCATTCTATTGACGATCTCTGCCCCTGCAGTTACGAACATCTCCACTTTTGGCGCGTCTACGCCAAACATGAACATGAGTCATGCTGATTTTCTCCTCAATCAAGGAACTCTCGACACCCTCCTGGAGACACTGTCGAGACGCATCTCGTCGACTAACCCAACCTCAGGCATAGCTTCGGCTGCTGGATCGTTCCCTTATGGGATGGGGACTTCGGTACAAAATGTGTCAGCTTCGGCTGGAATCCATCCTTCTGGGATGACGGGAACATCTATTCCAAACATGTTTTCAGCCACAGCTTCGGCTGCTAGATCGTTCCCTTATGGGATGGGGACTTCAGTCCAAAATGTGTCTGCTTCGGCTGAAATCCATCATTCTGGGATGACGGGAACTTCGGTTCCAAATATGTTTGCAACTGCTCCGACAACATATTCATCTGCTTCAGCTACCCATTCAACGGGTACGATGGAGACGTTTGTTCCGACTATGACCGCTCCGGTGCACTCCTCACGGATTATGCCCGCCACGTAGAAGCCTCCAAAATTCAATGGAGAAGGCTTCAAGAGATGGCAACAAAAGATTTTTTTCTACCTTACGATACTTGGCTTCGCTAAATTCGTGAAGGAAGACGAACCACCCACTCCGGACGAGTCCGAGACCAGCTTCACTATTCGTGCCGCCTACGATAATTGGCACAACGGTGACTATCTTTGCAAAGGCTTTCACCTAAGTAGTTTGGAAGATAGCCTAAGAAATGTGTACTCGGACGTAAAGACCTCCAAGAAGACTTGGGAGGCACTCGAGAAGAAGTACGGCTCCGACGAGGCTGGTACTAAGAAATTTGTAGTCACAAATTTTATGGACTACAAAATGGTTGATTCTCGCCCGGTTATGGAACAAGTTCAACAATTCCAAATGCTGGTGAACGAAGTCCACGCCGAGGGAATGGTTCTTCCTGATGCTTTCAGGGCTACTGCCATGATTGATAAGCTTCCTCCGAACTAGAAAGACTTCAAGACATATCTCAAGCACAAGCGAAAGGCGATGTCTCTTGAAGATGTTATCCGGAAGGTACGAATTGAGTCCGAAGTTCGAGTTCAGTACCAGAAGTTGAAAATTTCGATCGAACCTCGGGTGAACCTACTTGAACGAGGAGAGAACTCAAGGAAGAGGTCACGTCCTGGCAACGCAAAGCCTAAAGCTCCTTCTTCTCATAAGTTCAATGGCAACTGCTTCAACTGTGGCAAACCTGGACACCTATCTAAAAGCTGTCGCAAGCCAAAGCAAAAGAAGGCCAAGCCGAATGCCCATTTAGCCGAGAGAGAGCTGACTAGTGATGATCTCGTTGTGATTATCACTGAGGAAGTTAATATGGTCGAGAATCATGGTCAATGGTTTGTCGATACTTCTGAAACCGCCCATCTGTGTGTAGACCGGAGCTTGTTCTCCAATTACCATCCCTGTGAGGGAAGGAAGTTGAACATGGGAAACCAAGCTTCTTCGCAAGTTGCAGGTGTTGGTTCGGTTGTCCTCAAAATGACCTCCGGCAAGGAGATCACTCTGAATGAGGTGCTGCACGTTCCGGACATCCGGAAGAACTTAGTCTCTGGTTCAATTCTAGTTAGTCGTGGTTTAAAACTTGTATTTGAGGCTAAAAATTTTGTATTGTCTAAGTTTGGAACACCTCTGGGTAAGGTTTACCTTACAGATGGAGTGTTCAAACTCAGTGTAATGGCTATATGCCCAAAACATGTCATTAATAAAATTGCTTCTGATTCCTCTTACTTGACTGAGTGCTCCAGTTTATGGCATTGTAGATTAGACCACATTAATCTAAATGCAATAAAACGATTGTCAAATTTTAATTTGCTTAAAGTAAATGAATTTGTAATAAAAGTAAGTGTGAAATTTGTGTAGAAGCCAAAATGACAAAGTTACCATTTAAATCGGTAGAAAGGAGCACGACACCTCTAGAATTAATTCACACGGATGTATGTAATTTGAAGTTTGTGCAAACTAGAGGTGGAAAAAAGTATTTTATTACTTTTATTGATGATTGCACAAGGTATTGTTACCTTTACCTTTTGAGAGGTAAAGATGAGGCTATTGAAGCTTTTAAGAAATTCAGAAATGAAGCCGGAAATCAACTTAACTGCAAAATCAGATCTATTCGAAGTGATAGAGGAGGGAAATACGTAGCTCTGTTTGAGGAGTTCTGCAATGAAAGTGGCATAATTCATCAAACTACATCTCCGTATGCACCTTAATCAAACGGCATTGCCGAACGCAAGAATCATACTTTGAAAGAGATGATGAATGCGTTGTTTATTAGTTCTAGGTTAGCTCAGAACATATTGGGGGAAGCTATTTTAACAGCTAACTATATCCTTAATAAAATTCCACTTAAAGGTAGGGACGAAACTCCCTATGAGCTGTAGAAAGGTAGGAAACCTTCTTATAAATACCTCAAGTGTGGGGGTGTTTAGCGAAGGTAGGAGTGCCTCTACCGAAGCAGATGACAATCGAACCCAAAACGGTTGATTGTGTTTTTATTGGTTATGCACTAAATAGTAGCGCCTATCAATTTATAATTCATAGGTCAGATGTTCCGGACATGAATGTCGGAACCACTATTGAGTCAAGGAATGCGATATTCTTTGAAGATATCTATCCTTGTAAGGATAAAGTTGCATCCAGTTTAAACACTGGAAAGCTGAAGGAGCTACAAGTCATGAACTTGTGGGGGTAGAACATAAGTCTCGTAAACGACCTGGTTCAGAACTTGAAGCTCTAACTCCTAGGCGGAGCACTCGAGCTAAAGTTGCGAAGGGTATCGGTCCCGACTATGTGGTTTTCATCTTTGATGAAGAAACAAATTCATTAAAAGAAGCTTTATCCCGGACCGATAACTCATTTTGGAAAAAAGCTGTTCAGAGCAAGATCGATTCGATCATGCAGAACCATACGTGGATTCTGACTGATTTACCTAAAGGTTGTAAACCTTTAGGGAGTAGATGGATTCTGAAATAAAGCTCGTCTGGTTGTGAAAGGATTTCTCCCGAAGGAGGGATATGATTTCTTTGATACATACTCTCCTGTGACGAGAATTACCTCTATCCGGGTGCTTCTAGCGATTGTTGCTTTGCACAATCTTTAGATTCACCAAATGGATGTAAAAACAGCTTTTCTAAATGGCGATTTAGAAGAGGAAATCTATATGGAACAACCTGAAGGTTTTGTAAAACCCGGACAAGAAAGAAAGGTGTGCAAACTGGTTAAGTCTTTATATGGRTTGAAACAAGRACKTTTACAATGGCACTTGAAATTTGACGAAGTGATGATGTCAAATGGGTTCAAGATAAATGAGTGTGACAAGTGTGTCTACATTAAGAATACTAATAACAGATTTGTTATAGTATGTCTTTACGTAGATGATATGTTAATCATGGGTAGCAACCTACAAATTATTAATGAGACGAAACTCATGTTAAAAAGGAATTTCGACATGAAGGATCTGGGAGGTGCTGACACAATTCTTGGTATAACAATTATAAGAACTCCAGATGGAATTATCTTGTCACATTCTCATTACATTGAGAAAGTAATCAAGAAATTCAGTGCTTACGATAGTCTTCCAGCAAAGACTCCGTTGGAACTCAATGTTCACTTAAGTAAGAATAGAGGTGACCCTGTTGGTCATGAAGACTATTCTAGGATCATTGGATGTCTGATGTACATCTCTAACTGTACAAGACCTGATCTAGCGTGCTCGGTAAACAAACTGAGTCGATATACGATCAATCCAAGTGGAGAACACTGGAAAGTGCTTGTGAGAGTTTTGAGATACTTAAAGTATACTCTGAACTTCAGTTGACTACATAAAGTTGATAGATAATCTAGCGGATCTGTTCACTAAAAACATAGCTCGAGATAAGATGTACAAGTTGCTAGAAGGAATGGGAGTGAAATCCACATCTTAAAGATGATTGTAGTGGAAACCCAAACATGATGAGTGGAGATCCCACAAACTTGGTTCAATGGGAAAACTAAACTACAAAAGTCTGGGTAAGTAAAACTCTACGATCTTATTCCCTAATGGCAAAAGTAGAGTTTTAATCTGTCACGTGGTGAGGATAAATCTCTGATTTTTAATGGTTCTTGTGTAGGTCTTTAACTTGAGTATGACAGAATACTCATTTAAGAATCACCTATGTAAGCGAGAAGTGAGGGCCACTTCTACTAAATGCTTATGAATCCAAAGAAGTTGTCCATGACCAGAGATGGACACAAACGTGAGAACGGAAGAATTGTGAGACCTTAGTGGGTTGGTACTATTGTCTGACACAAAGGAGAATATTTCAAGTATTATGTTCACTAATCCGCCGGTATGCTCGGTAGTATTAAATAAAGAGGGTTCAAGGCCGCAAGCCACTTATCCCTATTCTCTATTGTCTCTTAAGAACTGAGCTACGTATTTGCATACATGTTTTCATTATTAGGAATTCTCACTCATGTGGGGGATTATTGTTAAATTAGATTTAATCAATTTAATGTTGCAGCGAAAATTCGTCTTAACGAATGGTATAGGCTCGATACGTTTCGTGTAGATAATTGTAGCTTTCTGAATTTCTCAGATCCATTTAATGGTGAGTGAGAAATAACACTTCGAAGTTGAATGGTTGTTTAAGTGCCTTTTTGTTTATCCCACATTGATTGTTAATCAATGTGGAAGGGAGTTTAAAAATGATTACATTTCATTAGTGGACGTCAAGTGGGCCAGCGGGTATTGTGGACTTTGTGTGAACAAAGCTCACGCGGGCCCTTGGACTTGGGTTTGCCCGTCCACCTTTGGCGGAGCCGGAGGCGGACCCGGACCCGGACCTTGGGTCTTGGGTCTTGGACAATTGGTCCAATTGGTTGATCCGACTTGGGTGATTCGTATGGGTGTCCCTCTTCACCCAGGCTAACCTTTTAGCTGCGTGCGTTTCTACATGGGCTCCTGACCGTTCAGGTATGTTTTAAACATACGAAAATGGCAAGCACAACTCCTGACCATTCAGGTATGTTTTAAACATACGAAAACGGCAAGCACAACTCCTAACCATTCAGGTATGTTTTAAACATACGAAAACGGTAAGTAACATCATGCAACTTAATGCATGGACGTTACCTCTTTTGACCGTCTTAATACTGCCATTTTAACCCTCCGCTGGAACCCCTATATAAGGGTGAGAGGCTCCTGTTTCACAACACACTTCAGAATCACAGAACATTGAACACACAACATACTAGCATTTCTGCATTATTTCATTTTATAACTCAGTCTAGATTCTTCAAGTTCATCGTTGATCTGGTTTTTACGGTGCTGATAAACCCGAGACAAAGTCATTTTATCTTTGGGGACGAATTGTCAAATCGAAGAGCACTACCGGGGCAATTTAATCTTACAGAAAGAGTTCATACTCGACTGGACTACTTATAATATTTTCTGTTCTTTTTTCGGTTATAGTGATATTCACATATTCCCTTTTTTGTGCTCATTTTCCAACAAGGACGTGTCCATTTGCTTACTTTGTCTAATTCGAATTAGTATTCCAACTCGTTGCAATATACTATTCTAAAACATCAGGAAATCAGCGACTTTAATATCATAAATCGTAATCCCTTTTAAATATTTAAACAACATTTCTGAAGCACTTCAAAAGGTGTATTATGACTAGAAACTTATCTTGATAATCTACCAAAAATCAATATATCATCAATATACAATCATAATACAAGCATTATTAATGACTTTAATATAAACTCACTTATTACACTTGTTAATATAAAAACCAATAGAAATCACAAAACCATAAAAATCTATAAATATTACTTATTCAAAAAATAGACTACAAAATAATAAATCAACGGGTTTGGGGCCTATTTAACTTTTTAATAATAGAAATATTAACTTACACCCCTACACTTTAAAAATATTTATGAGATATTATTTTATTCTTCCACAATTTATAAGGAGATTTTTCATAATTTTTATAATGGATTTATTGATAATAAAACAATAAAAGAATCATAAATTTCATTTATACAATAAGGCAAAACACTTAAATGAAATAAACCTTCTAACATAAATTTTGCCAACAAATTGACCATGTCTAGTTATTACAACATTATTGGACTTGAAAACAATGTTGTAACTAATAAAGAAGTACTACTAATATATTTTTTCTTAAAAAATAACAAGTCCCATCTAAAGACAATAAATTTTGAAATGACAAAAATGACTTGAATTGATCTTTTCCTAAGATGCGAGCCACACTCATTTCTCATGCTTACAATTCTTGTGCCTGATACATGAGAAGTGGAAAAGTAATTTTTATCAGTGCACATGTGAACATTAGCCCCAGAGTTAATCAATCATTTGAGTTAATGGAATATTTTATTTAACTATGGGTTACTAACAAACATATTAGCATGGGAATGTTGTAAATTGGATTAATTCTAATTTAATGGTACAGCGTAAATTCGTGTTAACGAATTATATAAGCTTAATCTACGTGTCGTGTAGATAATTATAGCTTTTTGAATTTCTCAAATTCATTTATTGGTGAGTGAGAAATGGTGTTTGGATGTTGAATGGGTGCTTTTATACTTTAATGTTTATCCCACATTGAATAATATTCAATGTGGAAGGGAGTTTAAAAGTGTTTAACTTTTAATAAGTGAACATCAAGTGGGCCAGCGGGTATTGTGGGCTTTGTGTAAACGAAGCTCATGCGGGGTCTTGGACTTGGGTTCGCCAGTCCGCCTTCGGTGAAGCCGATGGCAGATCCGAGCCCGAGCCCGAGCCCGGTCCCGGACCTCGGTCCTCAGTCCTGGGCCTTGGAACTTGGGTTTTGGGCAATTGGTCTGAATTGGCTGGTCCGATTGAGGTGGTCCGTGTGGGGTTCGGGTTCTGGCTCAACCTTGGTTTCTTTTTTGAACCTTCACGCACCTGTTAACTCCTGACCATTTCGTAACGGCTGGAAGCTGAACGTTCAGACGTTTCTAAAACTTTTGAATTTAAACATGCAATGTATTTGCACGCTGAACCAGTCCAGGTTCGTGCTGACTATTGCTGCTGGTTTGAATAACTTTAAGGACGTCATAAATGGCAGCTGTAACCCCTGATTTGAACCCCTATAAAAAGGGTGAGGCTCCTGCATTTTTTTTTTGCACTTTTTCCATACGAAAAATAACCTGAAGCAGCTGAAATTCTCAAGCATACAGCATACTGTTTTCTCCATTTTATTTCTTACGTAGCTCAAACCAATTTTTGTCCAGTTTGCCAAAACTCTGGTATTTACAGTACTGTAATACCAAAGACGTTAGTCGTTTTATCTTTGGGGATGAATAGCCAAAACCGAAGAGCACTACCGGAGCTATTTCGTCTTGCGGACAGAGCTCGACTCGACTCGACTATTTTTTACATATTGTGTTTTGTTTGTAATTTCCAATTTTGTGATATTTTTTGTTACGTTCTTGTTTGTGCTCGGAATATTTTGTAATTGTTCTAACGATCGCAAGACGAAATTTCTGTAACTTGTAATCTGTTTAATATCCCTGACTAGAAAAGGATGTCAACCTCCAGCACTCCGACGAGCGACACTATTCCGGCCATCACCTCCACTTCTTCGGCGACGACCACTGCCCCCGCAGTCATGAACATCACGACAATTGGCATGTCTACTCCAATCTTGAACACTACTCAGGCTGAGATCATTCTCAACCCAGGAACACTCGATTTCTTACTCGAGACGTTGACGAAGCACATGACCCAGCCGAACCCATCCACAGCTTCGGCTGCTGGAACGATCCCTTTTGCGATAGGGACTTCGGTCCAAACTATGTCAGCTCCGGCTGTGACCCATCCCATTGGGATGACAGGAACTTCGGTTCCGAGTTTGTTTGCAACTGCACCCCAAACAGATTTAACTGTTTTGAATACCCATTCAACGGGTTCGATGGGGACTTTTGTACCAACGATAAACGCGCCGGTGCACTCCTCTCGAATCATGCCCGCGGCGGAGAAGCCTCCGAAATTCAATGGGGAAGGCTTCAAGAGGTGGCAACAAAAGATGCTTTTCTACCTCACGATGCTTGGCTTCGCTAACTTCGTGAAGGAAGACGAACCACCTATTCCGGACAAGGATGAGACTAGTTTCCATGTTCACACTGCCTACGATAATTGGCACTATGGGGACTATCTGTGTAAAGGTTTTCTGTTAAGTAGCCTAGAAGATAGCCTGAGTAATGTGTACTAGGATGTAAAGACCTCCAAGAAAATTTGGGAGGCACTTGAGAAAAAATACAGTTCCGACGAGGCTGGAACTAGAAAATTTGTAGTCACGAACTTCATGGACTACAAGATAATTGACTCTCGCCCGGTTATGGAACAAGTTCAAAAGTTCCAAATGCTGGTGAATGATGTCCACGCCGAGGGGATGATTCTTCCAGATGCTTTCACGGCTACTGCCATGATTAATAAACTTCCACCGAGCTGGAAAGACTTCAAGACATACCTCAAGCATAAACGAAAAGGCAATGTCACTTGAAGACGTTATCCGGAAGGTGCGAATTGAGTCCGAGGTTCAAGTTCAGTACAAGAATTCGAAAAGTTCGGATGAACCTCGGGTGAACCTACTTGAACTAGGAGACAACTCGAAGAAGAGTCCGCGTCTTGGCAACTCAAAGCCTAAATCTCCCTCTTCTAAGAAGTTCGAAGGAAATTATTACAATTGCGGTTATCCTGGACACATGTCTAAGAACTGTCGCAAGCCTAAGAAAAAGAAGGCCAAACCGAGTGCCCAACTAGCCGAGAGGGAGCTGAGTAGTGATGACCTCGTTGCGGTTATCACTGAAGAAGCTAACATAATCGAGAACCGTGGTCAATGGTTCATCGACACTGCTGCAACCGCCCATGTGTGTGCTGATCGGAGCTTGTTCTCCAAATACCTTCCTTGTGAGGGAAGGAAGTTGAATATGGGAAATCAAGCTTCTTCGAAAGTTGCTGGTACTGGTACGGTTGTCCTCAAAATGACTTCCGGCAAGGAGATCACTCTGAATGAGGTGCTGCACATTCCGGACATCTGGAAGAACTTAGTCTCTGGTTCAATACTAGTTAGTCGTGGCTTTAGACTTGTATTTGAGGCTAATAAGTTTGTATTATCTAAGTTTGGGATACCACTAGGTAAGGGTTACCTTACAGATGGTTTGTTCAAACTAAGTGTAATGGCTATATGCCCATAACAAGTCATTAATAAAATTGCTTCTGATTCCTCTTACTTGACTGAGTGCTCTAGCTTATGGCATTGTAGATTAGGCCACGTTAATCTAAATGCAATAAGACGTTTATCAAATCTCAATTTACTTAAGGTAAATGAATTTGTTAATAAAAGTAAGTGTGAAATTTGTGTAGAAGCAAAAATGACTAAGCTGCCATTCAAATCGGTAGAAAGGAGCATGACACCTTTAGAATTAATTCACACGGAATCAACTTAACTGCAAAATCAAATCTATTCGGAGTGATAGAGGAGGGGAATACGTAGCTCTATTTGAGGAGTTGTGAAATGAAAGTGGCATAATTTATCAAACTAAAGCTCCGTACTCACCTCAATCGAACGGAGTTGCAGAATGCAAGAATCGTACTTTGAAAGAGATGATGAATGCATTGTTGGTTAGTTCTGGGTTACCTGAGAACATGTGGGGCGAAGCTGTTTTAACAGCTAACTACATCCTCAATAAAATTCCACTAGAAGGAAGGGACGAAACTCCCTATGAGTTGTGGAAAGGAAGGAAACCTTCTTACAAATACCTCAAAGTGTGGGGGTGTTTAGCGAAGGTAGAAGTGCCTCTACCGAAACAAGTGACAATCGGACCCAAAATGGTTGATTGTATTTTTATTGGTTATGCACTGAATAGTAGCACCTATCGATTTATAATCCATAGGTCAGATGTTCCGGACATGAATGTCGGAACCACCATTGAGTCAAGGAATGCAATATTCTTTGAAGACATCTATCCTTGTAAGGATAAAGCTGCTCTTAGTTCAAACACTGGCAATACTGAAGGAACTACAAGTCACGAACTTGTGGGGGTTGAACCTAAGTCTCGCAAACGACCCGGTTCAGAACTTGAAGCTCTAACTCCTAGACGGAGCACTCGAGCTAAAGTTGCTAAGGATTTCGGTCCTGACTATGTGGTTTTTCTCTTGGATGAAGAACCAAACTCACTGAAAGAAGCTTTCTCACGGACTGATAGTTCATTTTTGGAAGGAAGCTGTACAGAGCGAGATCGATTCGATCATGCAGAATCATACGTGGATTCTTACAGATTTACCTGAAGGTTGTAAACCTTTAGGAAGTAAATGGATTCTGAAACGAAAGTTCATAGCCGATGGATCAATCGATAAGTATAAAGCTCGTTTGGTTGTGAAAGTATTTCTCCAAAAGAAGGGTTATGATTTCTTTGATACATACTCTCCTGTGACGAGAATTACCTCTATCAGGGTGCTTCTAGCGATTGCTGCTTTGCACAATCTAGAGATTCACCAAATGGATGTAAAAATGGCCTTTATAAACGGCGATTTAAAAGAGGAAATTTACATGGAACAACCCGAAGGTTGTGTTAAACCTGGACAAGAAAGAAAGGTGTACAAACTGGTTAAGTCATTATATGACTTGAAACAAGCACCTTTACAATGGCACTTGAAATTTGACGAAGTGATGATGTCAAATGGTTTCAAGATAAACGAGTGCGACAAGTGTGTCTACATTAAGAATACTAATGACAGATTTGTTATAGTATGTCTTTAGTATTCTTAATGTAGACACACTTGTCGCACTCGTTTATCTTGAAACCATTTGACATCATCACTTCGTCAAATTTCAAGTGCATTGTAAAGGTGCTTGTTTCAATCCATATAATGACTTAACCAGTTTGCACACCTTTCTTTCTTGTCCAGGTTTAACAAAACCTTCGGGTTGTTCCATGTAAATTCCCTCTTCTAAATCGCCGTTTATAAAGGCCGTTTTTACATCCATTTGGTGAATCTCTAGATTGTGCAAAGCAGTAATCGCTAGAAGCACCCTGATAGAGGTAATTCTCGTCACAGGAGAGTATGTATCAAAGAAATCATAACCCTCCTTTTGGAGAAATCCTTTCACAACCAAACGAGCTTTATACTTATCAATTGATCCATCGACTCTGAACTTTCGTTTCGGAATCCATTTACTTCCTAAAGGTTTACAACCTTTAGATAAATCTGTAAGAATCCACGTATGATTCTGCATGATCGAATCGATCTCGCTCTGTACAGCTTCCTTCCAAAAATGAACTATCAGTCCGTGAGAAAGCTTCTTTCAGTGAGTTTGGTTCTTCATCCAAGAGAAAAACCACATAGTCAGGACCGAAATCCTTAGCAACTTTAGCTCGAGTGCTCCGTCTAGGAGTTAGAGCTTCAAGTTCTGAACCGGGTCGTTTGCGAGACTTAGGTTCAACCCCCATAAGTTCGTGACTTGTAGTTCCTTCAGTATTGCCAGTGTTTGAACTAAGAGCAGCTTTATCATTACAAGGATAGATGTCTTCAAAGAATATTGCATTCCTTGACTCAATGGTGGTTCCGACATTCATGTCCGGAACATCTGACCTATGGATTATAAATCGATAGGCGCTACTATTCAGTGCATAACCAATAAAAATACAATCAACCATTTTGGGTCCGATTGTCACTTGTTTCGGTAGAGGCACTTCTACCTTCGCTAAACACCCCCACACTTTGAGGTATTTGTAAGAAGGTTTCCTTCCTTTCCATAACTCATAGGGAGTTTCGTCCCTTCCTTCTAGTGGAATTTTATTGAGGATGTAGTTAGCTGTTAAAACAGCTTCGCCCCACATGTTGTCAGGTAACCCAGAACTAATCAACAATGCATTCATCATCTCTTTCAAAGTACGATTCTTGCATTCTGCAACTCCGTTCGATTGAGGTGAGTACGGAGCTGTAGTTTGATGAATTATGCCACTTTTGTTGCACAACTCCTCAAACGGAGCTACGTATTCCCCTCCTCTATCACTCCGAATAGACTTGATTTTGCAGTTAAGTTGATTTTCGGCTTCATTTTTGAAGTTCTTGAAAGCTTCAATAGCCTCATCTTTACCTCTCAAAAGATAAAGGTAATAGTATCTTGTGCAATCGTCAATAAAAGTAATAAAATACTTTTTACCACCTCTAGTTTGCACAAACTTTAAATCACATACATCCGTGTGAATTACTTCTAAAGGTGTTGTGCTCCTTTCTACCGATTTGAGCAGCAGCTTAGTCATTTTTGCTTCTACACAAATTTCAAACTTACTTTTATTAAAAAATTCATTTACCTTAAGTAAATTGAGATTTTATAAACGTCTTATTGCATTTAGATTAACGTGGCCTAATCTACAATGCCATAAGCTAGAGCACTCAGTCAAGTAAGAGGAGTCAGAAGTAATTTTATTAATGACTTGTTATGGGCGTATAGCTATTACACTTAGTTTGAACAAACCATCTGTAAGGTAACCCTTACCTAGTGGTGTCCCAAACTTAGACAATACAAACTTATTAGCCTCAAATACAAGTCTAAAGCCATGACTAACTAGTATTGAACCAGAGACTAAGTTCTTCCGGATGTCCGAAACGTGCAGCACCTCATTCAGAGTGATCTCCTTGCCAGAAGTCATTTTGAGGACAACCGTACCAGTACCAGCAACTTTCGAAGAAGCTTGATTTCCCATGTTCAACTTCCTTCCCTCAAAAGGAAGGTATTTGGAGAACAAGCTCTGATCAGCACACACATGGGCGGTTGCAGCAGTGTCGATGAACCATTGACCATGGTTCTCGATCATGTTAGCTTCTTCAGTGATAACCGCAACGAGGTCATCACTAATCAGCTCCCTCTCGGCTAGTTGGGCACTCGGTTTGGCCTTCTTCTGCTTAGGCTTGCGACAGTTCTTAGACATGTGTCCAGGATAACCGCAATTGTAACAATTACCTTCGAACTTCTTAGAAGAGGGAGCTTTAGGCTTTGAGTTGCCAGGACGCGTCCTCTTCTTCGAGTTGTCTCCTCGTTCAAGTAGGTTCACCCGAGGTTCATCCGAACTTTTCGAATTCTTGTACTGAGCTCGAACTTCGGACTCAATTCGCACCTTCCGGATAACGTCTTCCAGTGACATCGCCTTTCATTTATGCTTGAGGTATGTCTTGAAGTCTTTCCAGCTCGGTGGAAGTTTATCAATCATGGCAGCAGTCGTGATAGCATCCGAAAGAATCATCCCCTCGGCGTGGACATCATTCACCAGCATTTGGAACTTTTGAACTTGTTCCATAACCGGGCGAGAGTCAACCATCTTGTAGTCCATGAAGTTCGTGACTACAAATTTCCTAGTTCCAGCCTCGTCGGAACTGTATTTTTTCTCAAGTGCCTCCCAGATTTTCTTGGAGGTCTTTACATCCGAGTACACATTACTCAGGCTATCTTCTAGGCTACTTAACGGAAAACCTTTACACAGATAGTCCCCATTGTGCCAATTATCGTAGGCAGCGTGAACATGGAAACTAGTCTCATCCTTGTTCGGAATAGGTGGTTCATCTTCCTTCACGAAGTTAGCGAAGCCAAACATCGTGAGGTAGAAAAGCATCTTTTGTTGCCACCTCTTGAAGTCTTCTCCATTGAATTTTGGAGGCTTCTCTGCCGCCGCGGGCATGATCCGTGAGGAGTGCATCGGTGCGTTCTTCGTTGGTACAAAAGTCCCCATCGAACCCATTGAATGGGTATTCAAAACAGTTTAATCTGTTTATTGAGCAGTTACAAACAAACTTGGAACCGAAGTTCCCGTCATCCCAATGGTATGGGTCACAGCCGGAGCTGACATATTTTGGACCAAAGTTCCTATCCCAAAAGGGATCGTTCCAACAGCCGAAGCTGTGGATGAGTTCGACTGGGCCATGCGCTTTGTCAGCGTCTCGAGTAAGAAGTCAAGGGTTCCTGAGTTGGTAATTAACTCAGGTTTAGTAGTGTTCATGATTGGCGAAGACACGCCAATTGTTGAAGTGATCGTGACTGCAGGGGCAGTGGTCGTCGCCGAGGCAGTGGAGGTGATGGCCGGAATAGTCGAGGTAGTCGGAGTGCTGGAGGTTGACATCTTCCCAGTAGTGATTACAAATTACAGAAAATTAAAAATACAACAAAAAATTGTTTTGCGATTTTTAGAATAGTTACAAAAATTCGAGCACAAAAAGGGAATTTGTAATAATCACTAAAACTGGAAAATAAAACAAAGAAAATAATAAGTCGAGTCGAGAAGGTCTCTTTCCGCAAAATGATTTTGCCCCGGTAGTGCCCTTTGGTTTTTGGCAAATCGTTCCCAAAGATAAAACGACTTTGTCCCTGATATTACAGCACCGTAAAAATAAGGGCTCCGGCGAACTGAAAGAAAATGAACTGAGCTACGTAAAACTAAAGTCAGAAATAGAAATATGAGAATGTTGTATGCTGGGAGTTCTCTGCTTTTCTCAGTTGATTTCTTGCGTATAGAAAGTGTAGTTGGGAATGCAGGAGACTCACCCTTTTATAGGGGATCAATCAGGGAAGGTTATAGCCTAAATTAATGTCATTAAGACATTCAAAAACGTTTGGCTCCTGACAGCATGAACCTGGACAGGTTCAGCGTGTAAATTCAAACGCAGCCAGGTGATTGGTCAAAGTAACGTCCATGCAAGAGTAAATAGCATGACGTTTGACCTGAACGGTCAGGAGTTACAAAATAATTCAGGGGTCAAAACTACATGTGGCTAAAAGGTTAGCCAGCGTTGAACCCGAACCAAGACCCCTGACGGACCATCTCAATCGGACCAACCTATTCGGACCAATTGCCCAAGACCCAAGTCCCAGGCCCAGGGCCCAGAGCCCAGGTCCGAGGTCCGGGTCCGGCTCCGCTCGGCTCCACCATCAGCTTCGCTGAAGGCGGACTGGCGAACCCAAGTCCGAGAGCCCGCGTGAGCTTCGTTTACACAAAGCCCACAATACCCGCTGGCCCACTTGATGTCCACTCATTAAGAGTTAAACACTTTTAAACTCCCTTCCACATTGAATATTATTCAATGTGGGATAAACATTAAAGCATAAAAGCACCCATTCAACTTCCAAACACCATTTCTCACTCACCAATAAATGGAATTGAGAAATTCAAAAAGCTATAATTATCTACACGACACGTAGATTAAGCTTATACAATTCGTTAACACGAATTTACGTTGTACCATTAAATTAGAATTAATCCAATTTACAACATTTCTTAGTTAAAGATGACACATACACATCCTCACTTTGTTCAACCCCTTTTGATTCCATATCATAAATAAGGTTCTCAAACTCAATGAATTGATAAGAAACACTTTTACAATCAAACATATTATCATCAATTGAAGCACCTTTGAGACCTTTTTCACTAGTACCGTAATGGTAATTAAGTGCATTCCACAATTCAAAAGCATTTTTTGTACTTGAGAAATATAAGATATATATTATAAGATAAAGAACTCAAAACTCTACCATGACAAAGAATTTCTTTATCAGCAACAACATCATTTTTTTCACTAGATCTTTTACTAGAATCTTCCCTTGGGTTCGCTTTAATCGTACGGGGGCTACGCAATGGATTTTAAAAATTTTCGATTAAATAAAACAATATATTATATATATATATATATATATATATATAAAATAAACCTCGTAGATTTCGTTAGTGATTTTAACGATCATCATTTTCATTATTATGTATCGAATACAAATTATAATTCTTATAAAATTAAATAAATTAGTACCTCTCGATCGATTTCTTCAAGCGACGATTGATAGAGAATCAATTCCCGGCTAAGTGGCTAATACCGAAACTCATCGGTGTAGAGATCCAAGCGTATCCCCTCTAATCAAGTCCACCTTTTGATTGCGACACCGGAAAATATTTTCGCTAGTAGAATCGTTTCGTTTTCAAATTGATTAAAGGAATAACAATTAATCCAACAATCAACAATTGATTGAAGATTAATTATTGTAGATGAAAAATTATCAATTAATTATCATCTACAATACCCAACATACCCCTTTTATGATTGTTAAGCAATCAAAAGATAAATTTAAGTATTGCATGATGTGCACAAGGTTACCATCGTACCTCAAGTCAAATGATTAATCATGTATTATTGAAATATAGAAGTTCTTATTCGACAGATAAATCTTCCACACTGCAAAAAAATCCGGCATTGGTGACTGCCAAATCCGTCAGTATATGGAATACTAACGGCCTCCTGATGGATAATGGCCGCCAGCATTTTTGTGGTCAGGATTCCCATATCCTGACGGGAAAATATGATCCCGCCAGGAATGCTGGCGGATTCCTTGACGGCTAAATCCGCCAGTATATGGCCCACCAGTATTGTTGGTGGATCAAACCGCCAGGAACATCGGATGCTTTCCTGGCGGGTCTACCCGTCAGCATTCCTGACGGGTACACCCGCCATTCCTGGCGGGTATTCCCACCAGTAATGCTGACGGGTAGACCCGCCAGAAAGTCCTGGCGGGTTTAGCCGTCAGCATTACACTGGTACCCCTGCGGGTATTTGCAGTAATCTTCGTCAAAAAGTCCATTAATAAAATTTCTAATGTATTAATTAATAATTAAATTAAAAATAATAAATAAATAAAATTTTAGATAATCCAAAATAAACTATACACTAATAAAAAAATCAAAACAAATCATTCAATAACTAAAAATCAATTATTCATCCATCGAATGTATAAAGAAAATCCTGAACTATCCATCCATATCTAAGTCTGACCACCATCCAGATCGGAGAGGCTGAGAGGAGGCCGACGAGCCATGCCCTGAGTAACAGCTTCTTCCAATCTGCTGACGGAGCGTCAACTGGGAACGCTCCTGCTGCTCACGGATCCGCTGAATCTCCAGCGCCTACTCCTTGCGGATCCGCTGAAGCTGCTCAAGCTGCTCCTACTGGGACTGCACCTGCGTCTGGAGCTGACGAACATCGGCGGTGGAGGTGTTAGAAGTATTGCAAGCCCTTCTGAGTTTTTCCGAAGTATCCAAGGCCATAGCGTCCGACCCTTCCTATTCCCGACAACCTGTAGGTAGACCTCGTTCGGGTCTACCTGAGGGCTGCTATCATCAAACGACGCAGCACGCCTCTCCTCCAAAGCCCTCTCATAATCCTCCTGATATCAAAATTTTCAGCTATTATTACTAAACAACTTTTACTAGATTTTATAATAAATCAGATATATATAATATATAAAACTTACAGCTATCCTCTGGGCTTTGGGATCCGTAAATGTGCCGTCGGGATTTCGATGATACCTCAGCAGAAGCTCGTAGTTACTGGGCTGCGCTGCGTACCTGTCTGCGCAGCCTGTATATAAAGATACATTTACAATATTTAATATAATGAATTAATTAAAACATAAAATTATACATGTTCAATAATATAATTAATTACTTAAAATATTATCATCGACTTACAATTTCGGCCGTCTGTCAATTAGCCGGCATAGACCCGCCTCGATGCTTCGCTACAAAAGAAATATAATTAGACAAAATAATTAAGCAATTTACTTAACACAAATAAAAAAAATAAACAAAATTACAATAAAACGAGGCCACCACGTCTGACGATGGCTGTCCGGGATGTGCTCGTATTTCCACCCTATTGGGTGAATACGAGCCTCGTGTATAGTCCTGAGATAGGTCGGCAAGTCCTTCGACGGACTTTGTAACCTAAAAATTAATAAGTTTATTTCAATATATGTCAAATAATTAAATTATATATTGAACACATAACAAAATTGATTAAGATGTTACTTACCTATTTTCGAGCACATATATCTCGATCCCGGAAGTCCCTGACCTCTGTACCAGGCGGTGCTCGTCCCCCGCCTCATCAGACGGGGTAGGTGGAACAGTATCATCGAGGTTCATGTCGGTGGCATCATCCTCATGGTGTCCCGAGGACGATGAGCCAAGAGAAATCCGACGATGATGAGGACCTCTGCCAGGCATCTATCATACAACATAGTTATATTAATAAATAAATTTTACATAATTATATATATATATATATATATATATATATATATATATATATATATGTGTGTGTGTGTGTGTGTGTGTGTGTGTGCGCGCGCGTGTGTGTGTGTTTATATGATTGTCTAGATTATCGTTGACACTCATAAAATCTTCAAACCTCAACCTTAACTTTCAAACTCATCTTCGTAGTTTTCTTCATCTTCTTTAGTTAAATCTAGTTCATCGCTTTCTGACTCTTCTAAATTATCATTGACCGACTCTTCGTATTCGTGATTAAGAGGGTCGTTTAATTGGAAGTCGACATCCTCTAATTGTATTGCAGGAAATGTTTCTACAACATCTTCTTGGAATGACTATTGTTCAGGCACGCGAGGCTCGATATAATCCACCGTCAATCGAGCTTTGATTTGACAAGCTGCCCACCAATCTAGTTTGTCTCGCTTCAAACTCAGATACGAACTGTAGTGCACTTGAGTTGCTTGGGATGCGAGTACAAATGGCTCGTATCGATTGAATCTACGTTTATGATTGATGTCAACGAGCTTATATTGAGGGTGAACTTTCGTGCCGGCAGGAGTTGGAACAAACCACTCACATTTGAACAAGAGCGTCATTCCGGTCGTTTGAAACCCGTGATACTCCAATTGAACAACTTCTAGAAGACGACCATAATAATCCATGTGCATAAATACTATTCTTCATGCATAACGTCTAAATTATCAAAAACATATTTCTCAATGTGCATAACGTCTAGATTATGACGAATCAAGTTAATGCTCCAGTAAGATAAATCCCAAAAAACACTTCTTTTTCTCCAACCACTATTCTTCGCTATTAGTCCGTTCACATGTTCGTGGTTTTTATCGGTTACCTTCAGAAGTCCTAGCCGTTCACATGTGACATTTTATCTCATCGATAGACCTATAACTAGAGTTTTTACACTTAGTTCGTGGGTAAGGGCATTTTAGTTTATCACCGTCCCTCTCTACAAAATCATGCGTGAGTGCAAATTGTACGAAACTATCTACACCGGCCACGAATGCCAGATTTAGAAATTCGAAAATATCTCGTTTGTACATCCAACTACGATCATCAGCCATCCTAAGATTTTTTATTGTTATTCGTGATTCTATAATTAAAGAAGGTGGCAAAATTCTGGCAGCATTACGAGAAGAATGAGTAATTCTAGTTATAATTGGTAAGGCTTCTATCCCATTCAAGAATGTGACATTTAGTAGTCTCTATTATCTTAAAATATGTATTTTTCTTAGATTCAAAATTTCGGCAGCATCTCCCCTCAGTTCTCGTAGTGCACGTATATTTCAGTGCACCCGAGAACAATTAGAGAGATGCAGAAACTAAAATTTCAAAATTAAAAAAAAATATACACGTAAGATAACTATACTACAAGTCACATTCTCAAACTGTCCAAAAATGGGACAATTCGAAATTTAGTATCAAAACTCCATATTTGATACTAAATCTCAAACGGGTCTAAGGAATATTGGAATAATTCAAAACTTAGTTTCAAATTTTTCTATTTGACATTAATTCTCAAACAAGTGATCTATATGCATCGCGTCACTTCGCCAATGTCCCAAATAAGCAATTACCACCGTCACATTTTTTAAGAATATTTTGAAAACTTAAATAAAATCACGTGATACCCTATCACGTTTTTTGAAAAAAAATTGAAAACCCGCTATTGGAGGAACAACACCTCCCGGCCGGCGCCGTAACCCACGTCAACATCCAACGGTATACAACCAACAACACCAATGACAATAATATATATAGACAAAATTAAACCCTGACCGATCACCACGGCCTCCCATGCATGAACAATATATATACAATATAATAGGTGCATACATGCATATATCACAATATAATTTGCCCCTAAAGTTTATCTAAATTTGAAAGCAAACCCTAATAATCTAATTTAATACAATGATAAATCCTAATACAAGATTTCTTCTAGTTAGGTAGATTTTGAAGTAGACACGTGTTGTCTATAAAGAGCCACAAAATATTCGAATACATGTCATCATTTTCCTCGACCACCCTCACCATGTCTGCTCCAAAAATGAAACAGCTCCTTGCTAGCGCGGTCACTAAAAAAAGACGCCTTCATCGACTGTATCTACTGCTGAATGATAGATGTTTGGAACCGACATGGGAAGGGCGTTTGATGAGGACAATCGCTGTATGAATGTTGTATGCGCTCTTTATGGACAAATCTACTCCAGAATCTACCCAAGCTTAATTATTTCAAAATTGAGCCCTAATTATATAATTATTCCTAAGTTGAACCCTAATTATATAATTATTCATAAATTGAACCCTAATTATATAATTATTCATAAATTAAGCCCTATTTATGTGATAATCCCTAAATTAAACCCTAATTAGGTGGTTATTTCTAAATGAAACCCTAATTTCATATTAAACCTAAATTAAACCATAATTGAAGAATAATTATAAATTATACCCTAATTAAAAAAACAGATTTTTATTTTATAAAAAAACAGATTTTAAACTATAATTATAAATTATACCCCAAATTATTACATAATTTTAATTTATACACTAAATGAAACCCTAATTTCAAAATAAATCTAATTTAAACTATAATTATAAATTATTACATAAATTTAATTTATACCCTAAATAAAACCCTAATTTCAAATTAAACCTAAATTAAACTATAATTATAAGTTATACCCTAAATTATTACATAATTTTAATTTATACCCTAAATGGAACCTCAATTTCAAAATAACCCTAAATTAAACCATAATTGAAGAATAATTATAAATTATACCCTAATTAGGTAATTATGACTAATCGAATTATAAGTACATACTTAATCATAATAAACCCATACTTTAACCCTAATTTTGTAATTAATTACTAATGAACCCAAGTTTCGATCCTAATCCCTAAACAAATACTAAACCCTAACCTTTAAAACTAAATATATAACAATTAATAAACAACAAGTATATAAAAAATATACAAACAAATAAAAATATACAAAAAAATAATCAAAAATATAAAATGAAAATTGAAAGTGGAGGTGGTGGTGGACCTCGGAGCGGCCGCGGAAGTGGAGGCAAGCGGTGGTGGTGGACCTCGGAGCGGCCGCGGAAGTGGAGGCAGGCGGTGGTTGTGGACCTTGGAACTGCAGCGGTGGAGCGCTAGGCCGTTGCGGCGACGGTGGGCTGGGCTTGAACCGGAGCGGCGGGCGGTGGCGACGATTTCACGGCGGCGGAACTTTTGGACGGCGGTGGCTCGACCTCCTGGACGATTTTCGGCGGTGGCGAGAGTTTTTTTTTTTTTTTTGCTGCTTCTGGACAGACTGACGCAGAGAAGAAAGGAGACGATTTTTTAGTTTATATTCCTGACGGCTATTGGCCGTCAGGACTAGCGGGCTTATTTTTTTTTTATTAAAAATAATATTCTGACAGTCATGGCCGTCAGGATTAGCGAACTTTTTTTTTTTAATTAAAAATTATATCCTGACGGCCTAACCCGTCAGCGACGCCAATTTTATAAACTGACGGTCACGGCCGTCAGTATAATTAAGTTGGATAAACTCCCGCTCTTCCCTGGCGGGTTACTGGCGACCTTTTTTGCTGACGACCAAAGCCGTCAGCATATCCGCCAGCAACGTCGGCCGCCAGGAAGGCCGTCGGGATTTCTGGCGGCTTTTTGGCCGCCACTACTGCCGAGTTTTTTTGTAGTGCCAGTTAAGAATTTTCATCGGGTCATATTCAATGAACTTGTTTTCCAACAAGCATTCACATATATGCATTTAAGTCACAACGCTGATGTTAATGGAATGCAACATCCTTGTCTTACAAGCATGCATCATATGCGCAAGTCTTCTTGGGCTATTCAGTGTCCTATCTCGAAAAGCCCATTGACTTGGAACAAATTTAAGACTGAAACCTTAGAGACATGTTCCATGATTGACATCGTATGCGCAACCATATCCCATAGTTTAAATTGGTTTAAGGACTTTATCATACGTGCAATTATAATAAAAGGTTAAACATAAGATAAAGAAAGTTGGCTTTATTAATATAATTCCAATAAAATCATTATACAAATAGAATAAAATCCAATCTAATTGGAATATCGAGCACTCTACTCTAACATCTTCGCCAGCAGGAGTTTCTTTAGACTTAGAACCAGACGTTCCACCACTTGGTTTAAGGTCATTTGAAACACACAAAATAATCTTAATTTAGTTAAACAAAATTTCATTTGTTGTTGCCAACACAAAAAGTTTTTCCCGTCAAACTTTTGGGGCTTACTAGATAATGATTTCAAAATTTCCATTTTCAACTCGAAGCAAGCAAACCTAAATTAATAATAATAACAATATTTTTCCTCTCTAAAGTTGAGAATTGTAATCACACTTCAATGACCAAACAAGTAAAATAATATCTCTACTAATTTAAGACATACAAATAAATTAATAACAATTATTAATTAAAAATAATGTAAAAAGTGGAATTCAGAAAAAACCTGGACCCAAGCATGCCGTAGTGCTCTCTTTAGAGAGAAAAACACCCACTGCAATGGTAATAATATCGATAGCATGCCCTCTCCCGAGATTCGACAGCTTAGTCGTACTCTATCTTATGCAACGATAAGAACTCCGAACTACTAAAATATTCGATGCTCAATAAAATATAAAATTACAAATATATAAGTTAAAGTATTTTTCTTACTAAAAAGTAAATGCATTTTATACTCCTGGACACTTGGAAAGAACATGCATTTAATGTATATTTAAAAATAAGACGTCTATGTTGTTGTATTTGTAAGAGGTTTGCAAAAATGAGTTATCACTAAAATAAAAGTATTGGCATAAGGAATTACACAGCCTAATTATACCATTAAATTCACTCAACGGCTGATTACTAATAAAATTTGATGCAAATCCATTGATGGCTAATAAATAAGAATTGATTGCATAAAGGCGTCGATAGGAAAAAGAACTAGTCAAGTGATCTTTAACAATTTTATTGCCGTTGAAAAAACATAATTTTAAGAGTAATATTTTTACTTATTTTCTTAAATCAGTAATAATTTTCAACAGGAGCTTGCGGGAATGTGTGCTTAGCTTACAAACTAAAAAGGAGTGTTTCTCAACTCCTGGTTGCTGAGAAAACACCAGGTGCAAGCACTTGATATTTGTTGAAAATGAAATGCGTGCAACTTTTGGGCATATGTACTGAAAGTCAATAATGAAATTGCGTTGAATAAAATGCGAGTAAATTTTCAAATTATGTTACCTTCAGGATCTAACCAAATAGAATTATAAATATCATGATGAATATAATAAAGATTTCTGGTTGATCAGTTCGAATCAATCAAAGAAAATACAATAAAAATTTCCACAAGCGGCTTAGATTATTTGAAGTAGACAACCAAACATTCAGAAAAAATGCAACTCAAAACACCACATTTGGCCATACTTCAAGAACCCATTCAACAAAGCAAGCTAACAATATCCAAAAAAAAAGGCATTATGAAGAAGCAGACAGTTTAAGACATTCACTCTGACACCTCCGGAGGCAAACGTCATTCCAGTTAGGCACTTGATGTTGGTTCACGCAAACAGTCCGAGCGCAGGCATCAGCACAAGCATCGAGTTCCGAAACTCCACACACCGTGACGCATGTATCCGGGATTGGGTCCTTGGAGAAGGCTCCTACTTTCTTCAGCATTCTGTTAGACGTGCATACTCTCTCGCACACGAAGATCTCATCGGCGCTCTTCTCTCTGCCCCGGGCGCTCTTGATGCGTTGCTCGTCGGCGTGCTTTGACTTTATTCTGAAAGCTTGACCGGCGATGAAGACTGGGACGGCGGCCCCCAGCAGTGTCCACCATACCTCAACCATTGCTGCTAATTACACACCCAAAAAGACCGTCTCTTCTTAAAAGTTCTTTCAAAAGGAAAAAACAAAAACTAATACTAGTATCTAAATGACAAAGAAACACGAAAGAAGATGGTATTTATGCCTTGTAGGTGATATGAATGGCTCAATTTAACCAAAACAGTCCAAAGTAACTGAACCTAATGCCGGGATTCACACCAAGAGAATTGAGAAACATCAACAGATAAATCCCATTTCATTATAATAATAAATCAAATAAAGATAAAGATAAACCCACGAAAATTAAACCAAAACTATTTTGCTAGAACCCAAGAATTCAAAGTGCCACATCATTCAAATTCACCCAGCGCAGCGGTCAACGGTGGGGGTGATATGGAAGATAATTCGCAAAGTTCATTTAAATAAACAAACACAAAACGAAACGAAGCAGAAGCCTCGAATTACTTCCCTTCGACATTTTCATCAGTTTCAATCAAACTAATCTAATTTATATGGATAAAACACACTAGAATAAGTGCAATTATCTAAAAATTCAGGTGATATGGAAGAGAATTTCCAGGTTAATGCTTAACTAACAAAATTCCCAATCCTATCGTAATCACTGAATTAAAAATGGATGAGTAAACAAGGATGAAATCAGGAAAAAATAAAAAGGTATATCTTTTGGGGAAGCAATTGAGGAGATAGTTTACCTAGAAATACGTCTTCGCTTAAATAATAATCGCGATGGCGACGCGTCACCAGGACCCTAGCTCGGAACGGTGGTCGACGGTGGGGTGGGGATAATTTAAAGTTTAAATCAAAATGTGAAAAACGGGCATAAAAAGCAGACGACAATCGTACAGTGGGCTTATGCAAAAGGCCCAACAAATAGGGTTGGTCAGTTTATAGGTCAAATCCTGGGGTATTACTAATTTAATTTACAAGTTACTATTTTTTTTAGAACATCAGTGAAATGTTTTTTCCCCAAATAAACCATTGAAATATCAACTTCCTATTTAATCTAAAAATTATATAAG
Source organism: Phtheirospermum japonicum (assembly GCA_014905375.1). Taxonomy (NCBI): domain Eukaryota; kingdom Viridiplantae; phylum Streptophyta; class Magnoliopsida; order Lamiales; family Orobanchaceae; genus Phtheirospermum; species Phtheirospermum japonicum. Next base: position 39,759 of record BMAC01001145.1, read on the forward strand.
AGTACTAAATTACCTTTTATAAATATTTTATTTTATTATTCAAAAATTCAGAACTACTCGTGTAAAAATCAGAACTACTTATGTACATTCAAAAATACTCGTGTAAATTCAGAACTACTCGTTTAAATTCAAAACTACTCGTGTAAATTGACGAACTACTCATGTAAATTCAGAACTACTCGTGTAAATTCCAGAATTACTCATGTAAATTCAGAACTACTCATGTAAATTTTAAAACTATTCTTCAAAAATTCAGAACTATTCGTGTAAATTTCAAACCTACTCGAAAAATTTAGAACTACTCGATTAAACTTTAAAATTATATCATGTAATTGATCGGTCAAGTTCCAAACTACATAGAAAATAATCATACTACATTGAGAAATTTTATACTACATTAAGGAATTTCATAAGATACACTTTCATCAACTCCAACTTCAACATTAATGGTCTACCTTACCCAAACTACATAGAATTCATTTTCAAATCTAAACTACATATTCCAAACTACTAATTCAAATCCAGAATACATAACACAGAATTCCAAACTACTTAACAGTTCGTAATTACAAAACGGCAGAGTAGTTTGTAATTATCCAAACTACTTATACAAAACTACTTATCTAAACTACCAATGAGGGTTCTAATTAGAGCAAAGATCAACTAGTTGGCATATTTAACTAGAAGGCGCGCACACAATTTGATTATGTTCAATTACATGAGGAATTGAGGTAGTACTACTGCTACACCACTCTGGTACAACAATTACTGCACCTTGTACACACTTCTTTTCCTGATAATAGCAACACCGGAAAACACCAGATCGCAGCGCCTCCGTCACCATGGCTTCTCCGGCCATCTCCAGATCCCCACTCCATCTCTCCTCCTCCTTCCAAAACACTGCCGTCACCGCCGTGTCTATTTTATGCCACAATATAAGTTATAAGGTCAGTAAAATAATATAAAAATTAAGATACACATATATGACGTATTGATATGTGTTGTGTATGTATGTATATACACACATACACATACACATACATATATGTATAATCAATCAATTATACATAAAATAAAATGTGGAGGCAAAAAAGAATGTGTCTATAAACTTTACACATACAATATAGTTTATCAATTATTAAAATACATGAAATATCCTTCTTTAGGTGTCACCTACTAAGAAAATTATTGCCATGAAAAAAATATAGTAGAATTTTGGGCAATACTTAAAATAAATGGAAATGTGTCCCTTAAGAAAAACAAAAGAATAAAGGACAATTTAAGTGCAATGCAATTTAAATAATGAATAAATAATAATAGTGATAATGATAATAATAAATGTCAATTTAATAATGATAATGATACTAATTAATCAAGATTTATTTTTTTTTTATAAAACTATATATAACAAATGTATCCACACAGTTTTGAAAGAAAAATAATAATCAAACCATTTCTCATTTAGTAACCAAAATTTAGATATATTTCAAGTGGATAGTTTTGACATTTATACTCACACTATTCCTTTTTCGAATTTGTATTCACAAAATGTTGAGTGGTTAAAATATCTTTTTATGCAATCACAGAGAAAAATTTTAAAAACCTTTTATACTTTTTTTAAACAACAGAAGACACATTCAACCTTCCTAAAACAAATGAAACCATATATTCAAAAATCAGAAATAAGTCTGGTATATCAGTCTTGTGTAAAGTACCAAGAATACCAGTTTGCATCAATCAAAAATAAATAGCATTTACAATTGCAAGCCTTACAATCTCAGCTACCAAAATCTACATACAACAAGAATTACACACAATCTCATATTTGCATAAAGCTTCATGTCATGTCTAGCGAAAAATTGTGTAGTCATTAGTTATTTGGTACAACTCAAATAACACTAATTTAAAGGTCCCAATGACAAATAGCGATGTTCAAGAAAACTTAAATAACAGTAATACAAACAATGAAATAAAAATAAATGAAATAAATAGTTTAATAACAAATAAAAGTGTAAACTAAAATTAGATTAAATTACTTATAATGAAATTATAGATGCTTTAAAACTAATGAGATAATACTAATTACTTCCTCATTCTATTTATATGTCGTTTTAGCTTTAAACACATTTTATTAAGAAATGTATATTTTTCTATCTCCTGTCACTTTGTGAATTTTTCTCGTCTTTTCAGATACATACCAAACCCTTCATCTTCCTCTGTAAAGCACAAATTATTGTTTGAGATACTTATATAAAAAGAAATAAAAAAATTTAAGTACCAACATATCCATGGCTTATAGTAGTGCAAATCAAAATAATAACTCTTTTTTTTTCAATTCCAATAAGTATGAGAGTTCAAACTTGAGAGATGAAACAGGGAGTATAATCAGATCCCAAAAATCTCTCGAATCAGTTTAATATTATATGAAAATCCGTACAGACCAAATATGCATCAAAAGAGCAGAATTAAAATAGTTGAAAAGTCAAACAACATTAGGCTGATATCTAAATTTAAAAAAACAGTTGAAACAATTGTGGCTTTGTGCTTCTAATAGTGCAAATGACAATAATAACTCAATTACTTATAAATAAAAAAATAACCATATTTTTATATTTAAACACACTTATTAAGAATATTCTAAAAAATATAAAAAATGAAACCATATTTTAGATTTAAACATACTTATTAAGAATATTTTACAAAACAATGAACCATAAAACAATATAAATCTTTGTTGAATACATTTCAAATTAAAAACAGTACGAACAATAAAAAAAAAAACTCAATTAATACCAACAATCTACAATATGTGCAGTTCATAAGTCTTTATTGAATACATTTTAGAAATAATCAAATCTTCAACATTATTGGATAATGCCATCCGAAATTTGATGTCCTTTATTAATCCACAGAAATTACAGGCATGCAATTTTAACTCGTGTTGAAAAGTCAACAATTGTGCCTGTGGTATTTAGTTTTTTTTTTTTAAAGAAGCAATGAAAAGTCAACAATTAATCCACAAAAATCACACGCATGCAATTCTAATCCGTGGTTGAAAAGTCAACAATTATTTCACAGAAGTCACCACGCATGCAATTTTAACCCGTGTTGAAAAGTCAACAAATTGTGGCTGTGGTATTTAATTTTTCTTAAAGCAGATGAAAAGTCAACAAAAGGTGGTTTTTGCGCCAAAATAGTTTTCTTTGGGGGAAAGTAAGAAACTTTGGGAGGGAACCAAACAATTGCCTCATATATCGAGAGTATTGTTTATATAGTATATATATATATATATATATAGATATAGATATAGATATAGGATTGGGTTCAAATGAGAACCCCGTCATTATATGTGAACCTAGGGACTAATCCTGGCCTTAGATCTAATATTGCAACAGTGCAATTATATGTCCAGGTTCATTGTGCTTTTTACACAGTACTGTAGTGCTAAAATCAGTCCAGTTTTTTTAATTTAATTATATATATATATATATATATATATATATATATATATATATATATATATATATATATATATATATATATATATTACATTTTAAAATATGCAATATGTATCTTAAATTGTAGATCTTGAGAATGTGATTAATTTGATATATATTTCATTCAAAACGAATAAAATTTGAAAAAGTTATGGTTTGTTGAAG
>BMAC01001145.1:43445-76346 GCA_014905375.1 Phtheirospermum japonicum
CTTCGACGCCCCACTCCCCTGCCACATCCCACTTAGACACCATCTCCTCCGACCAACCCAATCTTGTCCGCCTTCCTCTCACCCGACTTCAACCCCACCCAATTCTCCTCCTCCGCCCTCTCCTCCGGCTTCTGCCGCCTCCCGGATCGAGAAAGCTCCAGGACGGCCTCCGCCTTCTCGATACCCAGCTCCGCCACGAGGTCCTCTCCCGCCACCCACGACCTCCTCCACCAGCTCTCCTCCATCAAAGCCACTGAATCTTCTCTCACCTCCCTTCGATCCTCCGTCTCCTCTCTCCAATCCTCCCTCCGCCACGCGCGCTCCGAGATCTCCGATCCCCACCGCCTTATCTCTGCCCAGACACTCCAGCTCAACAACCTCCACTTCACCTCCTTGCTGCTCCAGTACAGCATCCGAACTCTCCGCCTGATCCAGAAGCTGAAAAACCTAGTCGATTCGCAGCCCGACCCATCGAAATGGGATCTGTCCAAGGCAGCCCAATTGCACCGTGAGATTCTTACCCTTTACAACGAGTCACATTTATCAGGAATCGAAGTGGTGGACGTTGAGTTGAGAATGGGTGATCGATATGGGCTCGAAAATCCGAGAAGAGGGGATGAAGGTATTCGAAACGGGGACTGAGGGGGTGGAGATTGGGTAGAGGGGTTTCCGATTGGTGTAGGGTTAGTATATAAGAGTTCCTAAAAAGGTGTAGGGTTAGTTTTGACAATTTAAATGTATTTATTGATTAAATGGTAAGTTTTTGGCTTATATGGGAATAAAAAGAGTCATTGGACTATATGGGAATTGTCTTTTATATTTTAATAGTACATGGGAATTTTTCCCTTTTTTTTTAAACATGTACGATTCACGGGACATATGCACGGTATATAAAATTATAAAGTAAGAATACAATAATTTGATAGAATTAAAAGTTAATAAATTATAATTTATATAAATTGAATAAACACTATAAATAAGCGTTAATATTATATATTAGTAATAACACATATTTGTACACAACATTATTGAATCATGTGCTATTTTATTTCTATTATTTTGGAGATTTATAATTCTTCCATGTCATCGTCACCGCACACTAATATCTTCAAATCCTTTTGATTGTTGACACGGGAAACAATAACATATAGTTGGTCATGACTGAACATAGAATTCTTCGGGTAAATGCGATATTCAAGAAGGCCTGATCTTCGCTCTTGTTTTTCGCTCAATAATTACATTTTTATTTGGTTTATGTGGACCTATAAGGTTTTTATGCCACAACATAAGTTATAAGGACAGTGAAATAATATAAAAATTAAGATACACATATATGACGTATTGATATGTGTTGTGTATGTATGTATATACACACATACACATACACATACATATATGTATAATCAATCAATTATACATAAAATAAAATGTGGAGGCTAAAAAAGAATGTGTCTATAAACTTTACACATACAATATAGTTTATCAATTATTAAAATACATGAAATATCCTTCTTTAGGTGTCACCTACTAAGAAAATTATTGCCATGAAAAAAATATAGTAGAATTTTGGGCAATACTTAAAATAAATGGAAATGTGTCCCTTAAGAAAAACAAAAGAATAAAGGACAATTTAAGTGCAATGCAATTTAAATAATGAATAAATAATAATAGTGATAATGATAATAATAAATGTCAATTTAATAATGATAATGATACTAATTAATCAAGATTTATTTTTTTTTTATAAAACTATATATAACAAATGTATCCACACAGTTTTGAAAGAAAAATAATAATCAAACCATTTCTCATTTAGTAACCAAAATTTAGATATATTTCAAGTGGGATAGTTTTGACATTTATACTCACACTATTCCTTTTTCGAATTTGTATTCACAAAATGTTGAGTGGTTAAAATATCTTTTTATGCAATCACAGAGAAAAATTTTAAAAACCTTTTATACTTTTTTTAAACAACAGAAGACACATTCAACCTTCCTAAAACAAATGAACCATATATTCAAAAATCAGAAATAAGTCTGGTATATCAGTCTTGTGTAAAGTACCAGAATACCAGTTTGCATCAATCAAAAATAAATAGCATTTACAATTGCAAGCCTTACAATCTCAGCTACCAAAATCTACATACAACAAGAATTACAATTTGAGTTTCATTTCAAATTTTTGAATTTGCAGTTTATAGACGAAATTTGCGATACTTTTTGTATTCAATCGTAGTGTTTTTTTTCTTAATCTATTGTTTTTTCTAAAGAATAATGTAGTGCTCTTTGTAAACGTTGATATATGTCCAAAATACCATTTTTAATCAATTAATGTATTTTTTTACATTATTACCATGCTGACATGTCATGATCTCAACCATCAAGATTATCCAATCTAATGGTTAAGATGAGTCCCTAGGTTCACATATAATGACGGGTTCTCATTTGAACCCAACCCTATATATATATATATATATCATTGCTTCACGAGTTTTAATTAGCATATGGTACTTTGGAGGTTCGAATATAGGTTGTTTGATGCATGTTTGGCTTGAAATTCCTAAGCCTATTACCAAACCTACCTTTTATTTTTCCTACTCTCTCTCTCTCTCTCACTCTCTCTCTCTCTCTCTCTCAGTTCACTCTACCATTACGATTCCAAAGAAAAGGAAAACAACTACCCACAATTATAAACTCACCATGGTAGATTCAGAAGGAAAGTCTTTGATCCAACCTTCGCTAAAAACACTCCATAGGAGTCGCTTGAAACCCATGATTCGAGCAAAAAATAGTGATCGATGGGAGAAAGGAAACCAACCTAGTGCAAACGTGATTTTATCTGATACGACATCCAATATTCAAGTCGGTATGCTTGTGGAGTTAAGGCGACCTCTCCTTTAGGAGAGGCGAGCTCTTCTATAGGAGGACGAGCTGTGCATAGGAGTGACGAGCTCTTATATGGGAGTGGCGAGCTCTTATATGGGAATGACAAGTTCTTATGAGGTAATGACATTATAACAACTCCGTATTGAGGGTTGAGATGTATGGTTAGCAGGATTTTGGGCCCTGATAGGCTAATGTGGACTATGGTATGGAGCCCAGGCAAACTAAGGGCGTGGTAAGTTATTGGCTCATGGTTATTATAGTAACTTAACAAAATACAAGAGTTCTTATATATATGGTAACTTAGCATATGGAGGAATCCAAATTCTAAGTCGGTGGTTATTTATGGTATTGTCGTGTGAATAGAAGATGAAAACCCTAGATTTGGAGACACGTCTCTTGTCTATATAAAGAGGACACGGGCCTCACTTTTATTTTAATTGATTTTTATCCTACTTTGAGCTCTAGTTTATTCATTATTAAAAATGGAACTGACTTAAGTATCAGAGGGCTTACGTCGGGGCTGTCCGACTTGGATTTTGTTTTGTAGGTTGGTTAGGTCGCCAGGAGTCATCTGGAGGTCGATCAGGTCGGCAAGAGCAAATTTTAGGTTAGTATTATATTTTCTTGGTGAGCCAATATTTTTGGTCATATCAAGTGGCGTCGTCTGTGAGAATACGAGGGACATCGAGTCCTTGAGCGAAAGACGTGAGAATTTCAAAAGGCAGACATGAAGGGAAGAGACATCATACCTCAAACTTTGGGTTTTGGCTCTGATGCGGGCAAGACTAAGGACATGGGCAAGGAGAAGTAGGTTACGGATGAACAAACACCACCACAAGGGAAAGAAAAGGATCAAACGGTCATGAAAACACCACCACCACCACAGAAGGAAAAGGCGGAGAGTTTGGGAAAGGGGAATAAGAATAAATCTCCAGAGATAATTATGCAAAGGACGATTAATATCAGAACCAAAGAACGGGTACCAAAGGGAAGAACTTGTCACGTTGACAAGGGACTCCTTGAAAGATTGATGGAATCAGTGCCTCCGAGCAAGTCGAAGAAATATTTTGGCAGGCGAATGTGATAGTGAGGAGGAGAAGTCTATGACAAAATATGAGGAGCACGGCCTGGAACTGCTAACTTCGGTCCAGAAGAAGAGTAGAGAGAAGGAGCCATGGATGCTGGATCCCGAACTGATCCGAACCATAAAGAAAAGATAGTATCAGATAGAATACCCGTCATCCTCTGAGGAAGATGAGGAGGAGGACAACATACAATTCTTGGGTAGTAGGTCGAATATGAGAACCTATCAACTTCACGGCTGACGTGGTGTAGAAGAAGAAGAAGATGAGGTGCTACCGACATCCCCCGCATTGAGGGATATGCAAGAAGCGGTACGAGCATTACAGAGACAGGTCGCAGGAGCAGAGGGAGATGAGTTGAGAGGCCACCCATTTTCAGAGGGGATACTGAGAGTGGCTCTGCCTCGAGGGTACAAGGGGCTCGATTTTTATTATGAAGGGTTGTCAGACCCCACACGCCATGTGCAAAGTTTTGAGAACGAGGTAGTTCTACAGAAATATACTGATGCAGTGTCGTGCAGGGCCTTCCTATCCACATTGAGGGGATTTTCGCAGTATTGGTTCCATTAACTAGCTCTAGGGAGAATCACTAGCTTTCAAGTCCTGAAATCAGCCTTTCTGAAACACTTTCCCAGCGCCAAGCTGCATACAAAAACGATGCAATCTCTGTTCTCGATAGTCCAGCGACCTGGAGAGAATTTAAAGAGCTATGTCTCTAGGTTTACCAGGTCTACCCTAGAAGCTCCCGCAGGCACAGACATATGAAGGCAGGGGCCTTACACCAAGTCTTAACGATGGGAGGCTTGAGAATATCATTGGCCAAGCGACCTGCACATACATTCAAGGAGGTCCTAGATAGGTGAATGAATTACATACATGTAGAAGAGGCTGAAGAGGAGGACATAATACGCTTTAGAAGGGAGGTCAGAGAACCGGAACAAATAACATCCAAGAGGCTGGAGCCTAGGAGGGACACAAGGCGACCGGCACGGGTACTCTTGACCTCGGGAGCAGATATGAGAGGAGCAACAAGGAATGAGGGAATATTATGGAAGGAGGACGTGGACTTCACCCCCTTGGAAAAGCCGAGAGTAAGGGTGTTTAAAATCATGGAGAACCAAGTGTCTGATGCTATCAGGTGGCTGGAAGACTATACAGAAATTCCTACTAACCCGATATCTCAGTTCTTTTGCAGATTTCACAATAATTATGGACATTCCACTAAGCTATGTTGACATTTAAAGGAGAATATTGAGAGGCCGATCAAAGCAGGGCACTTGAAGGAAGTAACATATAATGACAAGGAACCCCAAGAACAAAGACAAGCTCTACCAAGTCCATCACCGGGGTGACCCCCGCAAGTGCAAGCGGGGGGATGACCAAGATAGGAAGGACAGAGAAGGGCCAAGTAGGGAGGAGATGCAGGGAATAATAGAAGAATAAATATGATATCAGGCGAACCAACTGAAGGAGACTCAAACAATGCAAGGAAGCGACATGTGAAGGCAGCTCACCCAGGACTACTTGAGGTCACTGCAATTAACATGTGACCCAGGCAGGATCGGTTATTTTCTTTAGCCCAGGAGAACAACAATGTTCACAGGTGGAGCATAACGATGCACTCGTGATCGAAGCTTAGGTGGTGGGATATGACGTCGGAAGAGTATTCGTTAACGAGAGCACAACGGGAGCTCGGTCAATATCCTCTACTTGACATGCTTGGAGTAGATGAATTAGAAATAAAAGTACAACCTGTGCAAATACCTATCTATGATTTTAATAGAGCACAAGTCATTACAGGGGGAGAGGTGGTGCTCCCGGTCGCATGGGGAAAAGGTGAGCTGCGGGTGGAGAAAAGGTTGCAGTTCCTGATTATCAAGGCCATTTCAGCCTATAACGTTATACTTATGAGACCTGCTCTCAATGAGTTTCAGGCATTCACTTCTACTTACCACATGAGTGTGTATCCAGCAGGAGACAAAGTGGGGGAGGTAGTATCGAAATAACAAGTCGCCCGATCATGTTATCAGATGACCGTTTGGAAGGGGGTGAGTGAAGAAAAGCAAGAATGAAGCACTGAAGTGCAAGAGGGGATACTTAGCACTAAAATGTTGAGGGAGGAGGATAATTTTGTCCGGCCCCATGAAGAGATTATGGAGATTAGATTAGATGATGACAAAGCAGAGTATACCATGCGGATAGGGAGTCAGATGACAGGGAACATAAGGATAAAACTGATAGCTCTGTTAAAGGAATTTCAATATATCTTTGCTTTTGGATACGGGGAACTACCAGGAGTATCTCCTAAAGTCGTGCATCACCACTTGAATGCAGATCCAAAGGCGCGACCTGTACGACAAGAAAGGAGACATTTCGGGGCGGAGTCAGATGAGGTGATTGAAGAGGAAGTGTAAAAGTTGTTGAAGACTGGCCACATCCGGGTGATCCAATTCCCGGATTACTTGTGTAATGTTTTGATGGTGCCGAAACCAGGAAGCAAGTGGAGGATGTGTGTTGATTTCTACAAACTAAACAAGGCCTGCCCAAATGACCATTACCCGCTGCCACGCATCGATCAATTGGTAGATTCAACTTCGAGATGCGAGCTGTTAAGTATGATAGATGCATTTCAAGGGTATCATCAAATCCCACTGCCAAAGGAGGACCAACCTAAGGTGAGATTTATCACCTCGACGGGTACGTATTATTTTGTTTCTATGTCGTTTGGGTTGAGAAATATAGACAAGATGTTCAAGGACCTGTTGGAGTCAACCATGGAGGTGGATGATATACTTGAGAAGAGCAAGAAAGCAGAATCACATGTGGGAGATCCGAGGAAGGCCTTTATTATACTAAGGTATTATGGCACGCAGTTGAATCTAAAGAAGTGCACTTTTGGAGTCCGATCAGGCAGATTTTCTTCTATTATTTATTTAATAACACATTGTAACATATATCTTATTCAAATCAGAATTTGCAAGTGGATGAAATGATAAGTTTAGGAAAAAAGATCTCTTTCATTTTCTACAACTTTATAATATCGTACCGCATCAACGGTGTATGGTATAGGTCAACCAAAATCTTATCCGATGGTCGGATAATGATATTGTTACAACAATTTGAGTAAAACACTAAGAATTATTGCATTTTACTCAACTAAATTCACAATTCAATTACAAGCCATATCTTATTCAATCTTTATACTGCAAATTTGTGGCTGGTATTGTCCGTGGTTAGTAACACTATTGTGCGCATATAATTAATGTAACATTATGATTTTAGATGGTATACTGAAAAATGTTAAATGGTATACCGAAAGAATGAACATGCTATAATAATGTGATTCATCTTTGCAATCTGCATACAAAACATATCCACACTATAAAAAATCATTAACCAGTAAGGTTGTGTAACTAAGGGGACAACATATTTTCTAATTGTCAATTCCAGCACAACATAATTTAACAACATTAATGTAATGATATTTTGAAAATAAAATCATTAAAAAGATCCAATCATTCTAAATTATTTTAAACTATAATATTAGAATTGACAAAAAAGATTCTAAATTAAAAACCTAAATCAATGGACTAATCCTTCGCATGCAAATTATTTTTTCAAATCAGTCTTCCATTCAAGTTCTTTTGCCTTACAAATTGAGAGATACTCGAGAGATCATAATTGCATTAGCAAACATATTAATGGCGAGGAAGGCATTTTTGTATGCTATTAATACCTGAAACTGCTTGTCTATTCAACCCAAACCTGGCTGAGGAAGAGTTTTGGGGAGTAAAAAAAAAACACGTTGATGGGTCGGGGGCACACTATGTGTATTAATTCCTTCATTCATGAGAAGTAATAAATAAAAATAAAAAGGTATTACAAAGACCCACACCCAAGTTCCATAGCCTTTGGTCCACTATCCCGATCATAATTTTCCAACCCCTAGAGGGAACGGTAATTCTTCATGTGTCTTCATCGGTAGGGGGTCTCAATCAACCTTCGCGATTTGCGCATTTACATTATTCAACTCGATTATCTCTCTGCATACCAAGGAGTGGAAATACTCCTTCAATCCAGCCCTCATATATGACTCCATGTGCCTCATAGTGAAAAAATCTAAATCCACATTTTCTACCCCTGTTATGCATGACATCTCTAAAAAGTGTGGTTTAAGTTTTGCAACCATGCTATCACATCGAGCCATATTTTTTACTTTTAGAAACTTTTAAAATGTATCTTTCTACAAAAAATAAAAACACAAAAATGACTAGGAAAAACTGCATACACATAAACTGTATATGATGCACATTAATAAGCAATAAATTTCACAACAATAAGAATTCATGTGCACATTAGTAAGAATTCTTTTCCAAAGGGTGACATAATTTAGAAAGATATACAATATAGATACAAAGAAAAACTCCATGCACAAAAACTGTATATGATGCACATTATAAGTAATACATTGCACAATAGTAAGAGTTATTTTGCACATTAATAAGTAATACATTGCACATAAAGATTCTTGTGCACATCAATAAGAATTCTTTTCCAGATGATGACATAATCAAGAAAAATACTACATACAAATATTTTTAGGCCACAAAAGTGAAGCATGAGATTTGACGAATTGCTAACAAACATAAGTTATGAACAAAATAAACTATTATTAGCACCTCTGAACAAAACAAACCATTATCAGCACCTCTACTTACCGATAGAAGAGCACAATAAGCATCTAAGTAAATAATACAACTCAAGAAAACATAAAATATTTGTTAACTATCAATCACGAAGCTCGTTCAGCAATCATTGATAGAACAAATAATTCTTAATGTGAAGGCAAAATTCAATATAAATTTATGAATGGTTTTACAGAAAACACTGCATATGTTTATAGGATAAGATACCTTTTTGGTGAAACCAATCTCAAGGCATCATATAATTTAAATACTCTCACCCAAAGTACAAAAACGTTACACCTACACTGTCCAATAATTAAAAATACACAAGCACACAACACAGGAAGTAAGATCTAACATTCATTATAGAAAATCAAAGTTTCAAAAGGACTAAATTAAGTTTGTAGGGCAATTTACAGGATTCTCGAACTTAGCAGTAATCACAATTTTTAGAAGCAAGATTGACCACAACTTATTCACTTAAAATCGCAATACAGTAAAAAAATTAAAACTTAAGAATCAATGTATCGTCAAATAAATTCAAATTCCATAACGAAAAATTAATTCAAGATAGATTTACATGTGATTTGCATATATATATATATATATATATATATATATATATATATATATATATATATATATATATATATTATTTATTTATTTATTTTTTTGCGAAGTTTTGGCCCATGATAGACTCACGATGCAACTTCTGGAAATCTATGAAGAAGAGAGAGGGAAAAAACAATGGAAACAAAAAACATGACCTTGGGAAAATTGACTGAAATCGATGAACAATAATGTGTGAAAAATCGATACTTAATTAAGATGGAGAAATTTTCCTTTGTGTGTGATTTAAATTTTGATTATCAACTATACAAGGCATGTCTTTATAAGAAAATAATACATATTTGACCAAATTTTAATCGCTATTTCAATTTTAATTGAGTATGTCTCATGTAAAATTCTCACTTTTATAGTATCACAATCACACCACAAGAAAATACACCCTCCATCTTGAGATATGATTAATTGTTATTTTTAGAGTAAAAAAAGATGTGTTTGTTAATATATTTAGTATGTACTTGTTTTTTCTCATTTTCATATATGTTTTATTTAATTATATTAAAATCAAACTATTTTATTTACGTAAATTAATATTTTTAGGTAAACTGGGTAGACAATGAATAAATAATTATTTTTAGATTCATAGATGAAGATAATATTTTAACAATATTAACGAACATTTTTGTAAATCGTGTAAAATAACTGTAAATTTATCTTTTTTGAATGGATAGTGTATCTAAAAATGTGATTAAAGTGTCATAAACTATAGTTACAGACTTATAATATCTCAAATTAAAGTATCATGATCATAAAAGTATGTTTAAATATTACAAAAAGTTGTTCAAGTATTACATATAAAGCTATTTCACCCTAAGGCCAGAATCACAAGAGTGTTTGTATTTTTTAATGAATGTGTAAAAATAATTTTTCATTATACGTACATGGATGCCTTTATATGGAATTTATAATTTTATTATTTCATTGCTTCTGACTATATCCTTTTTTTTAATCTATTTTCGGCTTCCAGTCCTTTATTTAAAAAAGAAAAAAATACAAAACAAGAGTATAATGAGTAAACAAATAAGAGAATTTGACTCTCTACTAGTGGCGGATACACTCGGGGCCTTGGTGGCACAGGCCCCCCAAAATCTCATTTTTTTTTTTACCTATGTGGATATATATTGGTGCCAATTCAAGACCATTGCAGTCTGTCGATCGTATTGAAAAAGGATTTTTAAGGTATAGAAGGTTGAGTTGTCATGGGAATAAAAAGAAGAAGAAGAAGCTTGGGAAAACTCTTATAAGCAGAAATGACAAACTCTGGGGAAGAAGATAAGGGGTCCAAATGGAAGTTACACGATTCTCTTACTTTTAAAAAATGGGCTGCTAAAAGCTTACAACAAGATGGTGGTGATAAATCCAAATCGATTGGTTACCAAGAATAGGGGGTACTAACCTCAAATCTGAGATCAGCGACCTGAGATAGCTTCCGAACACGTCACAACGACTTGACAAACCTCCAAAAAATCCTTTGGGCGACCTAGCCGGTCCTGCAAAATAGCTCCTCCGAGCGGGTCGGATGTCAGACCCGTGAAGGCCCTCCGATGCTTAAGTTAGATAAGCAATTGGTAGTTCTTAAAGTATGAATATGATAAAGCAAGATGAAATTAACAAGAGGTATGCACCCCCTTTTATATAGACAAGAGAAGTCCACCCCGGTCCAAGGTTTCCTTCTCCCACCATAATTCCATAAATACCATGACACCATGACCGACTTAGAATTAGGATTCCTCKRGTATGCTAAGTTCCCATAAATAATAAATCTCTTACCGAAATAGGCKTGGGCKTGTWATTCTTTCCATATAGTRCGCCAAGACCCCATAAATAATCCATATAAGCCCATTTAGGCCTAATATTTATAAAGCCCATAACCGAGCTTAACAGTTAGCGCCCAACACACAAAGCGTAAGAGATCGCGACCCTAAATGAGAACTCATCCTCATACTCCAGGTCGTTACTCTACGAACAAGCTCGCTCACCTCTTCAACCAGCTCGCCCACCACCTATAAACCAGCTCACCCACGTCCCGGGAGAAGCGCTCCTTTCAGGAAATGAGATCGCTTTACCATAAATACCCTCGTATATTACGTATGGATTTTTAGTGCCGTATCAGGTGGTTAGGCTCAATATATCAATTTCAACTTAAAATTATTTTTATGTTTCAACTAATATTCATGCTAAATTATTCTTTATTTTTTCTTTTTAATTATATTTTAAGTTAACTAACGGATTATTAACATTATGAAAAGAAAGATATTATTTATCCCGGATGTTTATTTTGTGATTATTCTCCATGTATATTATTTCACTTATATCTTGCATAATTAATTATATCTTTGTAAGGTTTCAACAAATAATGCAAATCCAGCATTTAATAGTAAATTAGAGTGTGTGTGGTTAAGTTTATAAGCTCCTTAAAATATATTATAATATGTTTGAGATGTTACAAGCTCTCTAATAAGTGTTTGGTAGATTTGACAACAACAAAAAAAAAAACTATTATCCCAAAATAAGATGTTAGGAGTTTATAAAGTATTTTTTAAGGGTAAATCCCGACTTAATTTAGAAAGAAGAGCTTATTGATGTCAATTAATTACAATCACGCCTTTGCAAACAACTTATAAGTTATTTCATTTTAAATTTAGCCAAATACCTTATTAATATTCTCACTCTCATCTTTGAAGTTTTATAACAATTGTTAGATTCTATTTTCAAATATTAATTATTATTCATCATAGACCGGTCTTTTAGTAACTTACCTTGTTTGTGATATTTTTATGATATTAATATCATAAATATATTTTGTAATACTTTGAACTATGTTTTTTAAGAGTGATGTTATATGGAGAAATTTGCTCNCTTTTAAAAAATGGGCTGCTAAAAGCTTACAACAAGATGGTGGTGATAAATCCAAATCGATTGGTTACCAAGAATAGGGGGTACTAACCTCAAATCTGAGATCAGCGACCTGAGATAGCTTCCGAACACGTCACAACGACTTGACAAACCTCCAAAAAATCCTTTGGGCGACCTAGCCGGTCCTGCAAAATAGCTCCTCCGAGCGGGTCGGATGTCAGACCCGTGAAGGCCCTCCGATGCTTAAGTTAGATAAGCAATTGGTAGTTCTTAAAGTATGAATATGATAAAGCAAGATGAAATTAACAAGAGGTATGCACCCCCTTTTATATAGACAAGAGAAGTCCACCCCGGTCCAAGGTTTCCTTCTCCCACCATAATTCCATAAATACCATGACACCATGACCGACTTAGAATTAGGATTCCTCKRGTATGCTAAGTTCCCATAAATAATAAATCTCTTACCGAAATAGGCATGGGCATGTTATTCTTTCCATATAGTTCGCCAAGACCCCATAAATAATCCATATAAGCCCATTTAGGCCTAATATTTATAAAGCCCATAACCGAGCTTAACAGTTAGCGCCCAACACACAAAGCGTAAGAGATCGCGACCCTATATGAGAACTCATCCTCATACTCCAGGTAGCTACTTTATGAACAAGCTCGCTCACCTCTTCAACCAGCTCGCCCACCACCTATAAACCAGCTCGCCCACGTCCTAGAAGAAGCGCTCCTTTCAGGAAATGAGGTCGCTTTACCATAAGTACCCTCGTATATTACGTATGGATTTTTAGTGCCATATCAGCTAGTCCCCCATGTTCTAGCTGATTGAGGTACGAAATCAGGTAGGACACGTAAAACAGAACGTCAAAGGAACGATCCTCAATAAAGCATAAATAAATCACCTCACTACCTTACTAAACCATATTACAGAATCACCCAACTCGACATACCGAGCTATAATACCCACCCCCCATGAAAAATTACCGCATAAATCCACGACCTCCAAAAGGTCAGCTCGCTGAGCTCGCTCATCATCCAAGACGAAATCTGCAAGTCCCCAGGTCGAGTCCCCAGACTCCGCACCTGACGACCTAAAACCATAAAGCCCTTCTCACGACCTGTGATTACACTCGAGCCCAGTAATTTCAAAAACGTAATCACGAATAACCCAAAGATTCAAAACACTCCTTCCTTTACCTATCCCATCCCCTTTAAGTTTCATTAAATGCAGCCTGACAGCGTGTCGGGCACGTGTCACCCCGTTATTTTCTTGTAGTATAATAAACACCGTGGGCCCAAAAAAAAAGGCCTAAAACATCCCCTGAAACCCTACCAACTCTCCCGCTCCTAACCGTCACATCAAATTTTACGCCGCCCAATACAAAACCCCTTCATCTCCCTCATTTCTCACTTTACCGAAAAAAAACACCATTTTCGTTCTGCAGAAAAGCTCGCTTACCTTTAAATTTTTAGAAAATTATCAACAGCACATTGATCATCTCCGACCTCCAGGATACAGAAAATGGGTGAGTCCCTTAATTTCTTCTTTTTATTAATTGATTTTAATTCGCGCAAGTATTGCATCTATGTATTGTATCTGCCGTATTTGCTGAAATATTGTGTTTTATGCTATCTCCTCCCCCTGTATTTTCTTACTGATGATGAAATTAGCGTCCTCAAATCTCGATTCCTAGAACTCAAACCTTTCTCCTGACTCAAACCCCCTCGAAAACCCCTACATTCTTGTTAGAAGAAGGAAACAACCCCCTTCTCCCCCCTCCGGCCTTCGCGACGAGCCAGAAGGCGACGTCAGCTGGGCGGAGTTAGAAAACCAAACCAGGACTCATATCAATGCCCAAGCTTCTCTAGAGAATATACCCGAAGATCCTTCTCATATCCCCTTATCCCCGGTAAATATCCCAGAGGACATCCCTCTATCCAAACCTAATAACCCAGCACCTTGCGTACATTTTCTGGAAAACTCTGTAACCTTAGCACCCTCAGTAACAGCTACCGACCTGCCTCCCTCAACCTTAAACACTAGGCCTATTAAGGATAACTATTGGTTACTCCCCGACCCAGAGAAACTAGAAGAATTTTGCCAAACACTTAACCTACCCGAGACCGCACAAATGGTTTTACCCAATATTCTCCATGAAGACCCCCTAAATACATCTCCAAACCATATAACTCTCTTTGAAGAGCTGCTTAGGGCAGGGTTTAGATTTCCCCCACACCCCTTTTATATCCAAATCTCCCTCTTATACAAAATACCCCTTTTACAATTGACCCCTAACTCTATGAAATACTTAGCGGTCTATATTATACTATGTAAATACTACAACACTCAGCCCGAACCAGATTTTTTCCACTTTTATTTTAAAATAAAATACCAGAACCATTCCTTTTATCTCTCTATCCGCACTGGAAAAGCCCACTTCTTAGTGAACCCCTCAAATAAAGTGCATGAGTGGAAGAGAAATTTTTTCTTTGTACGTAATACTGAGGAATGGCCCTTCACCCCCAGGTATTAAGGAGAAGAGACCGAAAAAAAAACCGAGCTGCGATACCATACCCCAAAACAATCCACTCCTCCCAGCCCCAAACATCTTCCCAATCTATATAAAAAATACTCTAACCAGCTCGCGGAATGGAGTAAGCGCCCGTTTGACGTGGTGCTACTTACCAGCCGGTCAAAAGCTTTTAGATATGTGGGCATTAATTCTTGTCCCATCAACCCAGACCTCCCCCTAACTAAATCAGAGTTCGGTAGGTCTCCTGTGTTTATAAAATATTACAATGCCCAGTCACAAACCCATGTTAACCCCTCATTTTCTTATGTACAGATGCCTTTATCGATGCTTGCATAATATCGAGCTCAGTGGAGGTTGTTGCACAGCCCGAACCACAGCCCGAGGTCACCTCAGCACCTCCACCTTCCCTTGTCAACGTAGATGAGGTGCTGAACGAAGCATTCGGAGCAGAAACTGACCCAGAGCTTGAAGACGAACTGGAAGAGGCCCAACTTCCCAGAAAAACTTCAAAGGGGAAACGATTCGTCCGACCATCTGCCAGAAAACCCAGCTCGCCTGCTCCGAAGCGAAGGCGACTTCGCAAGACTTTTGGTGGCGCGTCATATAGCTTTCCGAACTTGGAGAAAGATTTGGCCGATTGCGAGGATGCAGCTGCCATAAAAACACTTCTTCAGGAACGCACCCTGACCCAGGTACATCTCCAATCTCAAATATAACCCGCAGTTAAGCAGTTTAACAGGATTCAATCATTAACCCCTTTATTCTACATTTATACAGCTTAACATCCTGTACTCAACCATATCCAACCAGCTCGCAGCCCACTCCACAAACAGCAAACTACAGAAAACCTGCGAAGAGCTAACTACACAAGCCGAGCAACAAACAAAATAGTTCTCGCTTAAGCAGGGTGAGATGGATCAGGCCCGCAAGCAACTGAGCGCCAGCGAGGAGGAGAATGGCATTCTGAAAAGCCAAGTAGCCAGCATGAAGGATGAAACATCCCACATAACCAACGAGCTCAAGGATCAAATCCAGAAGCTTGAAGAGAATGTGCGGATTAAATAAGAGAAAATCTAGGCAGCTCGTGAACAAGGTATCACTAAAGGTTGACGAACCTTCTTGACGAGCGACGTGGGCAAAAAGTTCACGGATGCTTATCGAGAAGAGTTGATTAAGGCTTTCAGGAAGTCGACTCTGTACCTTGGCAAAATGACTATGGGCAGCAGGGAGTGGGTCCATAAAACGATAGAGATAGTATGGGAGCCGCTCGCAGCTATGAACGTCACTTATAACCCTAATGTGAAAGCTATCATCAACCAGCTGCCTCCTTTCAGCACCTGGAAAGGTGACATGAAGCAGCCCCTTGACGCAAAATGATGGCTATTATGCCAGGGCCGAGCTGTGTTGTCCGCTAAGCTATCAACCAAGTTGGACACACCTCTAGAAGATATGGTTCCTGCGGCCGGACCAAGCACGGCATAAAGACTTGTCATTCCCCTTTTCTGACTAAAAACACATGTTTAAGCTCGTACCATGAATGAACAACGTTTTGATTTGTGTAAACACTTCCAATTCTATTTACTGTATGCATAGCTCATCGACTACAACCATATACGAACCTGCATTTTAACCATAAGAACCAAACCATAAACCATGTACAAAATAAACCCACAAGTTAATATATATAGCCCGAAATTATAACCATACACAATTCACCCATGAGTTCCCAGAAATTACCAAACCATGAATCATCAATAACCCATTGGAGCTAAAGCAAGCTCATATATAAAGAGTAAACATATTAGCTCGCAAAGACACACATCCATAACATAACAGCTCGACAAAGATATGTAAGTCAAACATATCCTTTCCGAACATATAAAGCAATAATCACACCATCAACCATATTAAAAAACCATAAAAGTAGTTCGCCAAATCTTATAAAATAACCATCCGCCCCGAAGAGTAAATAAACAACCATCCGCCCCGAGGGGTAATAAAACAACCATCCGCCCCGAAGGATAATAAAACAACCATCCGACCTATAGAAGCGTCGGTCGACCTATATAAGCATCAGTTTATAAAACAACCATCCGCCCCGAAGTGTAAATAAAAAACCATCCGCCCCGAAGGGTAATAAGACAACCATCCGACCTATACAAGCATCGGTTTATAAAACCTTCATCCGCCCCGAAGGGTATAAACATCTCCAGCCCGCCGTTTAAGCATAATATTTCTTCAAATGACCCACATTCCAGCTCCGAGGTAGAACCTTTCCTTTTCCATCTTCCAGTATATATGCACCTCCCTGTAATACCTTTATCACTTTGAAGGGCCCCACCCAATTTGGCTCCAGCTTCTTAGTCATACGCAATGCATCAGCTCGCCTCCATACCAGATCGCCGACCTGAAAACAGCGATGCTTGACCCGCTTGTTAAATGCGGCCTGTATCCTTTGTTTATAATGCTCAGCCCGAGCCGCAGCCTTATCGCGTATCTCATCAATCGTTTCGATTGCTGCACGAGCTAGCCTTTCATTTTCCTCCACATTGAAAGCTGCCAAACGCTGCGATCCACCTACTATCTCTACTGGAATAACCGCCTCCATACCATAAACCAAACTAAATGGAACTCCCCTATAGAAGTTCGGGGAGTTGTTCGATAAGCCCATAAGACCGACGAGCTCATCTTCCCAAAGCCCGCCTACCTTTTCCAACCGTAACTTGAGACCCTGCACAATGATACGATTAGTAACCTCAACCTGCCCATTAGTCTGGGGATGCACCACAGAAGCAAATCGCTGCTTCATCCCCATCTCCTTACACCAATTTCGAATTTTCTGCCCATTAAACTGGGTTCCATTGTCAGATACCAACACCCGCGGCACACCGAACCTGAAAAATATATTGTTAAAGATAAAATCCATCATATGCTGCTCGCTTATCCCCGTGACAGCTTCGGCCTCCACCCACTTTGTGAAATAATCAGTTGCTACCACCAAATTTTCCTTATTGCCCGGGGTCTTTGGAAAAGGACCCACAATATCATTCCCCCATTGCGCAAAAAGGCACGGCGAGCTCATAACCATCATCTTCTCAGCCGGTATATGAATAACCGGAGCATGCATTTGACACTTTTTACACATTCTCACCAGGTCGCTAGCCATACCTTTCTTCCCTGACCAAAAGAAACCAGCTTGTAATGTTATGCCCACTAGTGCTTTTCCTTTCACATGGTTGCCACAATACCCTTCATGTATCTCTTTTAACACTTCTAATCCCTGCTCTTTAGCCAAGCACTACCTCTTATACAATTCCTCATTTATCACGTAAAAACGAGCCGCTGTCTTGGTCTCCTTTGTTGTCAGCTTTTCTGCACCCTCCTTTGCCTTAACCAGTACATCCCAGATAGGTGTACACCAATCATCCTTAACTTCGAGCTCCATAATTTCCTTCCCTTTCTCCACACTACTATGACCCAATTCCATCAGCGTGATTTTTCGAGTATCACAAGTCCCCAGTGCCCCTGCTATTCGAGCGAGTTGATCATCCCGAGTATTTTCAGCTCGCGGTAGATGTTCCAGTTTGAACTCCTCAAAACGGGTTGTCTCCTCTCGCAACTTGTTCAAATATTCCGCCATTCGTTCCTCCTTAGCCTCAAAGGAACCATCAAACTGCCAAGCTATCAATTGAGAATCCGTGTAAGCCCAAACCTTTCTTGCCCCCAGATCGCCTGCCATTTTGATACCCTGAAAAACAGCCTCGTACTCAGCCTCATTATTAGATGCTTTACACCCCAACTTGATCGCGAACTCCAAATTTTCTCCTTTCGGGCTGGTTAACACAATACCCAGCCCTGCTCCCGACACCATAGTTGAGCCATCAGTGTACAATGTATATGCTTTTACTTCCTCGCCCGCGTCAGATGGGCGAACCATCTCCTGCTAAAAATCTGCCAATACCTGCGCTTTGATAGCTACCCTTGGTTCATATACCACGTCGTACTCACTCAATTCTACAGCCCACTTCACCAACCTCCCAGATATATTTTGGTTACTCAAAACCTGCTTAAGAGCTAAATTAGTACGCACCTTCACCCTGTGGCTTAAAAAGTACGGCTATAATTTCCTTGCTGTACAAATTAACACAAAACCGCCTTTCTCCAGCTCAGAATATTTTAACTCAGCACCCCGCAGCATCCTGCTGATATAGTAAATAGGTTTTTCGTACCCATATCTTCCCTGATCAACACCAAGCTTACCGCGACCTCCCCAACTGATATATACAAGATCAGGTCTTCCCCAGGCATCGGCTTAGTCAATAGTGGTATCTCATCCAGGTACTTCTTCAATTCCTCAAATGCCTCTGCTGCTTCCTTTGTCCACTCAAACTTGGACCCCTTCCGAAGTGCCCTGAAAAAGGAGACACCTCTCTCCGCCGACCTGGAAATAAAATGACTAAGGCCGGCGATGCGACCTGTAAGTACCTGTACGTCGCGTACTGTGCGGGGATGTGACATCTCCAAAATAGCTCGCACTTTCTTCGGATTAACTTCAATTCCTCTTTCCGTCACCATATAACCTAAAAACTCTCCAGACCGCACACCGAACGCGCACTTATTTGGATTAAGCTTCATCCCATACTTCCTTAGTATAACAAATGTTCTTCTCAAATCCTCCACATGGGATTCGACCTTCCTACTTTTGAGCAACATATCATCAACATAGACTTCCATAGTGGACCCCAGCAGGTCTTTAAATATTTGATCCAACAATCTCTGATAGGTCGCTCCAGCATTCTTCAGAACTAAAGGCATGGATACAAAGCAATATGTCCCCGTAAAAGTAACGAAGCTCACCTTGGGCTGATCCTCCTTTGCTAGAGGTATTTGGTGATACCCCTGTGAAGCGTCCATCATACTCAACAGCTCGCATCCCGAAGTTGAATCCACCAACTGATCAATTCGTGGTAAAGGATAATGATCCTTCGGGCAAGCTTTATTCAGATCGCAAAAATCTACACACATTCTCCACTTTTGTCCCGATTTTGGCACCATTACGACATTAGATAGATACCCAGGGAATTGAATTTCTCTTATATGGCCCGCCTTTAATAATTTTTGTACCTCCTCTTCAATTACCTTATCCAACTCCGACCCAAAATGTCTCCTCTTCTACTTTACTGACTTTGCCTCTGGGTCCGCATTTAAATGATGTTGTGCGACCTCAGGAGACACCCCTGTTAACTCTCCATATCCTAAGTCAAATACATCACAAAATTCTCTTAGTAAATTCACCAGCTCGTCCCTCAGTGTTTCAGGCATTAAGGTCCCTACCCTTGTAGTATATTCTGGGTGACCTTCTTCTAATGAGATTTCCATCAGTTCTTCATTCGGACGAACACAATTCTCTTGTTCCTTTATCTTTTTTGCACTAAGTACTCCCTCTGGTCGATCATCATCCCTTTCGCGCTTGTTCTCAACTAATCCTCTCCGGACCGTCATCTGATAGCACGATCTCGCGACCTGCTGCTCCGAAATAACTTCTCCTACTTTATCCCCTACTAGATACTTAATACTCATATGATAGGTCGACGTTACTACCTGGAATGCGTTGAGGGCGGGTCGACCTAATATGGCATTATAGGCCGACCTCCCCCGAACAATCAAAATTTTCAAATTCTTTCTTGCTCGCAACTCATCCTTCCCTAATACCACTGTCAGCGTCAGCTCTCTTTCAGTAATCACCTATGCTCCATTGAACACATATATGGGCGTATTCACAGGTCGCACCTTGTTTTCCAATTTCATTTGCTCAAGACAATCGGTATATATTATATTTACCGAGCTCCCATTACCCACAAAAACTCTGTCGACGTCATACCCCGCCACCTCAGCTTCGATTACCAATGCATCGTTATGGTCCTCCTGCAGCACCAGGGCCAAAAGAGATGACCGGCCCCACGACCTGAGGTCATCGACTCACACTAGCAACCTCCCACATTCCCAGACGAGCTATCTTAACATGCCTCTTTCGTGCCTTGTTGGAGTCCCCATCCGTTGGTCCGCCCGAGATCATATTAATCCTCCCCTTATTCCGTCTTGGGCCATTATGTCCCTGGCTTCCCTGTTGTGGTTGCCTCGCGAGCTGATCCTGAGGCGGACCCCTCGGTGGTGGTGGAGGTAATGGTTGTCCCTGCTCCTTTAGTTCTCTATCCTTATAAATGACTTCTTTTAGGTGCCCGACTTTGATGAGCCTCTCGATTTCCTCCTTAAGATGTCCGCACCTCTCTGTGGAATGTCCGTAATTATTGTGAAACATACAAAAGAATTCAGACATGGGACGAGTAGGGAGGGGCGTGCGATCTTCTGGCCATTTTATCTCGTTTGGTACCAAGCGTTCCATGATAGTAAACACCCTAGCCCGCGGGTAGGCCAATGGTGTAAAATCCTCATTCCTCCAATTCTGCATATCTACTTCCGGTTTTTTGCTAACCACAGGGCCAGGGGTCAAGAGCCCGCGCACTATCCTTCTTGGTTCTCTCCTGAACTCCCTTCTAGACACACTGCCTCCCGTATCCACAACCTCCCTACCAAAACGTACTCGATGCTCCTCTTCAGCTTCTTCCACCTGTATATATACTTATGGCATCTTTCCAAAACTTCATCATACGTTCGCGCTTCCTTCTTTACCAAAGACTTGCGTAAGTCTTCCATCCTCAACCCTTAGTGTAGAGCTCCAGCCTTCATCTCATTAGTAGCAACAGGTACTTCCAGGGTGGCACTAGTAAACCTGTTAACATACTGCTTCAATGTCTCATCAGGTCGCTGCACCATAGTAAAAAGCGACTGTGCCGTCTACGCATTCTGCCTTACACTGGAAAATTATTTCAAGAAAGCAGCTCACAATACCTGATAACTGGTAATTTTCCCTCGTGGTAATCGGTAGAACCAATTTTGTGCAATTCCTCTTAAAGTGGATACAAAGGCCCAACACGCCACAGCATCCCTATAATTATGTAACATCCTTGCGTTCTTGAAGAGCTGCAAATGATTGACTGGATCTGTCGTTCCCCAGTACTGAAACTCAAATGCTTTATACCCTTTAGGCATCGCGGCTTACAACATCTTATCCGAAAAGGGATGCCCTTTATCTTCGTCGAACCCCTATCCCTCTACTCATTTCGGCAATTTTAGCAGTGCCTCCTACATCTCTCTAAAAGCTTTATTCCCTGGCCCTACCTCATTCTCGCCCTTTCCTTCGTTACATCCACTGCGGCTCTTAAGAGTTTTATCTTGAGATTCGCCATCCGTACTCGAGGTCTGGGTTCCGCTTTCACTGGTATGCTTGCCATGTCGGCGACCTCGGCGCTTGTAATGGTTCCGGCTTACCTTCACCCCCTTCCCCTTATGCTTACGTTTACGGAAATGGGATTCTGTGTACGAGGTAGAGCTGGAAGTATCCTCATGTTTTCTCTTACTCCGACCTTTAATCCCATGAGGGGGTCTCCTAGACAGAGACCTTTCGCTTTGTTTTGCCTTCTTGGTTGCCGATCTCTCTTCTTGCACGCTGTTAGGTCCATCACCCTTCTCTTTCAGAGTACCTAGCTCGCCAGCTAGGTACTTGTTCAGCTCTTCCTGCCTCTCCAAAGGCACGAATTCCATAAGCCCATCTAAGAACACTTTTTTAATTTGGCAGGGCTTATCTTTGGGTAAATATCTCCATTCCTTCGTTCCTCTGTGAACCACTTTCTGCGTCACAGCCTCCGGTGTTTTTGCTTCTAAATCTTCTACCGGTTCCTTTCCATCCCACCGCTTTGGGGAGGGCGGCGGCGTGCCACCCAAACATGGAACTGGTGGTTCCATCTGGGAAGGTGTTTGCCCATCTTTTATTGTGTCTTCTTCATTGATACCCACTGCTCTGTTCTTTTTCTTTGGTTTTTTCGATCCAGAACCATAGTGTAGGGTTCTGGGTAATATGTTACTATCCTTCATGCTTCTTTTACGAGATTTCTCACACCTTCCGCTCAAGGACTCGTTGTCCCTCTTTCCCACAGACGGCGCCACTTGATAAATCAAAATCGATTGGTTACCAAGAATAGGGGGTACTAACCTCAAATCTGAGATCAGCGACCTGAGATAGCTTCCGAACACGTCACAACGACTTGACAAGCCTCCAAAAAATCCTTTCGGGCGACCTAGCCGGTCCTGCAAAATAGCTCCTCGGAGCGGGTCGGATGTCAGACCCGTGAAGGCCCTCTGATGCTTAAGTTAGATAAGCAATTGGTAGTTCTTAAAGTATGAATATGATAAAGCAAGATGAAATTAACAAGAGGTATGCACCCCCTTTTATATAGACAAGAGAAGTCCACCCCGGTCCAAGGTTTCCTTCTCCCACCATAATTCCATAAATACCATGACACCATGACCGACTTAGAATTAGGATTCCTCATGTATGCTAAGTTCCCATAAATAATAAATCTCTTACCGAAATAGGCKTGGGCKTGTWATTCTTTCCATATAGTRCGCCAAGACCCCATAAATAATCCATATAAGCCCATTTAGGCCTAATATTTATAAAGCCCATAACCGAGCTTAACAGTTAGCGCCCAACACACAAAGCGTAAGAGATCGCGACCCTAAATGAGAACTCATCCTCATACTCCAGGTCGTTACTCTACGAACAAGCTCGCTCACCTCTTCAACCAGCTCGCCCACCACCTATAAACCAGCTCACCCACGTCCCGGGAGAAGCGCTCCTTTCAGGAAATGAGATCGCTTTACCATAAATACCCTCGTATATTACGTATGGATTTTTAGTGCCGTATCAGGTGGTTAGGCTCAATATATCAATTTCAACTTAAAATTATTTTTATGTTTCAACTAATATTCATGCTAAATTATTCTTTATTTTTTCTTTTTAATTATATTTTAAGTTAACTAACGGATTATTAACATTATGAAAAGAAAGATATTATTTATCCCGGATGTTTATTTTGTGATTATTCTCCATGTATATTATTTCACTTATATCTTGCATAATTAATTATATCTTTGTAAGGTTTCAACAAATAATGCAAATCCAGCATTTAATAGTAAATTAGAGTGTGTGTGGTTAAGTTTATAAGCTCCTTAAAATATATTATAATATGTTTGAGATGTTACAAGCTCTCTAATAAGTGTTTGGTAGATTTGACAACAACAAAAAAAAAAACTATTATCCCAAAATAAGATGTTAGGAGTTTATAAAGTATTTTTTAAGGGTAAATCCCGACTTAATTTAGAAAGAAGAGCTTATTGATGTCAATTAATTACAATCACGCCTTTGCAAACAACTTATAAGTTATTTCATTTTAAATTTAGCCAAATACCTTATTAATATTCTCACTCTCATCTTTGAAGTTTTATAACAATTGTTAGATTCTATTTTCAAATATTAATTATTATTCATCATAGACCGGTCTTTTAGTAACTTACCTTGTTTGTGATATTTTTATGATATTAATATCATAAATATATTTTGTAATACTTTGAACTATGTTTTTTAAGAGTGATGTTATATGGAGAAATTTGCTCCGGAGCAATAATGTTTTTATAAGTTAAGTAACATTCAATTATATTTCTAACCTTATTATAATATATAAACTACATATAGTAATAAAATGTAATTAATAATTTAAATATATTGTTTTAAAGTGGGAGATTTTATTATTGACTAAAGAAATATTTAACTTACTTATGTTATATTTTTTTTATTTAACCATAGTAAATAAAAAACATGGCTAACAATTAATATGTTGTATATATATATAGACACACACTAGTTTAATACCCGTTGTGTTACATGGGATTTATCAATATATATATAAATATTTATAACTATTATAGTATTTCTAAATCTAAAAAAAGATATAGTATTCTCAACTCGTGTCTTCTATAAATGGCTAGTTGCTATTATTAACTACTATTTTTTATTATTAAATAATTTGTATTTTAATATTTAGATTAAAGTCGTTAATAATTTTATATTTACATACGTAAATAAATTCAAAACTTGTTACATGCTTAACCCGCATCTAGTTTTTAATAATTAATTATTATTAAATATTTAATATTTTAATTAAATTATATAATAATTCTTAGTTACATACTTAGAGAAAATCAAAAGATGTTATATTCTCAACCTGTGTTGTATTGACTGGTGTCTAATTAGTATTTATTAATTATTATTACATAAATTTATATATTTATATTTAAATCAAATTCTTTAATAATATTTAGTTACATACTTAGATTATTGAAGTAACTCGTCATTTAATTATATTATATATTTTAAATTTTATTCTAAGTACAACGTATTTAGATTATTAATAAATAATTAAAAATAATTAATTATCATTATCTTAAATAAATTCTCTTTTAATTAAGATAAGTATTTGGACTTTTTCTAATTATATATGGCTTCTTATATATTTATATTAGAAGAATAAAAGAAAATATTGAATTAGATAAAATTTAATCAAAGAAGAAATATTATATTAGGAAAATATATATAAAAATAAGATTAAGTTGACAAAATATAATAAAAGAAATATAATAAATTAGGTAGATATTAGAATTCTTATAATATTAGAATTCTTATATTTAGTAAGTCTAAAAACCTCCAAAACTTGTCAAGTAAGCATCCGAACCACCAAAAAATTACATGCCAGTTCGAAGCTTCATAAACAGACACGTAAGATATAAATCTTTTCATTTATTATATAGGTTGGATATATATATATGTGTGTGTGTGTGTGTGCATGTGCGTGTGTGTGTGTGTATATATATATGGAGTGGATCCAATGGGTCCATTTCTTATAATGAGTCCGTAGGGCCAAATCACAGTAATCACAGTCATCCAATATATTAGATCTAATGGATATAAATTAGTTTGGGTGACAAATAAATTTATATCTTTCTAAATGTGTATCAATAGATTTTTTAAATATGCATCAATTAACATTTAGATGAATATTAATATTAATAACTAATATAAGTTAAGTCATTTATACTTTTCTCTCTCCTCAGTTAATAATTCTCCTCTATTGAAATCTCTCTATAAGTCTCAGAAAATATAAATATTGAATAAATTACACCATACTATTCTTTACAATCTAAGGAACAATACTCATWCCATTTATCCCAACAAATTTGTACTTTTAAAAATTCTAATTGAAATTATTTCCAAAAACCAAATAATAAAAAATAGAAATCCAATGCACATTTAGATTCATGTTATTGCACATTTAGAAGTACATTGATGCATTATTAGAATAACAACGATGTTTGCATTATATGTCATGTTTAATTAATAATCACTATTTATTAACTATTTATTAAATAATTTTATATTTAAATATTTAAATTTAACTCATTAATAATCTTATTTACATACTTAGAAAAAATCAAAAGTTGTCACGTTCTCAACCTGTGTCTAATATCTTTTAATTAATAATAATTATATTATTATGAAATACTTTTATATTTATTTTCTTATTTTAAATTTGTTTATAATTTTAGTTATTTAGAAAAACTCAGAATATACCATATTCTTAGCATGTATCGTATTGTACCGGTGTCTATTCAATATTATTAAGTATTTATATAATTTTGTATTAGAAAAATAAAAATTTTGAATTAGGCAAAATATAATTAAAGAAAAGATAAATATATATAATTAGGTAAATATTAGAAATTTTATATTTTAGTAAGTTTTCAAATTTCCAAAAGTCGCCAAGTAAGAATCCGCACCACTAGAAAAGTATAGGCCAAGTAAGCATCCGCAACACGTAGGATATGAATATTTTCATTTAGTACATAAGTGTGTGTATATATATATGGGTTCTTGTGGAAACTAACCCCTACATGGAAACTGGGAACTAATCTGGAGCATTGAAAATATGTGATCCAACGATGCTTGTTGATTGAACTCTATTAGGTAAGTTGGATATATTGCAGCACATGCGCCCGTATCTTTTGTGTATTTGGGGCATCTTCGACATTTCAGATACCCCCCAAATCAGCGGAAAATCCCCACCAAAGTTTCGTTCGTGGTTTTTCAACTATCTTCAAAATCAAATTGATACTCGAAGCGTCACCCCAAAATCAAATCCTCCCAAGTTTTTCGTCGTTCCACACCAGCCGAGAAAGCCCGAAGATTTCCGAGATTCGACCTTCCAAACTAGATAATTGGGGATGATGTCCTTAAAACCCAMGATTATTAGACATTTCTAGTCATCTTCAAGCATTTTTTGGTGTTTGCAGTTACAAAATATGGGTAATGCAGCGATGGAAGGATATACAACCAGCCGTTCTAGAAACCATCGAGTCCGAGGTTTGAATTTTGAATTTTTGATTTTTTTTAGTGTTGATTTTTCATTGCATGTKCAGATTGAGTGCAAGGTTTGGATTAGGGTTCTTATTATTTAGATTCTTCTTGTTAAATTATTAAAATGAGTATGAGTTTGTAATTTAGTTCTAAAAATATGTTCTTGCGAGATGTTTTCACAAGAGTTAGGGTTTATAATTTGCTTTTGTTGATAGTTATTGCTGCAAGAAGATTCCATTTGCACGAATCTGTTCTGTAGGATGCCAATTATATGGGTTTAAGTTGCTAGCAATATGTAGCTTGCTGGAGATAATACATGACTGCAATGCTAAAAAATAATGTTATTCAAACATTAAATTCCCCAGTTTGTGATGGATTCCACACTAGTGGAAAAAATCAAATTAGTGTCGCCTTATAAGTAGCGTTTGAAACTCGAACCGTCACAAAAATTACAAGGTTCTTACATATAAACCGCCTCTTATGTAAAAAAAAATTCACTCGGGTGGCGGTTATTCGATAACAAGCGCCACCAATAATAGTAAAAGTGGCGGTTGCTTCTGGAAGCGAGTCTAATAAAAAAACACGGGTAGCGGTTATTAAGGAACCGCTACCAATACTAAACTTTTCGGGTGGCGTTTATTCATGTAACCGCTACTTATAATTGATGCTTTATTGGTTACGGTTCTTAAAAAACCCGGGTCGCGGTTTCGGCCGAAACGCTACAAATAATGCTCATCCTGGTGTCGGTTGAATTGCTTAGAAACAGCGGTCCATAGATAGAAACCCTTCAATACTTAGCAAGTTGGGAAATCGAACCCTGAGAAATTGAAACTTTGAAGCCTGAAGCTGGGAAATTGAAGCCGAGAAATTTAATTCCAGTCGACGAAGACCAGAGATCTGTGGCACAACCCGACCGGCAGCGTTAGTTCCCATAGCAGATTGTCACCTGCAAATACAGATCTGCCGCGGCTTTAGCTCGCTCTAGGTCCATTTTTCTCACCGAAGAATGGTCGTTCATTATCATTCCGGCGATCCTCAGCAGCTACGACTTCATCTCCGGCAGCCGCAAGGCGGCGTTGATTCGATAAAAGTAATTGAATAAGCCGTTCGACAAAAGAAAATTATTTCATTCGAGATATACACAATTCCTCACCGTTGCCTCGCGCGGTTTCAATTTAGAAGGTAATTGAATAATTACTGTAATTGTCCGGAAATTAGTTTTTTTTCTTGATTATATTCGATAGATTATCAAGCCAATTGTTCTTTTGAGAGTGCATTTTTGTTTTTTTAGATCCTGCGTATCTTTTATTGATGCAGTTAGTTATCTGATCCTCTGCATTTCATCTGGGTTTATAGTACAGTTTTGGCTCTGACGGACTTATAATTTCTGATTCAATTTGAGATTTGTTGTGCCTTACCCTATTTTGTTGGGACTTTGACTTTTGCTTCTACCTTGTTGATTGTGTTTGTTAGAAGGTTAAGCTGTGTTGATTTTAGCTGAATTGAGGCAATTTTCATGCATTATGAATGTTATACAGGTTATTTATACTATAGAATATCAAGTCTATTATTTGTTTGAAAGGGTTTATTGAGATGATTTGTATCTTTAATTAGTGTATTGAAAATATCTGATCACTCGTAACTCAGCTACATCTCTGGTAGAATTTTGGCTTGAGGGATGTCAATCTGATCATGTGTCTTTMAGKTTTCAGAGTTTCTAAATGTCGATGATGATGATTTAAATGAAATGGATGATGATGATCATATGCCTGATGATGAGGAGATGCGAAATACTGACAACAGCGGGTGGTCTTCGCGTACAAGGTAATATTCTCAAGTTAACTATGCCTTTTTATATTACAATAGTTCTCCTCTTGATATTTCTTAATAAGACTGTCTCAGTTTCTACTAAGAATGCAGCCAAGGTTGATTTYTCGATTGTTAAATTGAAAACWGGGTTAAGGGRTAACCCTAATTRCATTTACAACTTGTAGGGCTGTTTCCAAGTATCTACAAGGTGCATTTGCTAAAGAGGCAGAGGAGGGCGGAAAGAAATCTCTTTCCATGGACTACCAGTAAATCTCGCAAGGAAGCTTCGAGAATGTTTTTCGAAACACTGGCACGTTCAAACTCTTTTCTCCATGATATTTTATTAAAACCTCAATAATGTTCCTATGCATTTTTTTTTTAACAATGTTAGGTTAGACGTTACGAATTATGTTTTCCTTTAAATGGCCATTTATTATTATTATTATTATTATTATTATTATTATTATTATTATTATTATTATTAATCATAAGTGTTTTCATAAGGTTACGAATGGATGGTGAGCTTGCTTTTAGCAATAACTTATGTAAGTTTGTGTATGATTCATAGAGAGATTTTGTGAGAATTAATCACCGTGTTTATCACATCGGTGTGGTTGTGTATTTATATCAAAAATGTACAAGAATGCATAACAGCCTCCTATAATGAAGGAGAAGATTACTCTAAATCACTACCAAATATACACAAGAATCTATGCTAAATATATACGAAGTTGACTAATAGTTTGAATTAGTCATTATCTCTATTACCCCCCGTCAAGCGTTGCGGAGGATGAAGACATACGCATAGCTTAGACCGTAAAAACTCAAAGGCAGGTCGGGGAAGACCCTTGGTGAAAATATCCGCCAGCTGAAGATGGAAAGGCACGAATCTTGTAGCGACGCGCCCTGAGGATACCAACTCCCTAACAAAATGGTAGTCCAAATCAATGTGTTTTGCTCGCTTATGTGCAACTGGATTTTGACTCAAGAAGATGGCACTCTTGTTGTCACATAACAAAACTGGTCGAGTAGGTGGTAATGCTTGAATTTCCTTAAGCAAATTGAGAATCCAAACAATTTCGGATGCAGTATTAGCCATAGCACGATACTCAGACTCACAGCTGGATCGAGCAACGGTAGGCTGTTTCTTAGCGCTCCAAGAAACAAGATTGCCTCCAATAAATATAGAATATCCATATGTGGAACGACGAGTGTCAGGACAGCGAGCCCAATCAGCATCAGAATAGGCCAAGATAGAAGAATCGGATCGCTTATTAAAGGAAAGCCCAACATGAATCGTATCTTTAACATAGCGAAGGATTCGTTTCACTGCTAGAAAATGATCTTCAGTGGGTGACTGAAGAAACTGGCTAACAGAGCTTACAGCATAAGATAAATCAGGTCTAGTGATGGTGAGATATTGTAAGGCCCCAACCAGAGAACGATAAAGTGTATGATCCTTAAAGGCAGGTCCCGTGCTAATAAGAGACTCACCAGCAGCTAAGGGAGTGGAAACAGGCTTCGCCTCTACCATGTTTGAACGCTCGAGAATGTCGAGGGCGTATTTGGCTTGACCAACAAACAAGCCACCATCAGCGGAGGAAGAGACTTCAAGATCGAGAAAGTAACTCAAATGACCAAGGTCCTTGATAGCAAATTCAATGCCTGTACGGGCAATAAAACGACGAAGAGCTGCAGAGTCATTGCCGGTAACAATAATGTCATCTACATATAAAAGAAGATAAATGACAGTGGTACCCTGATGTAGATAGAAAAGCGAGGAGTCAGAGCGACTCTGAGAAAACCCCAAGCGAAACAAGAAGGAGCTGAAATGCTGGTACCAAGCCAAAGGAGCTTGGCGAAGGCCATATAGGGCCCTCTTCAAACGACAAACGTGATCAGGATAACGCGGATCAATGAAGCCAGGGGGCTGAGCCATAAACACAGGTTTGTGAAGAATCCCATTGAGGAAGGCGTTCTTGACATCGAGCTGATGAAGAGACCAACCATGCTGAACAGAAAGAGCTAGAGTAATTCTAACTGTAGCAGACTTAACCACAGGGCTAAACGTGTGGTGAAAGTCGACACCAGGAATCTGAGTGAATCCTTGAGCCACCAGACGGGCTTTATGACGTTCAATGGAGCCATCCGCGAGAAACTTCGTCCGAAAAAACCATTTTGACCCAACAATGTTAGTATTCAGAGGACGAGGCACCAAATCCCAAGTGGAGTTCGAACAAAGGGCATCAATTTCCTCTTGCATAGCGGCAAGCCAATGAGGGTGCTTGACGGAAGACTTGAAGCCACGGGGCTCAGAAGCAGCAACAAGAGCCGAGAAGAGAGCATGAGATGCGATATCAACAGGATATCGAGGCTTGAAGGTTCCAGCACGAGCCTTAGTTATCATGGGATGAGTGGGAAGAATAGGTGCAGGTATCTCGGGAATGACAGGATCGGCACGAGGAGACGGGGGCTGAACAGGCGCAGCCGGCTCAACACGGGGAGATGGGAGCTGGTCTGGTTCATCAAGAGGAAGGTGGACAGCCGGAGCAGTCGGCAAGGAAAGCTCAGGGGTTTCATCGGAGATCGGGGGCAGGGACCGAATGTCATGATCAACCGAAGACCTGGGTGGAGGGCGCACGGGCGCGGAAACTYAATTCAAAGGAGAWTTGGACGAMACATCCAAGAATGTGGATATTTCTAAATCAGACACCTTCGTCGAAGAGGGAGCCCCGGAAAAAGGAAAGAACATTTCGTCAAATTGAGCATGGCGAGTGACAAARATTCTAGAGGTAACCGGATCAAAACATCGGAAGCCCTTTTGAGTGCTGCTGTAACCCAGAAAGATGCAAGGACGACTCCTTGGTTCCAACTTATGGGCTGCATAATCCCGTAAATAAGGATACACACGACAGCCAAATGGCTTGAATGTAGCATAATTAGGGGGATGACCAAATAACACTTGAAATGGTGAAGTGTTATCAAGAATGGGRGACGGAAGTCTGTTAATGACATAGACCGCTGTGGCAAATYCATCTACCCAAAGAGAAGTCGGGGCCTGAGRGTGAAACAACATGGATAATCCTGTTTCAGAAATGTGACGGTGTTTTRGTTCGGCCCTGCCATTTTGRTGAGGTGTATATGGACAGGATAGTCGATGGTGTATYCCATGTAACTCCATAAATTGTCGAACCCTTCCATTTACAAACTCAGTACCACCATCTGATTGAAACGATTTCACAGTACGAGAAAATTGGTTGCAGACAAATGTGTGAAAACGGACAAATACAGCATAAAAATCGGACTTTGCACGCAAAGGATATAGCCAAGTGAAGCGAGAGAAGTCATCCACAAAAGCAACATAATACTTAAACCTATCAGAAGAAGTAACAGGTGATGGACCCCACAAGTCACAGTGAATTAAATCAAGAACTGCCGAAGCTCGTTTTTCATTCAATGGAAAAGGTAAACGCCTGCTTTTAGCTAACTGACAAGAAGAGCAAATACTAGGGTTTGGCAAAACTGAAGTAACAGACAGACAGCCCAATTTATTTAATAAAGAGACAACTGAAAATGGGACATGCCCCAGGCGTAAATGCCATAAATAATAACTAGCTTTTAAATTCTTGACCCGAATAGCTGCCACCAAAGCTGGAACACCCCGGTCAAGTAAATAAAGACCTTGACTACACCTTCCCTGGGCTAGAATTTTCTTTGAGCTCCGATTCTGAATCGCAAAGAATTTATCAGAGAAAATCACATCGACAGGATAGTCCGCAGTTAATTTACTGATAGATAATAAATTCTTCGTGATGTGAGGTACCACCAAAATATCTAATAACTTAACATCTTCGGAAAGTTTAGAAGTACCAATGTGCGAAATACTTAAGGAGTTACCATTTCCAACAATGACAGATCCATTACCAGAGTAGGACTTGTGAGTGTCAAGAGCGGAGAGTTGGTTTGTCATGTGAGCCGAGGCACCTGAGTCGAGGTACCAGTCAGGGGTTGGATCCGAGACATTGCACGTAGAGGTGAAAGCCTGAG
>BMAC01001146.1:2736-33884 GCA_014905375.1 Phtheirospermum japonicum
TTAAAACTGCCAACTTCTTTAGTTAAATAGTATTTACTAAATTTCAAACATATTAAATATCTTTTATGTGATTTTTTTTAAACGTGAAACATTGATGATTTGTTGCCCCCAAACATATATAAAGAATAAATAAATAAAATAAAATGACCGAATTCTTTGTTACCTAATCACCTAATAATTACCTAATAAAACAAATGGCATATCTTTTAATCAATATCAATATATTTAACAAAATCGTGTACCTTAAAATAAGCTAAAAAATCTAACTTAATCTGATATATTCGGATATTTTAATAACCTTAATTCAATCTGATTTTGATTTATTGTATTTACATTTTACAGGATTCTAATTCTGCAAGAGAAACGGGTTGAAATTACTACCGATTTTACACAGCAGGCACGCAAATCATTATATAATTGGGCATATATATTTATTTATTTCCCTGCTTTATTTTTTCTCCTTCCTTAGTTGTGGCCTGTAATTAATTTATTTTATTTGCTCTCTTGCTTTTTCATTTTCTTATTTATTTGGGGCCTGTAAATTATTTATTTAATTTTTTTCCTTAATTGTTTTTTGTCATTCAGTATAGACAATCGTGAATTTATAAATCAGCCGAATCATAATTAAAAGTATCAAACAATATTTATAACAAACTGGAAATATTAACATATGACAATATACAATTTTTATGGGTATAAATTAAAGTTATTAAAAAAATATTATAACAAATAGAAAAGTGAAAATTCTGTTTCTGCAAATCCGAAATTGTATGGCCACATGACAATGATATTTAAATTAAACAAAAAAAAAAAAAACAGTTGAAAAGTAAAAAAAAGTGAAAATTCTGTTTCCTAATTTATAGGTGCAAATCTGAAATTCACGGCCAAACATAAATAATAAGACGTTAATTCAAATTGTGCAGAAAAGTCAACAATGACGGCTGGAATATTTAAATTAAAAAAAAAAAAGTTGAAAAGTCAACAAAAGTGACTTTTGTGCCAAAAAAGTTTCCCTTTAGAGAAAGAAAACAGTTTTGGCGGGAGACAAAACAATTGCCTCAAATAGAAAACATTGTTATTATATATATATAGATTCCCCTCGGTAGATATAGAAATTATCATCCAAATTATACCATATTTCGGCCAAGAAAATAAAGTTAGTCAAAAATATATTTACATTAATAATTAAAAAAATCATATATATGAGTTACTACAAATGGTAACATTAATGAGCTGGAAAATTTTAAAAAATATATTTAGAAACGCTAGCTTTTATATATATATAGATATAGATTATTATATGACCATAAATTTGTTTTGATTTTTTAAATGAGTAGCGATAAAAAAAAAATATATATATATAATGGTTATATTTAATAAATTGGTTTTGATTTAACATCGGTAAAAAATTCTACAAAAATATTTTACAATATTCAGGGGATTCTTTTCCCGAAACCATATGTGGTTTTACTGGCTATATTTTCGGATACTCCACCCGGTTCATATAGTATTTGCACCGATTTCACAATAACTACCCTCTTAACTATTTCAATACAACCCAAAACTCAATTCATGATTGCTACACATGCTCAAAATAATATCATGTCAATTTACAGTACCAAACAAAAAATGCCCTTGAATTGAAATTGAGCAATAAACATTTTTCTTTAACTCCTCCCAAAGTACAGTAGCGGCTTATCTGTCTGGAAAACAAAGGCCCCTGCAAAGAAAAAAAAAATATCCAAACTCCAATTTAAACAAAATTTCCAAAATAAAACATCCGAAAATTAAAAAAAAGGAAAATATACCAAGTGTAGGCATGAGCACAGACAGCGCAACAACGCCAGCAATTTTCAAGGGGATCCCAGTGACCAACATATCATTGATCTCGATGTGCCCCGTCGTGAACCCTATGATATTCGAAGGTGTCCCCGTCGGCAGCAAGAACGCGAACTGGGACCCAATCGCCCCCGGAATCATGAGCAGCAGCGGGTGTAAATGCATAGTGTGCGCGATTTGGATCAAAAGGGGAACCAAAAGTGTGGTGGTGGCGTTGTTGGAAGTGATTAATTCCGTGATGGCGCTGCTCATGACGCCGACGGCGGGGGCCACGGCCCAATACGGCACGTTCTCCAAGAAATTGAGCATTTCCGATAGGATGTCGGCCAGGCCGCTCGTGCGGACGCCGTCGGCTATGGCGAAACCTGCCCCGAGGAGGAGTACGATGTTCCAGGGGAGCTTCTTGCATTTGTTCCAGTCCATTAGCTTTTCACCCGCCTGCTTCTTGTTTGGGATTATGAATAGTAGCGTTGCCATCATCACCTGTTGGTACAAAATTTTGGGTAATTAGTTTTTGTAATTATATATTGAGAATTGAGGTATGTTGATACTTACACTAGCAGTGCCATCACCAGCACGGCCATTGAACAGGGTTCCCCAGCCAGGTATGTCATCTGTTATGCTCCTTGTCATCCACAACACTATTAATATCTGTGTATATTAACAAATTGTCAAATCACATTATTCAATTTCAATTAGAGCTATAATAATGTAACGCACCGAGAATATAGCCAGTATCATCTTTTCCGCAAAAGCCATCGGACCTGCGGGTAATTATTTAATTCTTAATTTGGACCACAATTATATTATTGGATAGATGACTGGGCCCATGAAATAATAGATAGATAGAAATAAAAGAAAAAGAAAAATGGGCCCACCTAGCAAATCAAGCTCCCTCCTGAGATGGGCTCTGTCCAGATGATCAGATAGAGCTTCACTGGAGCCCTTCTTGCAGTAGAGCAAGCAAAGTATGGCCCAGAGAGCCACAAAAATGAGCAAAGCGAGTGGGAAGC
The DNA here is from genome assembly GCA_014905375.1 of Phtheirospermum japonicum. Classification (NCBI taxonomy): domain Eukaryota; kingdom Viridiplantae; phylum Streptophyta; class Magnoliopsida; order Lamiales; family Orobanchaceae; genus Phtheirospermum; species Phtheirospermum japonicum. The sequence continues at coordinate 5,589 of BMAC01001146.1, forward strand.
CGAAGAAGAGCCACGTGCTGAAACTGATGGGCCTGGCTTCAGGGAAATAACTCTTCCAAATCCCGACCAGTATCAGGTTGACACCTGTCCCCGTGAGCGTGCTCATCCCTCCGACGGCCGCCGAGTATATAACCCCAAGCACCACCGCCTTGCAGAACTTTGAGACGAGGACGGGCTGCGTGGGCCCCTCCGGCAGCCTCTGCAGGATTCCGGTGGCCACGGGCATCATCATCACCGTGGCCGCCACGTTGTGCATCCACATGCTGACGAATGCGGTTGTGCCACATATGCCCAGCAGGAGGAGGGGTGGGCTCAATGGATCGCCACAAAATAGGAGGGTTATCTGCAATACATATTTTTAATTTTTCAATTCTAATTAAATAAAGTGGATTTGATTTGAAGTGCTCACAGTGAGAGCTAATCTCCTGTGGATGTTGTACTGCTCCACAGCCAGCGCGAGTATGAAGCTCCCCAGCACAAGCGTGATCACATCGTCCATGTACGAATGCGCCACGTCATCAGCCGATGAGATCCCGAACAGCGGGAACAGGAAGAGCGGCGCCATGGAAGTTATCGGCATCGGCACCGCCTCCGTCAGCCACCACGCGAACACCCAGGCCAGCACCGCCAGCATGTTCCGGCTGGACGTGCCCCCGCCGCCGTCATCCAAGTTGACGAAGAGGCAAATGACGCCGCACAGCAACGGCCCAAGCAGGATGAACAAGTTTTTTAGCGTGAAAATGGATTTTACAATTGGATTGAAGCTCTGTGATCTGTGAATCGGGTCGCTGAGTGGTAGAAGAAATGGGGCTTTCGGGTCGTCGGAGTGAACCGTATCGGCGCCACTCATCCTGGGGTGAGGAGACAGATTTTAAGAGGACAAGTGAAATTGAAATGAAATGCTTTGCCTTAAAACTTAAATAAGAGTTTTATTTATTTTTGTCCTTTTTTTGCTACTTGGATTATTATATGTACAACAATTTTATCTTCTTCAATGTACTATATTATATCTAATATTCAAGCCAACGACATCCTCTGCTTAACACCATCGTTGTAAGATTGTGTCACACGTGAGAAGGCATAAGATTAAACAAAAGTTAATTGTTGAATTATCAAAATATGGAAACATTGATTACATTAGAGGGCCTCAGACCATAGTCACATGTTTAATTTAATAATTTCTTGTCCCACCACAAGTTTAGGAGGTGGGATCACATTTTCCATTGACCATAAAGACATGGCATGTTCAATAATGCCAATTCAAGATTAATTATTCTGAGGAGTGAATAACAAATGAAGGGCTATAAATTTATCCACGAGAATGCAACTAAACTGTCCAAGATTTTACTAGTGGTTCTCTTCAACTGACCGTGAATTGAAATATTAGATAAAAAGAAGTGTAATCATGTGCATCAAGTGGCGTGTAATCATGTCAATAGTGTGCATTGGGTTTAACTTGATAAAAGAAGATTTGTGGTTGTACTTATTTAAAAAGAGGAAAAGATAAGGAAAAAAAATATTATGGTTATACATTTATTTTCCAATCTGAATATCTCGAAATAAAACGCTGTGATGTGCGAAATTCTGAAGTCTTTTCTTCAAATGAATAGGTTGAGGTTAGCAACTTTACTAACCGTTTGTTCTAGAATTCCAATGAATGGATTCGAGATTCGTAATATTGAATAATTGTTTGTTTTAAATTTTAAAAATTAAATATTTAAATAATAATATTTTATAATTAAATAATTAAATATTACTAAATATAATATAATATTACATGTGATCCACTTTTTATACATAATTTGACATTAAATATAATATAATAATATATTATTATCAACTTTTTGATATCTACAATAAAAAGTAAAAGGAAAGATTCTTACCCTTAAAATATTGGAAACTGGGTATTACAAATATTATATATTTAATTAAGAATTACGAAAATATTACACATTTGGAAAATTTTGATTTTTTTGGGTTGCGACGCCACTGACAAACGCGTCCCGCCCGTTTAAATAATAAAAAAAATCAAAATATCGGGACGACGCTGTCATTGGCGTCCCGTACCATTTTCTTTAAAAACAAAATTGTGGGGACTGAATTGAAAAAAAAAACTTTGGGGGGAGCGGGACGCCACTGACATCGGCGTCCCAGCCCCTTTTTGCAAAAAAGAAAAAAAATCCTAAAACTACTAAACCCTAACACAACGCACACAAAACACACATACCTCCCAAGAAGAAGCGGCAGCACCAGCTCCAAGCAGCCGAAAAAAAGAAAAAAAAAAACTTCCTTCCCAGCAACACAGCAAGAAGCGGCGACAGTAGCTCCAAGCAAAAAAAAAAAAAAAAAAAAAAAAAAAAGTAATTTCCTAATACAATTGTTAATTTATTTTTAGTTGTTAGGTGAATGAATTATTGTTACTCCAATTTTAATTAATTGTACTTAGATTTAATTTATTTGTATATATTGGATTTATATGTTTATGAATTTTAGTTTTGAATATTTTATTAATTTTGTGTTTAGTTGTTAATTGTTCATGAAAATTAATTTTATTTCCTTGTGATGGAATTATTAATTATGTGAATATTTGAATTTTATTTCTTTTGGGAGAAATTCTTAATAATGTGAAAATTTGAATTTATTTGTTTGTGATGAAATTATTAATTATGTGAATTTATTTATTTTGTGAGAAACTCTTAATTATGTAAAAATCTTAATTTATTTAATTGTGTGAAAAAAGTTTTAATTTATTTATTTTGTGAGAAATTCCTAATTATGTGAAAATTCAAATTTATTCGGTTCTTGTTTAGTTGTTAATTATTTATTAAAGTTGATTTTATTTTTTTATGAGGAAATTATTAATTTTGATAAAATGTTAATTATTTACAAATATTGAATTTATTTATTTGTTAAAAGATATCTAATTAAGTGAATATCTGAGATTATTTAATTCGTGAGAAATTATTAATTTTGTGAGAATATTAATTTATTCATGTCGTGTTTAGTTGTTAATTATTTACGAATATTAGAAAAAAGGCTCTCATGTGAAGCTAACATGGCTGGCTACATTATGTATATTTTAGAAATAATCGCACATATGACGAATATTTCTTCCGGCAATGATTATGACATGTATGCATCAATTCTACGAGACGAGGGTGGAAGAAGTACTATCGATTATGCAAATGTAGATCCCACCGAGCATCATCCCCCTCTCCCTCTGGTGATCCCGGACAACCCCGCCGATTGTTTCAGACCAGATGAAGGATGCGATTCTGAAAATAGTTTAGATGAACTATATGATGGTGATGAAACTGACGAGAAATTCTTTCAATTAGGGGGTAGCATACCAAATGAAGATTCTTTTGAACCTACCGTAAATGAATGTGCCCCTACAATCCATAAACGCGTGGATAGAGGATCGGAACTCTACAAGAACATACCATTTTTCGATTATAACTAAGAAGACATTCTCATTGATTCTATTGATGTCACTCGACGGGACTACTACTACGATAAAGACGGAGGAGTATTGAGAACATGCATGCTATTCAGAGATAAAAAAATATATGATGTGGGCTACCAAAGATTGCTCTGTGCGTGTCGCCAAGTGTGCGTATAGAGTGTTAGAGAGCAATCCAAAGGTTTAGAAAGTTGTTTGTTTGTCAAAATCACTTGGGAAGAATCATGTAGATATTCTGAATCCATTAATCAATGAGTCACCCGAATGCGGATGGTGTCTCCGCACTAGTTTTCGTAGACGAAAGGGTGTTTGGGTAATCACAAGATTGGGTTCTGCGAACAGATGTCTTGCATCTTTTACACATCATGATCACCCCAATTTGTGTAAAAACATGATTGCTATGCTCATTACCACTCACGTCGAGGAAGATCCGTTATATGGCGCTTCGTATGTCCAGAAGGCTGTTGAACAAGAATATGGTTATAAAGTGCCAAATCACAAGGCATGGCAAGGTTTACGACGGGCTCATGAAAATGTGTACGGGACGTGGGAGCAGTCGGTCCAACATTTACCAAAATACATGGAGGCCTTGCAGACGTACAACCCTGGGACAGTGGTCGAGTGGCTACACAAATCTTCTGGAATACCCGGTGTGCATATGTTAAGATTTGTATTTTGGGCATTTCGACAATGTATCGAGACTTTTAGACATTGTCGCAAGGTGATCAGTGTTGATGGAACCTTTTTGGTTGGAAAGTACAAGCACACATTGTTGATGGCAGTTGCAGTTGACGCAAACCAACAAGTCTTGACACTAGCTTATGCAGTTGTTGATTCAGAGAGTTATAACTCGTGGCATTGGTTCCTTCACATGGTTGCAAAATATATTGTTCGCGACGTAGAAGGAGTTTTTCTTATATCTGACCGACATACCGGACTACTTAGTACACTAGAACAAGTTCCAGCATTCTCTTCTAACGTTTTTTGTTTGGGACATGTCTCTTCTAACTTCAATATGCATGCCAAGTCCGTGAAATTGAAGGATATATATTTCAAAGTTGGAGCAGAACCCAGAGTTACAGTCTTCCATAAAATAATTGAGCAGATTAAAGCCATTGATCCAGATGCATTTGTGTATTTGGATGACATTGATAAGAGCAAGTGGACACTGTCCCACGACGGCGGAAAACGGTGTGGCATCCTAACGACCAACATGTTCGAGTGCAGCAATGGAGTGATGAAACGTGCTAGACAGCTCCCAATAACTACTATCTTCTAAATCACATTTGCTCGAAGTGTACAAAATTTTTATTAGCGCTTGAAAGATGCGACAATAGTCTGTAACATGCAACATTTTTGGCCTGATAAGATATATGACCTATTCAGGTCAAGACAGCATGCCGGGACATCTTACCACATTTCGGGATATAATTGGGTGGCACAAACGGCCAAATTTTCCGCGCGGGTCAATGGAGCAGTCGTGCTCGACACTTTTGAGTGTCCTTGTCGAGCGCAAAATGCTCTTGTGGTAGATGGGTGAGCAGTGGTATTCTGTGCTCTCATGCAATTAAGGTGTGCACTGAATTCAGAGTGAATCCTCGAGTTTACGTCCAAGATTACTATAGCACTGCTGCCTACCTACGTACGTACTTTGTTGGGGCTTTTGAATCACTGCCCGACACGGAGGACTGGAATGAGGCAAGTTTTGAATTAGTGCATGATCTACACACTAGGAGGCAATGAACCATTGCACGACTCAGGGGCAATAGGATCCCCATCGAAATGGACCAACCACAAGTACGCGCAAGACAACAATATTGTGCGCAAGATGTGACTAGCTCATCACAAGGCGATAATCTTTCCACGAGTCCAAAGTTTTAATTCGCTAGCACTACTTTGATGTTGTAATTCGCATTGCTAAGTAATATTCATCTTGATGTTGTAGTTCGATTTATCTTTCTGTTGACAGACGTTTGACACTACTCGATGTTGTAATTTGCATTTCTATCTGAATTAATAATTTGTGTTGTATGGATTCCTTAAGTAATATTCCATTCTTCTATGAATTTATTAATTCCTACAACTTTTAGTTTGATATTGATTAGATCGTTTATATGTATTTATCTTGCAGATGGTATCATCGCTATTGAGCCAGCAGTATTTACATAGATCGAGAAGCGTTGCAGGTGGTCAAATGGATGGAGTTCTGAGGGTGAAGCGAACAGTAACTAATATTTTTTGGGATGAGCCTAACTGTCTGCGTCCTCGAGTTATGTCAGTGCTATATCATTGGGGGTTTTACGGGGTCGCACGTTGTGGAGCGATTACCGGGCTGGACAGCCATTTGATCACGGCATTGGTTGAAAGATGGTGCCGCGAGACGCATACGTTTCATCTGCCCGTAGGAGAGGCGAAGATCACTCTACAATATGTGGCTATTATTTGGGGTCTTTCGATTAAAGGTGCCCCGATGATCGGCAATGATGTACAGTGTAGTAGGGAGGATTGGGCTGATTATATTATGCATTACATAGGCCTACAGGTGGATTACGAGGAGGAGATTAAAGGTGAGACTCGTCTGAAACTCTCGACATTAAGTGACTATCTTAGAATCCACCAGCCAAATGATCACACGCCGCAGGACGAGGTCGTGAAGTACGCTCGTGGGATTGTACTTCTACTGCTAGGTTCGTTGTTGTTGCCCGGTACAATGAACAACTATGTTTCCATACCCTACCTACGTCACTTCAAGGATGATGACACAGCATCGGGTATTAGCTAGGGAAGTGTTATGCTTGCACATCTATATCGTGAGTTGTGTTTGGTCGTGGACCCAGAGAGGAAGACCATCAGTGGTCTGGTGGAGTTCTTGCGGATTTGGGCTTGGTGCTGAATTTCATCTATTGGACCACAGCCTACGGGCCTCTCTCTCATCTATAGTACTAAATAAATTCTGCTTATATTTATAATATGGTGAATCTTGATGATGATTATTGAAATGTGCAGTGGATGTAGGAACCCTATGATTTGGGTGCACCTGAAATAGCTGTACTGGTGGATAAATGTTTGAGCCCAGATTGGATGAGCGAGTGTCCACTGATATGATGGTCAATTGTCGAGATCTAGTTTCCTAATCGAGTGACCCGACAATTCGGTGTATGTTAGAGTATACCAGAGACCAACATAGTTGATGTGGATGCATTGCATAGTGTCTCTAGAGCACACAAGCATCACGTTCAGTGGACTGTATGTCATCATGTCCGGATTCAGGCATGGGAGTTACGAGAGTCTATGAGGATACAAGGCCAGTTCAAAGAGGTGCGGGTACGACGAGTGGATATCACAGATGGTATCGGTTGAATACACGTCATTTCATCTCTCTTCTGGAGAGACATGCAGAGGGAGAACACAAGCCATCGGACGTCGGCGTTCACGAGGCCATTGTAATAAATCTTATTTACTTTTTACTCGCTCAATGCATTTATTTATTTCTTATATTTGATGTTTGACTTTTTGTGTTTTGTAGGGTACTTGGAGTCAGCAACTCGACCGTGTTGCGTTAGATGTTCAAGACGATAATCTTTACTGTTATCGTCATATGCACGATGTGGTCGAGTCAGTTGCCGATGAGATGAGACAAAAGCTCCGTATTCGTGGGGAGTTACATGAGGATGCTCCAGATGAGCGCACGGGAGGCACGTTCGGTAGCGGAAGGAGCATATCTGGCCCGTCCAGGAAGAGTATATCTCATGATTCTCCAGATGAGCGCACGGCATACGTGTCCGAAAGTGGAAGAAGGAGCATATCTGGCCCGTCCACATCCTCTCGTCACAGGGCACCTGTAGTCGCACCTGTGCCACCACCAGTCATCCATCATGGTAAATGTGTGATTCGTTAATAACTATTTTATGTGTCACTTCCTTACGATTAACATTAAAATAACAAGTTTTTCTCCCTGTTGAATATAGATCTTGTTGGTCAGTCATCGTATAACGAAGAAGATGATTACGTTTCTACATTTGGACCATCCGCACTAGAGTTTTATACTCCTTCATTTGTTGGGTAGTCATTCACCGATCTTCTTCATACTGATGGAAGTAGTGGATTCCTTAACTTCGCAGGTGCACATGACATGGGCTTTTCGCGGTCACACTTCCAGACGACACCCATTACCATGCCGATTCCCATTGAAACTGCGGATCGTGCACATTAGAGTTGGGGTTTATATGTGGATAAGGAAGAAGGTGACGAGCAAGTGCCGATTCAAGAACCATCAACCCCCCCCACACAAGGACATGATCACGACCTACGTAAGAACAAGAAAGAAAAAGCGGTGTGGCACGGGATCACACTATTATGATGATGTGTAATTTATTTTAACTATGTTGAAATTTCCTAGTGCATGGATCACTTTCTATTTCATATCGCTCAGTAGCTATCAAATATATAAAGCAAACCAACAACTATTAAATAAAAATATTAAAATTACAATCTTTCGATCCAGTAGCAGAGGTGATTTGGGTGAGATAAAAAAACATTACACAATGAAACTACAAACGCAACCCACATCAATAGAGCAGTGTCGGTACAACAATATAAAAACATTACACAATGAAACAACAAACGCAACCCACAACAATAGAGCAATGTCGGTACAACAACATAAAAACATTACATAATGAAACAACAAACGTAATCCACATAGATAAAGCAGTATCAGTACAACAACATAAAAACATTACACAACGAAACAACAAACGCAATCTACACAGATAGAGCAGTGTCGGTAAAACAACATGAAATGATGTTCAACAGTACTTCCACTCGTAGAGCTTCCACTGTGGTTAGTTGGATACACATCTCCAAAAAGTACTTCCATTTTTGTGAGCATCAAAAGCGTTTCAATAGCTTTTGATTGGACAATCATGTATTCATCACAACAAGTTAGAATAATAATGAAAGATTCAAATTACTTGTAATAATTTAAAAGGGAGTGTAGAACTTACAAGCATAAACTTCTTTTGTACGTTATGATCCCGAGGACCAGTTTCACATTCTCATTCCAAACTGTACCAGGGGTCCGAATTAGTTCTTTGAAGAACATGAATCGACTTTGAAGTTGGACAATCCTGGCTATGACATCGTCTTCGGAAATGACACGTTGATTTTTGAAGCAGTAGTTAAGTAAACACTTGGCTTCTTCGCTCGTTTGTCTGGTAACGGTCCTTCATTTGGATTTCACCCTCGAATATCTTTTTCGAGGATTAGGAACTCTAGTAGACGTTCATCTCTAGTGAGTGTCCACTTAGTGTTGAGTTCACAACCATAGTCGAGTATTTTGACCCGAAGTGTAGGAGGACCATCTGTGTCGTTAAAGTGATCTGCCATTAGCTTATTTCAAATAAGATATGAATTAATTGATATGTATTTTCTGATGAATTGTCCATTATTTATTCCACAACGTATATATATCAAGGAGAGACTATCAGATAAGTTACAATTCATCAAAATACGAGTTGTGCAATAATTATTCAAGTGAGTAGACAACACAATGGCACAACAATAGTAGTTTGCAAAGCTGCATTTCATTGATGTGTGTGTGGACAACAATTTTTAGTGTTCTGATGGATAATTGTACCGAATGACAAGACAACACAATTCATCAAAATACGAGTTGTGCAATAATTATTGAAGTGAGTAGACAACACAATGGCACAATAATAGTAGTTGGCAAAGTTGCATTTCATTGATGTGTGTGTGGACAATAATTTTTAGAGTTCTGATGTGATTTACTTTTTATATGTACAATAATGCATTACAATGTATTTTTTATATTTACAATAATGCAATGCAATAATCAGTAGAAAAAAAATTACATTACGCATCTATATATGAGCACACATGAAAAACCTACCAAGAAATATAAACTATACCAGCTAAGAATGACTAACTTTGATGAAAACCATCCAAATATACTAAAAATACACAATGATTACTATGATCCTGCACTCACCCATGGACCATGGAGATGGAACGAATCATTTTGGAATTTTCCATCGCTCAGAAAGAAAGTGTTGAAAGAGGTGCAAAAAAAGCGTATGTGATCTTGAGCGTCCCGCAGGTAAAAAGTATACTACGGAGTCATTTCATGATTTCACCTACCTCTCCTGAAATTTACGACAAGATCAAAGAAATGGAGATGAGGTACGGTTGGTGGAAATCAATACTTTCTGAAGATGGAGATTTTTGGGATGAAGAACATGGATTAATCTGTATTGATCACTATCAATAATAATATCTCTCCAGCCTATGTAAAATCCACACATCTGTCTACAAATAATTATGTGGTTTGTGTTGATTTCGTTTAAATTACTAACTTTTTTATTAATAAAGGAATACGATGATGATGCATCACACATATATTATTTGTATGACGTGGCACCATTATAGAAGAAGATGGAAGCAGCTTTCAATTGATGCATTCTCAATGTATTAGTACTCAAATTTCTTATAAAATGGGATTGGAATGACCTTAGTCTGAGTGTGCAACTATGTACCATGTTTAATTTAAATTATTTGAATTTGTAACGTTTATTATTTTTTATTTAATCAAATTTCATGTCTGTTTTTTTATCCAACCTTGATGGTGATAAGACTACACATTAATCAATAGTTTTTTCAACTTTTGTTGTGACGATACCTGACACTATTCCATACTTTTTCAACTTTCTTTATGACAAGACTCCACATCGAATACAACTGTCTTGTGAAATTGTAACTCATCTATAAATTTAGAATATTGGACTAGATTTTTTAAACAATTCACTTACACCTTTGGTTTTCTCCACCATTTAGGTATTCCCATAACAAAAGAACAAAATGAGTTCCCCTCAGCCTAATTATGTACCAAATCTTGATTTTGAAGAAGATTTCTTTTTCTACGATAGAAATTTAACCGAGTGGGGCATCCATATGGATACTAAGCTGGTTGACGACCTTCGTGAGCGTAAGCTCAATGGTGTCTACAATCCCAGAAGAGGATTACGTAACAATATCACATGGATCTTGTTGGACAAAATCAATGTTACGTTGGGAAAGATTTCACAATGGACGACATAACCGCTCGAGTTCAACTTTTGGAAAAACGATACAGGCATTTTCATATGATGTTGAGAAACGAGCATTGTATTTGGGATCATGAGACCAACAAAGTGCAAGCGCCAGAATGACTTGTACGGTTTTGGAGCGATGTGACAGGCGATGCTGAGTTTACTGCTGCATATCTAAAACATGGAGAACCTTTATTCGGTTTGATGGATTGGGTATTCAATAAAATTATTTGAATTATATTTGTCAACACCACAATCTCATTGGAAATCCGCCATTACGAATGTGATCACATATGTAATATCAAATTATTCAATTGTTATTTTATTATTATTTCTTATTGTATTTTAATCTTATTTTATTTTTAGTTTTGATTGTAATATTAAGACATTATTATGATATGTTTATTTATTTTACCTAATAGAAATTTTAAATAAAATATAAATAATATGTGTGTTGTGTGTGTTAGGGTTTGTGTTCGGATTTTTTTTTTTTTTTGCAAATAGGTTTGGGACACCATTGACAACGGTATCCCGTTTTCCGATTTTTTTTTTTTTTTTTTACAAATTGGGCCGAGACGCACTTGTCAATGTCGTCCCGCTCCCCCAAATCTTTTTTTTTTCAATTGAGCCCCGATTTTTTTTTTAAATAAAAAGGTTCGGGATGCCGGTGTGGATGTCGTCCCGATATTTTAGTTAATTTTTTAATTAATTTAAATTGGCGGGACGCGCCTGTCAGTGGTATCTCGACCCAAAAACTCAATTATTTTTTAACGTACAATAATTTGCCGATTTCAAATTAAAATAATAATGTTTATTTAATAATACCTGAAAACTGGAGCAAAATATTGGCGATGCATATTTATTGTTTTATTTTAATACTAACAGACGATACGTCAATTTTCATCTTTAACGGATACTAACTTGTAGTGTCAATTATTTATGTTTTTGGCAAATAGGAGCCACTCCAAATACTTGAAACAAACACGCACAAGGTTATTCGGGCTTGCTCTACTTTCAACAAAATTAAAGTTTCACACGTCTCAAATGCTTCCACTTCTTGGGCAAATAACATTTCATAGACTTCTCTAAAAGACGTCATGCGGATAATGATCAAAACATCTCAAAATATGATCAATCCATTTCTTAACGGCGAACATGACCAATCCATACTTTACAACATTTTATATTCATATTTGGATTTATTTACAATCATAAAGATACTCGATATTTAATTTTATTGGTAAAATATATTCGTAAAAAATAATATTAAGTGATTTAATCAAATGAATTTGAATAAGACTATTTACAACTCCGATGAGAAAGCAACTTTTCTCCTACATCAACTTGAACGTTTCATTGCAACCCCCACGTGGCAAATAACAGGTCCAAATGAAACCATCAATTATCCTTCCTCATCATCGATTCTCAAACACAGTAACAAAATAATGGCAACAAATAATAGCGAGGCGAAATTAGACAAAATTTGGAAGTTGAATATTCGGCTCTGTCAGCTCATCACCTTGAAAAATGGTCCTCAAGACGTATGGACTAGAAATTTTGGATCACAACCTAATCCGAATACTGGCATCGTAGCTGGGGCCTTAACGTCCAAATTTGATGTGACAATTGACATAAAAGCAGCCGCGAATTAATAGATCTACATCGTTTCGTTTCGTTTTTAATTAGCGAGTAATTAAAAAGATTTAGTTAGATTGAGAGTTTTATGGAGAGATTGGGATTTAATATAATTGTATATTAGTGCATACATATGCGATTGAGTATAGGACATTTTACCAAACACTTCACACGATCGCACCATATATTAAACTAATCTGGGTAGTTTCCAAAAGACACGTTAAAAAATAGGCAATACTCTTCTCAGGCCGAACTAACGGATCATTCGTTAGGCTAAGATTTCATACCGCTACATTATAATACAAAAACCAATATATTATAGTAAAAAATCAATACATCATAATACAAAAACCAATAGATCATAACACGGGTCAGATATTTATGAAAAACCAATACTTACGGATCATCCGTTAGGTTAAGATTTCATGCCGCTACATTATAGTACAAAAACCAATATATTATAGTAAAAAATCAATACATCACAATACAAAAACCAATAGATCATAACACGGGTCAAATATTTATGAAAAACCAATACTTTTAAGTACAAAAACCAATACATCATAGTTCAAAAACCAATACATTATAATATCGGGTCAGATGGCCTAAAGGGTCATGACTCGTCAATCTGGTTTAACGCAAGTATTTGCCATAAAAAATATGTATGTTAAAAACTTCAAGTAATTTTCATGTAGTCAAAACTTTACAATTACAATATTAGAGTCCATTAAAGTAGTAATAATAATAATAATAATAATAATAATAATAATAATAATAATAATAATAATAATTACCACTCCTGTCATCGGCCACCAGTGATATTTTCGGCATCCGCCCGGGGAAAAAGTCTTAGTGCATATTTTTTTCTTTTAATCCCAAATTCTTCAAAACATACCGTTGAAAATTTAACTATAAAATAGAAATTTTCTTGGATTTTTCGTATATAAAGAAAAAAGTTATCATACCTTTTTTAACATAATGTAAGATTTTATTACAGTAATTAAATAAGAAATTTTTGTTATTATCAATTAAAAAATTGTCTATTATTGTATTAAATAAGTTACATAACAATAATTTGTTATGAAGCAAGATTCGTTTTAATTAAAGAAATTATGTTTTATAAGTAATAAATATAAACAACATTTGCACATTAAATAAAATATTTTCGCAATCAAGTAAAAATTCTTTTTTTTTTAAAATAAAGTAAGAAGTTTTCGGTCATATAATAAGATTTTTTGCCCTAGAAAAAAAAATATTGTACGAAAAAGAAAATCTCGCTGGGTTAGGGGGGAAAATTCGACGGCCAGAAAACCTTCCAATTGACAGCGATAAGTGGGACGACGTAATAGAAAAAAAAAGTAAAAACAGTAGTGATGGGCCTTGTTGATGGGTGGTATCGTCCCGATAACCCCGGAGGAAAAACCGAGCCGAACCGAGTTAGGTAGCCTGAGAAATTCGCCCGGCCGAGCTGGGCCACCGTCAGCCGAGCGACGACGCCGAGCAAGAATAGCCGAGATGGGCTACCGTCAGTCGACGCCAAGCAGGGATAGCCGAACTGCCAAGCAGGACCGCGCGAGCTGTCGACCTGTCTAGTAACTCCTGCCGAGCAGAACCGCGCGAGCTGCCGACCCATCTAGTAACTCCTACCAAGCAGGACCGCGCGAGCTTCCGACCCATCTACTAACTCCTGCCAAGCAGAAGTTACCGAGCAAGACCGCTGAGCTGTCGAGTCATCTAGCAACTCCGCCGAGTAGAAATGGCCGAGTTGTCAGGTTCGGCCATGTCGTCGACCCCACCGTAGATCGATGTCGAGCACCGACACCGGGCTCAGACATTGAACCCCGCGTCACTAACAGTCTCGGATGTCATGTCGCTGATGGCCTCGGATGCCGTGTCATTGATGACCTCGGCTGTCGTGCAGCTGACAACCTCGACAATCGCGTTGGAGAACAACTTTGACCAGTAGAGCTGCCGAGCTGGACGACACCGTCGGCCAGTCTCCGTCGACCGATTCCGGGCGCATACGCCGCACAAAAAGTGCAAAGCAGGATCCCCCGCCGAGCTGGGTCAGCAGAGCTGCCGAGATGGTCGGCACCGTCGACCGACGCCGAGCGTAAAGTGCCGAGCTGGATCCCCCGCCGAGCTGGTCGGCCCCGTCAGCCAGGCCCCGTCGACCGACGCTGAGTAGAAAGTGCCGAGCAAGATGCGTTCCTGCCAAGCTGGGCAGCTCCGTCGGCCAGGCCCCGTCGGCCGATGCCGAGCAGGATACGTTGTCCGGACGTGTGCGTGGCATGCTTAGTCCACTTCCGGCTATTTGTCGAGTTGAAAATGCCAAGCTGAAGTACTAAACCGACGTCTCCGAATTTGGTTGGTGAGTAGAATAGTTGAGTTCGGCACTAAGTCGGTGTAAAATAGCTGAAGTCGGCGCCGAGGCGGTGGAAACGTGAACAGAAGGTTTGGTGAACCAATGAAAAAGAGACAGGTGTCCAATTAGGGTTTCAATGGAAAACTATAAATAGTCTCTAGAAGAGAGATAAAAAGATCATCAACTTTTGAGAGAGAGAAATACATAAAGTGTTAGAGAGAGAAAGCTTGTTTTGAGAAAGGAATACCCTGTAAAAGGATCCGGCGAAGGCCGATCCGATCTGATTTTCAGGAATAAAAGTTAAACACTTTTTCCTACTCGTTTTCTGTTGGGTTTTTTACTGCTCCTCTTTATGTTTTTGTGTTGAGATTTCTTAGACTACTTAGCTTAAACAACATGGAGCTATAGGAAGTTTTCTTTCTGTAGTCCCACTTGCTCAGTCAGCCCTTTCGATTTTTTATTTTCTGTCTTCTGTCCAATTTTCATTTTTTTGCAAGGAGCTGTCTTTCAGCCCATCGCCGTGGTTAAGATTTGTTTAAGAGGAGTATTTGTTATATATGTTCGTCACCATGAGCTCTTCAGAAAGCTCAAGGAGAAATCTTGGAAAAGAGCATCAGGAAAAAAATATTCAATCGGGTCCAAATGAGCTCGACCCGGAGCATGTGCGATCGTTCATGCATCACACCGCTTTTGCTAGGGTATTTTAAGAGATGATGAGGAAGGCTGCGAACTCGATTTTGACATCGGAAGTTCTAGTCGACAAAAACACTGACCTTCTCGAAGGACAGTCATAATCGGACCCTGCAAGAAATGCTGCTAAGAAGAATGGAAAGAGGAGGTTAGATGAGGAGGCTGAGCTGAATGCTAAGAGAAGTCTCCACAGACCTCCCATCGAACGGTTCCTTACATTCTCTTCCCCCCAGAATGTCTTTTCTCGTCTCGGAAAGCCGGCCAGTAATAGAGAAAAAAGAAAAGAAAAAAAAAGAAAAATAAAAATAAAAAAGAGGACAAAATATGTAGTCTAGTAACTTATTTGTCATTTAGTATTTTTAATTAAATCATAAATATTATGTTATTACATAATCATGACACATCAGAAATATAGCTCAAAACAAATAATTTTAGACTTTTTTTTTTTTTTTTTTTTTTGATAATTTGGCCAACTTAGTGTTGATGGTTTAATACTCTACAACATCATAAGCTTTTTTGAAAAGTAGATTGTACACATGTCATTTGGGAAGCTTGATGATGAGTATTGACATAATATTTGATTTTAACATGTAAGTATAATTTTAATTTTATTATGTACGAACTAAATATTTCTCTTCTAATGGCTGGCCCGAATCTTGGTTCCATCATGTATTTAAACTTGAGGTGTCATCTAGAAATTATTAGGTATATTTGGGTGCACGATGTACCATAAACTCCGACATGTGAATTACATCTTGATTCTCATTGTGATGAATTTTATTATCCTCACTGTAATAAAATATACATTTATGAACACGACGTACACTACAAAAAAGCAGCAGTTTTTGAGAGATTTTTCCCTCGGTTTTGGGCAAAACCGAGGGAAATATTCCCTCGAAAAAACCCTCATCGGTAAATTTTTCCAAGGGGCAATTTCCCTCGGAAAATTAAACCAAGGGTCTCAACCCTTGGAAAAATCCCCCGTAAAACCCTCGGAAAAACCGAGGGAAAACCGAGGGCTGGTGGCCTTCGGAATTTCCGAGGGTATGTACCCCTCGGTTTTCCGAGGGGCAGATATCCATCGGAAAATCGAGGGAAACATTCCCTCGGAAAACCGAGGGGTTAGGTTCCCTCGGAAAACCGAGGGCCTTATATTCCCTCGGAAAATCGAGGGCAATCGATTCCCTCAGTTTTTTGATTTTCCAAGGGATTTCCGATGGATTTTCCCCTCAGTTTTTCTATTTATTTTTTAAGTAATTTTTAAAATTTAATTTTAATTCCTGTTCAAATATTAAAATTCTCCAAAAATTTGAAAAAAATCATTAATGAAAAGACAAATAAATAAACCAATTATTATAAAAATATTTTAAAATTTAGAACTATTACATGCATTCGACACAGTAACAAAGTTTATATAAAAATCAAAATGTCCWATGGATGGGGAGGGGGGTACTGCTGGAAACGAGCATACAAGTCAGCCATCCGGGCATTCATCTGTTCCTGAAATTCATCCTGCTGTTGGCGCTGCTCCTCATGCTCCACCTCACGTCGTCGCTCAGATGCCTCCTGATGTTGGTGGCTGCTCCTCAAGCTGCTCCACACATCGTCGCTTAGACTCGGCGTATGTTAGTAGAGTTTTCGTGGTGTTGAAATATATCAATGGGTTCTTGGCTTGGTCTTATCGGAGATCGATTCAATTGTAAGTTTCAATGTGCTTCAAGCTTGGAAAATAAAAGAAAAATTAAAATAAAGCAATAACCTAACTAAAGTATCCTAAGAAATGAAATTACATGTTGGTAGAACGCCTCGTCGTATGCCTCAAATAGAAAATGCAAAGCAATAATGAAAATAAGCAAGAAAATGCATTGTTTTCACCAAGTACAAGCATGCAAGCACAAGGTACAACTATGCATAAAAACTCAAATAATGCAAAATAGCAAAAAGAGTAGATCTAAGATTTAACCTAAAACTATGCATAAAAAAAAAATTGCAAATAAAGCATAGCAAAATCTCAAAATCAAGACGATCCAAGAGCCGATCTATGATCTAGATGTGTCACTCATCTAGATTCCATAGCCAATTCATAAGTTTCATCATGAATTCAAGGTGCTAAGACAAAAAGCATAAAATAAAAAACAAAGCATGGAAATGAAGAACAAGCATAGAAATAAAGCATAAAACATGAAATTGAAAGGAAACTTACTTGAATTAAAGGAAAGAGTAGCAAGCTTGAATTAAATTGCATCAAAAGTAAAAATTCAAAGGAGTATTTGGATTCTTCTTAGGCTTAAACCCAAGGCCAAGCATGAAAGTAAATCTAAATTTAGAAAAGAAATTACATCAAATATTGAAATTGAATCTAAAACCTAAGAGAGAGAAATTAGATCTTAAAAACTAGAGAGAGGATTTTTTTTTTAATCCCAAACCCATGCTTGGGTTGGGAAAAAATGAGAGGTGTCTTACAAAATGAAAGAAGTCTCCTATTTATATTACATTTAATTGGGTTTAAATGGGCCAAAATAGCCTTAGAGGCTTGAAATTCCCGGGTTTGACCAAGTTTGACCCGAAAATAGGCTCCCTAGCCACTTGGCTAGCCCTTTTGGCTTGGTTGGCTTGGTCTGGGTGAGCCTGGGCTAGGTGGGGGGCGCTGGATGGAGATGGCGCGCGGACGGCGCTGGGATGGCCAAGAGATGGCAGCTGGGCATAGGGGATGGCGCTGAGATGGCAGGAGGATGGCTGGAGTAGGCTGGATGGCGTTGAGATTGCTGGAGTAGGCTGGATGGCGCTGAGATGGCAGGAAGATGGCTGCAAGATGGCCACCATTCCAGAATGTTTTCCCCTTTGGAGCTCCTTCTTGGCACAACTTTGCCAAGCTCTTGACAATGAGATGGCTTGATTTTTGGCCTCCATACCTTAGTTTAAATTCAAATCATTAAACCACCTATTAAATGAGAATTTTCAACATAAAAACCCAAGAGTTTCACTAACCTTAAATCAATTAACACCATTTAACCCAATTAAACATAAAATCAAAAGAAGAACACAAAACCCCTAAAATAAGAAAAATAACCTAGAAAACAAAGCTAAACGACTCAAGAACCACTAAAAATAATATAAAACCCTAATTAAGAAAACGAGAAAAACACAACAATTACATGCAAAACAGCGTATTGCTGCTAGATCACCTCGAGCTCCACCCTCTGCGCCTCCTAAGCTCGTCTGGTGACCTCTAACTCCTCCCTCTGAGCCTGAAGCTGCGCCTCGAGCTCTTTGACGTGGGTCCTATCAGCCTGGGAGGAGGTGGAAGAAGAGCGTCCAGTGAAAAAACCCTTCGCAGCAGCCACCACCTTCCTATACGAGCCGGTGCCGCAATGTCGTCCCTTGCTCAACCCGATGATGTCGAAGAAAACCCGGTCAGGGTCAACCTCACTACTTGCATCCTGGGAAGACGCACGTTCCTTTTCCTTCTCCAGCTGTCGCTCGTACTCCTCCTGAAATACAACTCGTTATTAAAATTCTACATTAAAACCAAAGAATAAGTTTGAACTATGATTCATACTTAATATTTGACCTCGCGCCCGGACTTCAAAAAAATTTCAAACAGTTTGAAAAAAAAAAGAAACCAGATGGCTATTAAAACCAGATGTTTGATGAAATACTTTGGAACCTTTAGGTGTTCTAACACGGAAAGAAGGAATTGATCTGTTAACTTTCTCATACCAAGTTACTGAAAAACTAGCTGCACCGCTTCGTTGGGCTTTAGTTGGAAAGTTCTCCCACGCAATTCCATCCTGGCAAGCTATTGGAGTTTTCTTTAGTGGCTTGAAACTGGAAGGTGGCTATGATGTTAAGATGCTCAATCAAAGACAGCTACTAATTACTCTGAATTCCGAACTAGCATACTCAAAGCTGTGGCTGAAACCAATATGGCAAATTGAGAACTGTCCAATGAGAGTGTTTAAGTGGACTCCCAGATTTAATGTTAGAGCTGAATCTTCTGTGGTGCCAGTGTGGATCAGACTTCCTGGACTTCCTGCACACTTGTATGACAAGGCTGCTCTATTCCAAATTGCAAGTATAATTGGTAAGCCACTTCAAACTGATAATGGGACAGTAGTGAAGAGTAGAGCTACCTTTGCAAGAGTATGTATTGAACTGGATTTAACTAATCCCCTGAAAGATAAGATCCTTTTGGGAATCAATGGAGAAGAAATTGTGCAGAAAATAATTTATGAGAAATTGCCTAAATTCTGTGTGGAATGTAAACACTTGGGGCATGAAAAAGGATCATGTTATATCAATGAAAGTGAGCCCAGGAATGTGGTCATTGAAGAGAAAAAACAAAATGATGATGAAAAGGAAAAGGAAAAGCAGCATGCAAATGAGGGAAACAAAATCAACAACAAGGGCAAAGCTGTCACAACTGAAGTCTGGATAGAAAAGAAGAGGCCAAAGAATAAGAAAGTGAATAACCCAAGTTCAAAAGGCATTGTGATTGGTTCCCTTGTCAAAAACAGAAAGACTGGCAATATAGAAGATTCCAATAGGTTCTCTGCCCTATCTGAAGATACTGAAATATTTAATGGAGACATGGGATCAAACATAACTTCTACCTCAAACACTGTGCCTACGGAGCCCACTTCAATCCAGGAAGATCTTATTAGGGATACTGAAGATCCTGACAATACTCTGGTGCTAACCTATTGTGGTACTGTACAACAGGAAGAGGATCAAATGAATGACCTGAAAGAAAAGAGAACCATAATACTAAAACTGATCCTCAATTGAACTCTGGAATCTCAAACTCAGAAGACAATTGTCAACTCAACTTAATGACTCTTGAAACCAATACTGCAATCAACAATCCAGTTGATATGGCACTAGCTCCTACAACTGAGACTGCATCCTAGTCTAAAAAAAATGCAGAAACTCCACCACCTCCTGAGGAAGCTACCCACACTGTTATTATTGGAA
The DNA here is from genome assembly GCA_014905375.1 of Phtheirospermum japonicum. NCBI lineage: Eukaryota > Viridiplantae > Streptophyta > Magnoliopsida > Lamiales > Orobanchaceae > Phtheirospermum > Phtheirospermum japonicum. The sequence goes on from BMAC01001146.1 coordinate 25,825, forward strand.
CTTTGGATGTCCAAGTTGCTGAAAATCCTGCTCTGGTCAACATCCCACAATGCTTCAATGAAGAGGACATGGCTGATCTCAAGGAATAGGCCCTACACAGAAAGGGTAAATCAATTGATCTTGAGATGAATGAGCCCTCACCACCTCATGTGACCAATATTCAACCATCCAAGAATAAAAAGAACAACAAGGCTGGAAAAGCTAGAGCCACCAGAGCCACTAGCAACAAATGATCACACAAGCATTAATATGGAATGCCAGGAGAACTGGAAACTCTCCTACCCAAAGGCATCTCTATCAGTTATGCAAACAACACTACATCAAAATTTTGGTAATTCTTGAACCTGTGGTGGAATTCCAACCTGAGTTCTTTTGTAGAATATTAGGGTTTACTTCTGCTAAATCCAATCTTAATAATAAAATCTGGTGCTTTGTGACTGAAAACATTCATATTCAGGTCCTTCAGGATCATAGTCAATTTTTGCATTGTCCAATTAACTCCAACCTTTGGCCTAAACCTCTCTTAATCACTGGTATCTATGCTGGTCATACTAGAATGGTTAGACAAATTTTGTGGGATCATTTGATAGATATTTCTGTTGCTTCCTCTGGTTGTCCCTGGATAATTGGAGGGGATTTTAATTCACTCCTACATATTGAGGATATTCAGGGGGGTGTTTCCAATAGAGTTGATCATATGATAGACTTCTCTGGAATGGTTTCTGTCACTGGACTTATTGATGGGGGATATGTGGGAGAACCTTTTACCCGGAGTAGACAACAACTCAAAGAGAGGTTGGATAGGATTTTTTACTCTTCTGAATGGGCTTCTTTATTTCCTTCTACCTCTGTCCATCATTTATCCAGGGTGTGGTCTGATCATGCTCCTCTCCTTATTAAATTTGGGCCCAGGGCTAGGTGTCAACCCCCTTTCAGGTTTCAGATCATGTGGTCTCACCATCATGCTTTTCTGGAACTTGTAAGTAAGAGTTGACAATCTAAAATTGGGGAAATTGGGATGGTTAACCTTCAAATAAAACTCTCCAGACTCTCAAAAACTCTTCAATGGTGGAATCATAATGTTTTTGGTAATGTCTTTAGTTTAGTTAGAAATGCTGAAAGAGCAGCTAAACAAGCTCAGAGTGACTGGGATGTAGATGGCTCAGATAGGAATTTAATTTATCTAAAAAAATGTGTGGCTGACCTAACTTATGCTGAAAAATGTGAAGAAACCTTCTGGAAACAAAAAGCTGCTGTGAGATGGTTAACTGAGGGAGAAAGAAACACTAAATTTCTTCATTCCTTTGTTAAAAAAAAAAAAGAAGTAGAGCTCAAATTCACTCTATCACTGACAATGGAAACCTTCTGTCTGAGATTGAGGATATTAAGAAGTCAGGGGCCATATTTTTTGAAAAACTATACTCTAATGATCACACTTGTGGGAATTTTGATGTGATTGAAGGTATAGAATCACTCCCCTCAGATTTTGATGTCCATAAACTTTGTGCTCATCCTTCTAAAGAAGATATTAAGAAGGCTATGTTTGATATGAGGGGGGATAGTGTAGATGGCCCTGATGGTTTCCCTGCTTCATTTTTTCACATTTGTTGGGATATTGTTCAAGAAGACATTTTTGAAGCTGTGTTTGATTTTTTTGATGGAACTAAAATGCCTTCTAAATTCACTGATACTACTGTTATCCTATTACCCAAAGTCCCCAATCCTACTACCTGGAATGAGTTTAGACCTATCAGCCTCTGCAATGTGACAAATAAACTCATATCCAAAATCCTTAATAACAGAATGGCACCTCTTTTACCTCTTCTTATTGCTCTAAATCAGAGTGGCTTTGTTAAAGACAGATGGATTGGGGAAAATATTTTGATGGCTCAAGAGATGATTAATTCCATTGATATACCCAGAATTAATACCAACATTGCCCTTAAACTTGACATGGCCAAAGCTTATGATAGGGTTCGGTGGTCCTTCCTTTATCATATCCTGTCCATCATGGGTTTTCTAAACAGATGGATTGATTACATTTCAAACTACATAGAAAATTGCAGATTTTCTGTACTCATTAATGGAGAGCCTTCCCATTTTTTCAAAGCCTATAGAGGACTGAGGCAGGGTGACCCTTTATCTCCAACACTCTTTGTTCTTGCTGCTGATTTTCTCTCAAGAGGTTTAAATAATCTTTTCTTTAAACATCCTAGCATGTATTATCACTGTGGGAAAGGTGGTCCTGTCACTCATCTTTCCTATGATGATGATATAATCATCTTTACCAATGGGAGGGAAAAAGGTTTGAAATGGTTAATAAAATTCCTCAAATCTTATGCATCCATCTCTGGTCAAGCCATCAACCACCATAAAAGCACTTTCATTATCAGTTACAAATGTAAACCTCAAGTTATCTCCAAAATTCAAGCCATCACAGGATTTAAGCCTACACATTTACCTATTACCTATCTGGGTGCACCTTTATTCAAAGGCAGGCTTAAGAGAGATCTTTTCACCCCCCTTATTCAGAAATTTCAGGGCAAAATACTTGGATGGGCTAATAGATTGTTATCCCATGGGGGTAGGCTCCTTCTTATCAAAAGTGTTTTAGCTTCCCAAACTGTTCACATCTTTCATGTTTTAAAACCCCCTGAAACTATTATTCACCAACTGGAACAAATCATGGCTTCTTTCTTCTGGGGCTCCTATGGCTCCAGGAAAACTACTCACTGGATTGCCTGGGACAAATGTTGTAGAACCACTGATGAAGGGGGGATAGGTCTTAGAAAACTCTCAGATAGCATTAAAGCTTATTCCTACAAACTCTGGTGGAGATTCAGAACTCAAAAATCACTTTGGGCCAACTTTCTGAGGGAAAGATACTATGGGAATTCCTATCCTGGAAATACAAAACTTTCTGTTCACAATAACCCTTTTTGGAAAAGAATATGCAAAATCAGAGAAAAAGATCTAAATCAAATTTTCTGGATCATTGGCTCTGGTAATATCATCTTTTGTCATGAACATTGGGTGGGTGAAACTCCTTTAGTCAACACTGTTACTGATATACATGATAGAAAGGGTGAAATAAAACTCAACAGTTTCTGTTCTGAAGGCACCTGGAATTTTCAAAAATTATGCAAAACACTTCCTGTTAATATTTCCCATTCAATTTGTGTTGTGCCTATCAACTATGGTCAAATGGACAAGATGATCGGGAAAGCTTCCCCTAATAGAATGTTTACTACTGCTTCTGCCTGGAATTGCTTGGTTGAACCACATGTTAAACAAAAATTTTTTGGATACTTTTGGAATAAATACATCACACCAACAATCTCTATATTCCTTTGGAGACTGGTGCTAGGGAGGATCTCTGTGGACTCAAAACTACAACAAAGGGGGATACACTTGGTTTCAAGGTGTCATTGTTGTGGAAACATTGCAGGTACTCTTAATTCTCCAGCTTATTCTGAATTTAAATCTGAAAATTTAGAACATCTATTTTTAGAAAATGATGTTAGTTCAAGAATTTGGGATCATTTTGCAAATCTTTTGAAATTGGAGAAACCTCAAACAAAAAATGTGAGATTGCTTATACAATTCTGGATAAACTCATTCTCACATACACACACATCACATTTGAGCGTATTAATACCATGTCTGGTTTTATGGTTTATTTGGACTGCCAGAAATGATTCAAAGTACAGGGACTTAAATTTTAGCTTTGAAAGAATCAAGGGGAAAATTTATAATTACATTTTCAACATTGCTAACCGGTTGGAACCTGGTGTTTGGAAGGGAATTAAGTCGATGGCCTAGGTTTTTAATGTACAGGTCTCTAATCAAAAGACACAGCCAAAATTGATCATAGTGCGGTGGATCAAGCCAAGGCTCGGAAGGAGAAGTCATCTGGGCATTCTCCATTTTTTTCCAAGCAGAAAACAGCATGGAAGCTGAAGCACAATCCTTAGCATTTGGCCTGGAAATGTTCAAGACCTACCAGTAAACCCAGTTTGGATTGAGGTTGATGCAATGGGCCTCCAACAGATATTAACCAACTCGGCCCAACCTGGACACTGGGCTCTGTAGCATTCAATCCTAAAGATCCAACAATTTTGCGCGGCCTGTAACACAAATCTGACACGTATTTTTCGCGAAGGAAGCAAACCGGCCGACTTTCTCGCTAATATCGGATGCCGGGATCAATGAAATACTATTTACAATTCTGAAAATTCACAAAAAATGTGTAAAAGTTTATGTCGGATGGATCAACTTAATTATCCATGATTTAGGTTAAAATAAGGAATAGTTCAATTGATAGGGTTTTGTTAATGTCCCGGGATTGTCTCCCAAAAAATAGAATGTCGATACTTGTATCTTTTAATTTTCCCTTGTAATCCTAGGCGTTTTAATACGTCCATTTAATAAAATCCCACCCCTCGGGTGTTTTTTTTAAAAAAAAACAAAGAATAAGTTAAAAATAAGAAAGAGACTCACATTAATATTACTAGATCTCGTATCGATCCACGCACCGTCTTTCTTTTGGTGCGTACGTACAAAAAGATCGTACACCTTAGCCGGCTCACCCTTCTCCCGCTCCTGTATCCAAATAGAATTTTCAAATAATTAGCATTAAAATTAAACAAATAAATATTATATTATTATATTCTAAAATTACTTACGATATCCAAAGCATAATCGATACTAGATCTATCCCCCCCGTGTGCTTCGACATCCCAGTACCCGGCCCAGCAGGCTCGCTCCTCCTATTCCGGCTGTAATGCTCGGGTTTGGCCTTGTTTTCGGGCTTATCCCACTCGACCTTCCAAGCCCTAGTTGAGATGCATGAGATATAATATGGTATAAGTTATATATTATAAATAAAAAATTCTAATTTAATAAAAAAATATATAACATAATCGTTTACCTATAGAACTCCTCGATAACGCATCCCGGCCTCTGACCACCATGGGCGGCAAAATACTGCTTATACTCGTTCAGCTGCCTCCCGTACTTCTCCCCGATCATTCAAAAAAATACATCATGTATCCGTTGATCATTATACTCCTCCAGCTCCCAATAACAAATCTCCTGCAAAATAAAACAATAATTACAATTCAATTGATACATATGATTGTGTAGTTACGGTAAAGTTAACAAATTTGGACATAAAATAATAATTACCTTAAACATCTCCCACCAGAGCTCCTTAGTCTCCTTAGGGACCGCCTTATAACACCACCCGGCGGGATGGAGTTCCTTCTCAAAAATCTCCCGGAGTATAGTAGTCACCTTGCCCTGTCTGCTGTGCAGCCTGTATTCAATTGTGTTTTTTTTGTTACGAATATAATTTAATCATAATAATAATTACAATTTTAAAAATCATTTATTTACTTACTTGTTCCCTGCAGTAAAAATAAGAACTCTCCGCCCCTGTGGTGGGACCAACTGACGTCGTGATGTACCCGCATCGGACGGGGTCTGTGATGGTGTATGTGACGTCGGTGTCGGGGTCTGCGTCGGTGTGTGATAAGGTGTCTGCTCTGAATGATCAATACCGAGACCCATGTAGTCAGTGTCAAAATCAGCTAAACGATTAGCCGACCTCATATCTGATCGACCCATGCTACAGAAAACTCGACGCAATGGCATCTGATAAAATTATTAGATAATAATACGAGCATTTTACAAAATACCAGTATATATTATATACCAAACGTATTAATAAATCTAAACTTTAAAAAAATAGTTAAAAAGTGTGTTTTACAATAAGAATAAATTACATATATTTCAACCAAACTAATCACTTTCACTATTCAAGGTATCACCAAACTCATCTTCATCCGTATCTTGATCGGTAAGTAACTCTTCTTCTGTATCATCATTTGTCTTGTTAAGTTCCTCCACGTAATTATCATTGAGGTCGTGCAACTGGAAATCGGCATCGTCGAGTTGAATCGGACTGCGTGTATCTACAACTTCCTCTTGAAATAATTCTTCTGGTAGAGGCTCGATAAACTCAACATTTGATCTCGCCTTGATTTTATACGTTGCCCACCAGTCCAACTTGTATCGTCTCAAACTTGGGTATGCACAATAGTATACTTGTGCAGCTTGGGAAGCAAGTACAAAAGGTTCATATCGATTGAACCTACGCTTATGATTGATATCGACAATCTTATAATTTGGATGGACTTTTGTGCCTGCGGTTGTTGGATCAAGCCATTCGCAATTGAACAATAGTGTGTTTTTCTCCGTTCGGCCGGTGTATTCGAGATGCATAATTTCTATGAGACGACCGTAATAATCATATTCGGTTGCCCCATAAGTTGACCCTTTAATACATACTCCACTGCTCGATGTTGCTTTATTAGATCCGTGCTCCAATGTGTGAAATCTATAACCATTTATCTTACATCCGGTATACATTTTCACACATCTTGATGGACACTCAGCTAGACTCCTAATGTTCACGTCGATCACATTGTTCGAACGATCTCTAGCCTATGACATTGACAAATTATTTTTAATTTTGGAAATATATTATATAAATAGATACCATAATTATATGATATGCATCTCGGTATCGAACGTCTGACGTAATGTTTAAACCAATTAGCAAATTCATTTTCTAATTTTTTGTTGATCCTATCATCAGTAATGTTTGGTTGGAGACGTTGAATGCTCTTCGTGTAAATACTACATATAATGTTACACAATTGAGGAAAGAAATTATTAGTACATTTATATATATGTATGTATAAATTGACATTATAAATTGGAATGAGTATTCATACCTAACATATTATTCGACCTCCTCACAATTTAGCAACACGTATATCCTTGCGGTGTTGTATTTTTTTTCGCTTAGAAATATTTTTCCATTTGTACCAAATGTCCCTCCACATTTCTTAAACACCGAGGGAATTCCATCATCGTCATCCACACAATCCTGACCGTCGTCATTTCTAGGAAAATTTGTTCTTTTAGTTCAAACGTGATCTTCAAAATAGTACGAACTAAAATTTGATGCCTCATCGACCAGATATGCTTTTGCTATCGACCCTTCAACACTCGCCTTATTTTTCACGCTGTTCTTTAGTTTGCGAAGATACCTCTAGAACGGGTACATCCATCTATATTGTACTGTGCCAGCAATTGTCGCTTCATACGCAAGATGAATGGGCAGATGCTCCATCGAGTCAAGAAAACTTGGAGGTGAGATAAGTTCTAGTTGACACAATATTAACGGAATGTCACGTTCAAGTCGACTCATATCTTCGGTGTGAATGACTGTTGATGTGAGATCCTTGAAAAACAAACTCAATTTGGTTAGAGCCTTCCATACATGAAAATCATGACTCTTCATCACAATCAAACGAGGTTCTTTCTTGTCGACGCAACGGCTCAAATTTGATGCGTACTGATTAGCACATATTTGTCCTTATTTTTAGTAGGTTTATAGCTTGTTTTTCTTATTGTTTTTGGTATAAGTTGGGTAGTTTAAGCTCTATTTCGTATATTTGTACTCTCAGCTTATTTTACCGCGTTTTGACCTAGATTGATGCAAATAAGTGATTATTTGTGGTTTTTCACTTTACAGCTAAGTAACCGGACGAGATCAGCGCCTAGTTAGATGAAGTTGATGTTCGATAAATGGAGAACGGGCTTTCCGGTGAACGAGTAGCAAAAAGATAGAAAGAGACGGAGGCAGACGCGCAGACGCATCGACTGACGTGACCGTCGACGCTCCGTCGATGCGAGCCATGATCTACGTCAGTCGATGCAGCATCGACGCAACGTCGACACTACTTGCTGAAGCATCGATACCGATGCACCGATGTCGACGCAATGTCGACGCTACTTGCTGAAGCGTCGATGTCGATGCACCTATGTCGACGCAACGTCGACGCAACTTGCTGAAGCGTCGATGTCGACGCACACCCACCATCGGACGCACCCGCCCAGCCGATGCGCGCGCGCCAGGCAGCACCGACGCCGAGCCACCAGCACGCGTCAGTCGACGCACCGTCGATGCGACGACCCAGAATCGGGAA
>BMAC01001146.1:56904-69478 GCA_014905375.1 Phtheirospermum japonicum
TGATATAATACTAAATAAACCTCAAAATTTAAAATCAGAAAAAAATACCAAAAGTATTTTAAATTTATATATTTATAAGATAAATTTGTAAAATAAAAAACTAAAAAGTATTCTATAAACCAAGTTAAATAAATATTTAATCATAAATAATTACTTGATATATTTTAAAAATGAAAAATATAATTGAGATACTATAAAATAAATATCAAAATAAATTACATAAGAATATAATAAAAATATGATTAACTTCTAAATAAATATTTCACACACAAAAAAAAGGTGTTCACAAAAAGAGATGAAAAGAATATGTGGTAGTTTTGATTTATATAAGGTTAAGAGTAATTGTCATAAGACAAGCGTATAATTATATATTATTTATAAAAATTAACATCAAATAGTTAGTTGGTTAAATGGTTAGAATCATGGGTGATTCTAGCTGCAGTTGTAGTCATACCTTATACACCACTAGATTCTATTATTATTCAATCTCATCCATCCGTTTTGAGTACAACGTTAAATATTTCACACACAAAAAAAAGGTGTTCACAAAAAGAGATGAAAAGAATATGTGGTAGTTTTGATTTATATAAGGTTAAGATTAATTGTCATAAGACAAGCGTATAATTATATATTATTTATAAAAATTAACATCAAATAGTAGTTGGTTAAATGGTTAGAATCATGGGCGATTCTAGCTGCAGTTGTAGTCATACCTTATACACCACTAGATTCTATTATTATTCAATCTCATCCATCCGTTTTGAGTACAACGTGGTACAAAGGGGTTTTTCAGTTGTATACACCACTTCTATTATTATTCAATCTCATCCATCCGTTTTGAGTACAACGTGGTACAAAGGGGTTTTTCAGTTGTACTGTGTAGTACTTTTTTAATTTAATAATTAAAAATATTATTATTATTATATTACCAAAATAACCCTCTAATAATAATAATATTAAAAATGTAAAGTTATTATTATAAATTTAATTAATTTATAATCTAATCCTTCAACTTTATTTAATTAATTTATTCTAATTCCTGCACTTGTGCAGTTTCGAACCCTGGTGGTTTGTTTCACATTCCCCGCCTTCCACCACTGGACTGCTTATATTACTTGTGCAACTTGTCCGCATACTATTAGTTTATATTCTATTTATTAACTAATACAATTAGCAAATAACTTTTATATTAATATTTAGATTAAACTCATTAATAATTTTATTTACATACTACAAAACCTTCACAGGATGTCACATTCTAAACTCGTGTCTAATTTCTATTTATTAGTTAATATTATTAAATTATTTTATATATCAAAATTTAGATTAAATTCGTTAAAAAATATTAGTTACGTATTTTGAAAATTCAAAATATGACATACTCTCAACCTTTGTTGCATTGTATAGTTTCTTATCAATATTAATTAATTAATATAATAATAATTAAAGTAGTTTCCAGCGTAAGCTTGGGTCAATATGACGCCGCAAAAACATTAGGGCATTGGATTTAATTTTATCAGACGGTTCATTGTCTGTTGGATCGGTGGATGGTATGATCATGGATATGAAGTTCTTTTCCATTAAAGTAGTTTCCATATCAGAAACCCAACGATGGTACTCAATTACTTCTGAGTCCAATATTTCAAATTCGGGACGAGTGGGTTCAACCAGCTGTAATAAAACAAGATTGGAGATACTTGAATTACGTAATTGTAATGATTTACAATTTTTTTCAAGAACATGAATTAGATTATAAGATTGTAGGCCACATATCACGTTTTTCGATACTTTGTGAAATTACTTTTATCACATGACAAGTTTATATTATTTTGTATTACTCATCAATTTTCATTATCACGAGCATACGCATATAAATATGATTAAATTATGCACCAGGAAAAATAATATATATATATATATATATATATATATATATATATATATATATATATATATAATCACATATGATGCATTGAAAAGATTTTAATTACTAATTAAAAGTAGCAGATAACAAACTGATAGTAAAAGAAGTAAAATACAAACAAAGACTACAAGCAGTGTAGTGGTAGTAGACTAGGTGTATGTAATAAAAGTTTTTAGAAGACTCGGGTTCGACTCTGCCAAATGCAGTTTCCCCTTTTATTTCTCATTAAGTAAAAGAGAATAAACAAAATGATATTAAGAGTATAGGTTGCACAAGTAATATAAGTAGTCTAGTGGTGGAAGGTGGGGAATGTGAAACAAACCACTAGGGTTCGAAATTGCCAAGTGCAAAATTTTATATTTTATATATATATATATATATGTTTTTTTAACAAAGGCAATATCTTACCGGTGTGGGATTAATATAAAATATAAAATATTATAACACAATAATAAATAAATTTCAAAACTTGATATTAGAAGAAAAAATAATAATCTATTAATTAAATTTATAAACTTATTTAATCAATTTAAAAATAAAAAACTTAAGAAATATTATCTAATAATAATATAGTCGTTAAAAACTATAAAGTAAACATAGAAAAATAAATATTTAATGATGAATAATAAGTTGAATAATAATTATATTAAAAAATATTGTGATAACAAATGTAATCACCAATTATTATCAAGTTGTTATTGAAAAAGTCTCATCCTAAGTCTTGATGTGAATGAAAAACTTATATTTGTTATCACTAAATAGGACTTTAGTGTCGAAATAATGTGGTCACTATTTCTCTTAAAGCACTGACAAAATTTGGTGTTGTCATGAAAAGAAACTTATTGTGACAATGGATGTTGTCACCATTTTTCATGGAACATAGATTAGGTTCAAGCATAAATAAATGTCTCAATCAAATATATTATTATTAATAATGTTATTTTAATTGTGTAAAACACATAATTTAGCTATTTACTTTAATTAATATATTTCTTTAACGTTGATTTTTATTATTTTTAAATATGTTTTTCTAATTAATATGTTTTTCTATTTTAATTGTGTAAAACACATATTTCTTTAATTAATATGTTTTTCTATTTTTTTCTTTTTTTTTAAATAATTGAAAAAACTAGGGAATGGATTTCCCTCGGTTTCAAACCAAGGGACTAACCTTTCCCTTGGTTTGAAACCGAGGGAAATTCATTCCCTCGGTTTTATTTCAGTGTTTTAAAAAAAAATCCAGAAAAAATAGAAAATGCGTAGTTATCGATCGACGCCCGAACCTCGTGATTACGGGGCACCGAGACGCATGATTCAAGCTTTTTTGTACCTACTTACAAAGATTTGTCAAAAATTTAAAAAGCTCGCTCGCAAGAGTACGAGTTCGCATGTAGGTTGGTAAGTTGAACCGAGTCGATCTCTCGAGGAAGACTAGATTCGGATGTTCGTTTTGTGTTTGATTTAACGAATAAGAAAATAATAAAAATAAATAATCTAACACGCGAACAGGGGGGGTTTGTTTGAGAGTTTTAAAAACTAAAATTAATTAAACTAAGAGTAATAAATTAAATTTAGAAATTATTTACGCTATGAACTAATTAATTTAATCTAAGATTATCTAAACTAAGAACTAATTATCTAAATCCTAAAATTATTTATCTAAGAGCAATTAAATTTAGAATTTATTTAAATTAAGAATTTAAAACGATTTACCCAATTGATGGTTCACAGCGAATCTAGGCTCTAGACCCATTAAAACTAGGCAAAAACAATCATCATAATCAATATCTCAATCGCAACACAATCAAAATAACGATTCGTCATGGTAGCAATAATTATTAATTAAACTAATCAAGAGCATGTAACTAAATTAAAAGCGAAGAGAATAATTACTTACTATTAAACTAAGAAGAACCGCAGCGTTTTGATGAAGAAATCTTGAGTCTAAACTATCTAATAGCTAATCTATACTAATCTAAAGTTTAAGAATTTAAAACTAAGAATTATGAAAAGAAACTAAGAAATCGAAGGGCATTTGTTGGGGTTGTCAACCCCCAAAAGGCCTTAGAAACCCTAGGAATATTGTGTATTTTCGAATGTGAGGGGTGAGGGGTATTTATAGGTGTAGGTGGCTTAGAAAAAGGAGTCAAAATTAGGGTTTCCGCCCCTTCTAGGACGTTCAACACTTTCCATACCGGTTGAGCCCAGAAACAACCCTTCTAGAAGGCCCAAAATAGGAGTTGCTGCCAGCCCAGCTTTCTATACCGGTTGGACCCAGAGACATCCCTTCTAGAAGGCCCAAAACTGTCATTTATTCACCAATTCACTTGTTTTATATCTCGTTTCTTCGTGCAACTCCTATGGATCATCCTTCAATATTTAATTCACCAATTTAGCACCTAATTACTGGTACCCAGTGTCAGCTTAAATACTTCAAATCAAGGCTCGTTTTCGCCGAAACTCCACTTGACTACGTAAAAATATAAATAACTCAAAATACCTAAAATAAATATAAAATTAATTAAAATATGATAAAATAAGTTGGAGATAAGAAATTACAAAAATATGCTCAATCTATCCAACTTTCACCGAAACCAACAATAAAAACGAACTAAAATACTAACTAAAATCAAGACAAATTTGTGCTAATCAACGCACCCCTCCCCGCCCCATTCATAATTTCTTGGGTTTCGTTTATATTTTTTATTTTACTAATTTTTCTATTTATTCGAGTTTTTTTTTCATTTTTCATTTAAAATCGTAAAAATAGAAAACACGTAATAAATGATTGACGCCCGACCCTCGTGGTTCCACGACGCCGAGACGCCCCCCTCGCCCGCTCGGCAAAATCACGGCACTTCGTCGCTTCGTGTTTCCAACTGAAGGAGTTGATCGATCGATCTCATCTTATTGTTGGTCGAATTACACAACACATATGGATACGCACGTGCTCGTTGATATTTTTCGATCGACATTGGGTCAAAACCACCCCACGTGCCTAAGATGATAGGATTGGTTTCATTTTTACTGTTTTTCTATTTTTTTATTTTTTAAATAATTGAAAAAACCGAGGGAATAGATTTTCCTCGGTCTCAAACCGAGGGACTAACCTTTCCCTCAGTTTGAAACCGAGGGAAATCCATTCCCTCGATTTTATTTCATTTTTTTAAAAAATAAAAAAATCCAAAAAAAATAGAAAACGCGTAGTTATCGATCGACGCCCGACCCTCGTGGTTCCGGGGAGCTGAGATGCACCCCTCCCCGCCCCGTTCGTAATTTCTTGGGTTTCGTTTATATTTTTTACTAGTTTTTCTATTTTTTTGAGTTTTTTTCCATTTCTCATTTAAAATCGTAAAAAAATAGAAAACGCGTACTAAACGATCGACGCCCAACCCTCGTGGTTCCACGACGCCGAGATGCACCCCTAGAACCCTTGGCGAAATCATGAAGCTTCGTCGCTTCGCGTTTCCATCCGAAGGAGTTGATCGATCGATAGTATCTTATTGTTGGTCGAATTACACGACACGTGTGGATACGCACGTGCTTGTTATTATTTTTTGATCAAAATATGGTCAAAACCACCCCACGTGCTTAAGATGATGGGATTGGTTTCATTTTTACGGTTTTTCTATTTTTTTCTATTTTATTTTTTTAAATAATTGAAAAAACCGAGGGAATGGATTTCCCTTGGTTTTATTTGAATTTTTTAATAAATAAAAAAAATCCAGAAAAAATAGAAAACGCGTAGTTATCGATCGACGCCCGACCCTCGTGATTCCGGGATGCCGAGACGCGCCCCTCCCCGTCCCGGTCGTAAATTCTTGGGTTTCGTTTATATTTCTTACTAATTTTTCTAGTTTTTTTTTTCCATTTTTCATTTAAAATCATAAAAAAATAGAAAACGCGTACTAAACGATCAACGCCCGACCCCTGTGGTTCCATGACGTCGAGACGCACCCCTCGCCCCCTCGGCAAAATCACGATGCTTCGTCGCTTTGCGTTTCCAACCGAAGGAGTTGATCGATCGATCGTATCTTGTTGTTGGTCAAATTACACGACACGTGTGGATACGCACGTGCTCGTTGATATTTTTCGATCAAAATTAGGTCAAAACCACCCACACGTGCTTAAGATGATAGGATTAGTTTCATTTTTACAGTTTTTCTATCTTTTTCTATTTTTTAAATAATTGAAAAAACCGAGGGAATGATATTCCCTCGGTTTGAAACCAAGGGAAGGGCGAGTAACTGAGGGAAAACCATGTCCCTCGGTTTGTTTTTATTTTTTTATTTTTTAAATAATTGAAAAAATCGAGGGTTTACTGTTCCCTCGGTTTTAAACCTAGGGAAGTCTGTGTCCCTCGGTTTGAAAGCGAGGGAAAAGTAAACCTTCGTTTTTTTGTAATTTTTTGAAAACTAAAAATAATAAAATTCCGAGGGAAATTTTATCCCCTTGGCTTTTCCAAGGACTATTTTCCCTCGGAAAAAATACCCTCAGAAATCCTTCGATATTTCCTTCAGTAATTATGGCGTCAAATATTGGTGCCGTATTTCCGAGGGGAAACCCGAGGGAAAATAATTCCCTCAGAAAAAGCCGAGGGATATTGTAGTCCCTCGGTTCTTTCCTCAGAAAATACCGAGGGGGAACACTTCCCTTGGGTTTTCCCTCGGAAAACTGCTATTTTCTTATAGTGGTAGACCTTATAACAATGTTTCTGATAAATTTTTATCTATATAATTTTCATCTCCATTATATGATAATACGTTTATCACAAGATGAACACGTAACATATGTTTGGATTTATTAAAATAGTTGATATATAATATATACTGGTATTTTGTAAAATACTCGTATTATCTGATAATTTTATCAGATGCCGAGTGGTTGTGAATCCAGCAGCCTAGGTCGATCGGATATGGGATCGAATAATCGTTTAGCTGATTACGATGACGATTACATAGGCATTGGTACTGATCATTCAGCGCCGACAGTGGATACCAGCACACCAACATCGACACCATTCGATGTGGGTACATCACGACGGTAGTTGGTCCCACCACGGAGGGGAGTTCTAGTTCATATCGCCGCGAAGAAGTAAGTAAATTAATAATTTTAAATTTTTAATTATTGTTATTATTAAATTATATTTGTAAGTACAAACACAATTACAGGCTACATAGCAGAGAGGTCAAGCTGACCAATATACTTCGGGAGATTATGGAGAAGGAGCTCCATCCCGTCGGGTGGTACTATAAGGCAGTCCATAAGGAGACTCGTCGATTCTGGTGGGATATACTTCAGGTAATTATTATTTTATGTCCAAATTTATTAATCTTTACTGTAACTTGAGAATCATGTATCAATTGAATTTTAATTATTATTTTATTTTATAGGATATTTGTTATTGGGACACAGACGAGTATACTGTGGGATAGATACATGAAGCATTTAAAGTAATGATATCGGACAAATATAGGTAGCGGCTGAATGAGTATAAGAAGTGTCATGATTCTCATGGTGGTCAGCTACCGACATGCGTTACCGAGGAGGTCTGGATTTAAATGATTATGTTATATGTCTTCTTATTAAATTAGAATTTTTTATTTATTATAGGCAATTTATATCATCTTATATATCATGCATTTCAACTAGGGCTTGGAAGGTTGAGTGGGATAAGCCCGAGAATAAGAAGAAATCCAAGCAGTGCAGCCAGAACAGGAGGAGAGAGCCTGCTGGTCCGGGTACTGGGATGTCGAAGCATAGGGGGGGGGGGGGGGGGGGGTCTAGATTTGCTGTCGATCATGCTCTGGATATCGTAAGTAATTTTAGAATATTATATATTATTTATTTGTTTATTTTTAATGTTAATTATTTGAAATTTTTATTTGGATACAGGAGCGGGAGACGGGTGCGCCGACCAATACGTACAAGGTTTTTGTATGTACGCACAGGAAGGACGATGGCATGTGGATCAATGCAAGATCCAGTAATACTAATATGAGTCTCTTTCTTATTTTTAACTTGTTCTTTGGTTTTAATGTAGAATTCACTTACGAGTTGTATTTCAGGAAGAGTACGAGCAACATCTGGAGGAGGTACGTGCGTCTTCCCAGGATGCGGATAGCGAGGTTGACCCTGACCAGGTTTTTCTCGATGTCATCGGGTCGAGCAATGGCCGATTCTACGGCACCGTCTCGTTCGGGAAAGCGGTGGTGATCGAAGATTTCTCGACGCTCTAGAAATCGTCTCCGCAATAGTACGGAGTCGACTGTAGATGCGGTGAGTTGTCCCGAGTCGTGTCTCTCGAGGATGGATGTGATCGGCTTTCGGTTTTCTTTATCGTTCTTATCGTCGGTTCGATTAAGCTAATTTAACCTAAGAAAGCGATAGTCATTGTTCGGTTTCTATAACTAAGAATGAAATTGAAAATTAAGATTTAAAAACATGAAAATCTCTTAAAGGAATTTAAAGCTTATATTAAAAACGATCAATTTAAAACTAATTAACTATAAAAACTTAATTATTTGAAATTAGGAAAATGGAGGGAAAATTAAAGTCAACTTATTTGAATAAGTCAACAAAGTACTTAACATTAATTAAGGGTTTAAAAAGAAAGATCTTAATAAACTTTTACTAACTTAGAAATTGATTATAACTTTATAACTTAAAAGCATAAGTTCAAAAGCTAGAAAGCTGTAAAATGAAATTGAGGGTTTGATAAGCAAAAGATACACTAAACTAATGATCCAAAATACAACACAATATTAAAAAAAGGAATAACATGAAAATAAGACTAGATTATAGAAGGATATTACCAAATGTATGTGATTACAAAAGCTTGAAGGAGGAAAAGCTTGAACGCTGGATGATTCTTCACAAAAAATAGCTTAAAACAAAGCTTGAACATTACACAACTAAGATCTAAGCTTGATTAATCCATAACTAATTACTAGGAATTTAGAAATTAAAATAAGTAAAAATATGAAAAACTGGAGAAAAAGGCTGGTTTGGGGAGCTTCCATGGAGGAGAAAGCTATCAGGAGCAAGTTGTTTCTCTTGAAAATGACGTCTGATTGCTAATATCTTCAAAAAAATCTGCTTTTCAGTCGATCGACTGAGAAAAAGCAGTCGATCGACTCGGCAGTCGATCGACTGCGATGTCAAAACGACCTGAAGCCCTGTAATTCCGTCGATCTTGAGAGGACCCAGTCGATCGACAGCAGTCGATCGGCCAAGTAGGCAGTCGATCGACTGCCATGTCAAAAAACTTCAAAACTCGCTGGAATCCAGTCGATTTTAGCCGGGTCAGTCGATCGACTGAACATCAGTCGGTCGACTGGATTCCAGCGCCCGGCTCGATTTCTCGTTCTTTTCGCGTCCGCCGGTTTGTCGAACCTCGTCCGCTGCGCTTCTTTGCTTTGTCCGTCCATTCCCGAGTCGAGTATCAACGATCCCAAACGAGCGTGGGCCCGCTTGGACGTCCTACGGCCAAGAAAAAAGGAAACGTGAAAATCTACGAAAATTAATAACAAAACGTACAAAAACTAAGAAAATCTAGAAATACGAAAAACGGCCAACCCGACTCCTAAAGCAACAAAAAGCAAGCGAAAAACACGCAACGTGAAACAAAATCAAAAATGAAAATATGTACAAAAAGATGCAAATCAACCACCCCACACTTAGAACGGTTTGCTTGTCCTCAAGCAAAACTAACGTATATTTACAAAGCTACCCCCGACCAACCCTAGGCTAATGCACAAAAAATAGTTCGAGACGTCGTACGCTACGTTGTTTGTTAGCTTCGGCTAAAAGGACGACAATGTGATTTGCTAAGAAAGTTTAGATCGACTTCCGAAACCTAAAAGGACTTAAACAATCCAACAAGTCGGTCTCCCCGTCCTTGCCCCGGCTAAGGTCTATCCACGCTCGAACCGTTATTCGACTCCCGACTAGCCAAGATCATCAACACCTCTCTTTACAAAAGTATACTAAAAATCGAAACAAATGGAAAAAACGTGCTATATAATAACTTCAAGGATTTATAACGTATCCTTGTTTATTCATCTCTTTTCGTATTTTCTTTTTCTTTTTCTTTTTTCTTTTATGTACCGTAGACGTGAGGTACTTGCATAATAATGTGAAAATACGAGGCTATAAAAAGACTCCGATCATTCGTTGCTACTAGCAACTTTCGAATTTTTCGATCGAGCACGTGGAGCAATTGATGACTCCAAAATTACAACAAAAACCTATAGAGAGTGTTCAATGACGAGGGCTAGTCGAGGCACTAGTTCCAAACGAGCACAAGGATAGCACGAAGCTAAAACCGAACGGGAATCCCAACAAGTTAAACCACCTAAATCCACTAAATTCGATCGAAAATCTAAACATCCTAACAAATCATCAAAACCGCGTCACTTCGCCAAGGGTCCAAGCAACAATAGCACACACGTTTCTCAAACTAACACAAGCAAGCACACGACAAAATTAAAAACCTAGGACGATTCTAACCACCCCACACTTAAAACCTAGCAATGTCCTCATTGCGTAATTAAGCTAATAAAAGCGGTAAAAAGTTGTAGGGTAAAGAAAACGCCCCTATTTCTGGGCTCGTGTCGTCGTTGTCGTGCCAAGTTCGTTGTCGGGAATCGAGGTAAGCAACAAGAATATCTACAAGGTTAGGCAAGGTGGAAAAACGTGCACAAAAACGAACTATGTACAAAAACGAAAATCTTTTTTTTTATTTATTTGTTTTGCAATTTGAGAAAAAAATGAAGATTAGGGTTCGTTGGGCAGTCGGTCGACTGCCCTATTCGGTCGATCGACCGCAGTCGATCGACTGTCGGCTGTCGATCGACTGCTCATGCCCAAAAGTTCAGAATTGCCTGGAATCCAGTCGATGTTGAACCACCAGTCGATTGGGCAGTCGATCGACTACATACCAGTCGATCGGACTAGATTGCAGTCGATCGACTAGATATGCAGTCGATCGACTGTATTCCAGCAGTCTACTCCAATTTTGATCCTCTTTTCACCCAAGGACTTCAGGACTGGTCCTACACAAACCCCAAAAACTCGATTAACACTATTTAAAGATAGAATATACACTAAATTAAAAGAAAAACAAGAAGAGAGTTAGAAAGTCGTGGGTTGCCTCCCACGTAGCGCGTTTGGTTTACGTCGTTCGCTCGACGATTATAAAAAAAATGTTATCCAGGATCCAAAAACAGGTGACTACCATGCCACGCCTTGGTGTTCTCGAGCAGACACACCGGGTGATAAGAATCACCAAGGCGGGCGCGTCGGGCAAGCCGGAAGATCGATATATCAAGAACGTGGGCTTGCTTCGGTGGTCGTAAGCACGAGTAGTCGATCACCTAGACGTGTTCTTCCCAAAACGTGTCGACGTGCTTCTCCATCTCCCCAACCATCGTCTCCTTTCTCTCGACCTTAGAAATAGTCGTAGTCGGGCACGAGAGAGTAGGACCCAACACATCTTCCTCGTCCTCTTCCACCTCCTCTTATTTAAGTAGTAACAAAGTTTCGAGTGGTGGCGAAAGAGGCTCGATCAACTCCACATCCTCCAATGCCGGCACAACTACATCTTCCTCGCCTAAAGCAGGTAAGCTCGACAATCCAAGTGCCATCGGAGGCCCCGAAGATAACACCTCCTCACTTTCCACTACAACCTCTTCACAATACCCGGGAGGGGTGACGTTGTCCTCCGACCCATTCTCTTCGTCTTCAAAATCCACCTCATAGCGCTCTTCTTTCGAAAGATCGTCAAATCTCGAATTGCCATCAACGACCGTGGGCACCACAACATCAAAGATGGGCATCTCGTCAAGGCACGGTTTGTTAAGATCATCCACATCATTGGTAATTTGATTAGCGTGAGTCTCCATGCGAGCGAGGCTTTCCATGAGCTCGGTTAAGAGAGACTCCACGTCCGGGAGTTGGGACGTAGACGAATCTTGAAAGAGTGAGGTATAAGGGTCATCTCTCACGGTATACGAGCTCGAGGTGGGTAGATTGTAAGAATCGTAGCTCGACGGAAGGGCGAGTGGAACATATGGATCGTCATAACCCGGATAAAAAGGATCACTAGTCGGTGCATACGGATCTATGCTCGGGTTATGGGGATATAAAAATGGAGGTGAATCGGAAGAGGAGATCCATTCTTTCCCGATCGAAGCATACGGGTCGTCATATTCGGGAGTGGTGTATGGATTTGGATATTCGGGAGTTTGGATGTAAGGGTTGTCATATGGCAAACTAGCTCGGTAGTTTTCCATCCTTGGCCGGATCAATCAAGTGGCGGAGGCATCCTTTGATCGTCTAGAGTGTGGGCGGGTGGAATCGGGCTCTCGAACGGAGTTGCCATCGTTCGCTCCTCGATTATCGGTGATAATAGCAGATGTAATGGGGCGTCGGACCCACCTTGCATACACAACAAACGACAAAAGATTACGCGTATCGAATGTAAAATAATTATCTAACTACTTATTCACAATGACAATAGGAACAAATAAGAACGCCATTGGCTTTAATCCATCCCCGGCAACGGCGCCAAAATTTGATCGAAGATTTCTCGACGCTCTAGAAATCATCTCCGCAATAGTACGGAGTCGACTGTAGATGCGGTGAGTT
>BMAC01001146.1:99972-155314 GCA_014905375.1 Phtheirospermum japonicum
GTTAACATATTTTAACTTATGGAACTTTTGAGGGAAAATTTCATTTTTGGTACATTATGTTGGCCACTTTCCAGAAAAGGTACGTGATGTTGGCCAGCATCAAACTACATACATTAAGTTGGCAAATTTATCAAATTTGGTACAAAAAAAGCCCAATCGGGCTTGGATGCTTTACATGACATGATTTAATCATTTCTTATCATTTTTAATTTAAAAAGTAATTTAAAAACTGATTTCTTATCATTTTCAATTTAGAGATTAATTTAAAAATTAATTTCTTATCATTTTAAACTTAGTTTAATTTAAAAATTAATTTAATTTACAAATTAATATAAAATTATTTTTTATCATTTTTAATTTAAAGACTAATTTCTTATTATTTTAAATTAATTTAAAAATTAATTTAATTTAAAATTTAATTTCTTATCATTTTAAAATTAATTTAAAAATTAATTTAATTTAAAATTAATTCAAAAGTTAATTTAATTAAAATTTTAATTTAAAAATTAATTTCTTATAATTTTTAATTTTAAAAATTAATTCTTATCATTTTAAAATTAATTTAAAAATTAATTTCTTATCATTTCTAATTTAAAAATTAATTAAAGAATTAATTTCTTATCATTTAAAAATTAGTTTAGAAATTAATTATCATCCTTTTAAAATTAATTTAAAAATTATTTTCTTATACTTAATTTAATTTAAAAATTAATTTTTAAATTAAATTAATTTTTAAATTAATTTTAAAATAATAAGAATTTTTTTTTAATTAATTCTTAAATTAAAAATGATAAAAAATTAATTTTATATTAATTTTTAAATTAATTTTAAAATGATAAGAAATTAATTTCTAAATTAATTTTTAAATTGAAAATGATAAGAAATCAATTTTTAAATTAATTTTTAAATTAAAAATGATAAGAAATGATTAAATCATGCCATGTAAGCATCAAAGCCCGATTGGGCTTTTTTTGTACCAAATTTGATAAATTTGCCAACTTAATGTATGCAGTTTGATGTTGGCCAACATCACGTACCTTTTCTGGAAAGTGGCCAACATAATGTACCAAAAATGAAATTTTCCCGAACTTTTGATAAAAAAAAAATAGTATATGATTGATAGAGAAATGAGTATGTGTGTTATAAACTAATGATATATGCATATTTCTAATTTGACATTCTCCGTTAGTAAATCAACTTATAGGTGTTTGACTAAACTTATTTAATTTAAAAGATCTTATGGCTTCCAAAACTTATAAGATATTATGAGAGTTGATAAATTGCAGATTAAAACAAGTTGTTAATTATTATTATTAAAAAAAAAAAAAGATGTTTTATAAGTTATTTTACATGTTAAAAATATTGGTACTTTTTATATGATCTTATAAACTTGTACAATATTTGAAGATTATGCATAATTTATATTAAACTGTGTATGCAGATAATTAGACCAATAATAATCTAATAATTACTCTAAGAATCTTGAGATTATCTTAATCGATAATTAGAGTAAGGGAGCATTTCTCTCACATTCGCATAACTAGTTATAACTTATTTAAAATATTTTAATATAATATTGAATGTTGTCGTTTGAGACATCAATAAGGGGTTTTTGTGGACCACTCCCTTTGCCTTCTTTCATTTTGGGGTTTACTTCCCTTTTAACATTTCTTCGTTTCCACTCCCTAGCTCCATATATAATTTAAAGTTAGCTCCCTTGGGACCAATAAGCCCTTATATTTTCATGCAGAAAATTGAGTACTTAGTTGTAACATACTTAATACTTAGGTACAGAATAAAGAATACTTAGAAAATTACCAGATAGTACTTAGGCCCAACATGCTTCCATAAAATTAAAATTCCTCTATAATTTCATACCTCTCTTTGACCGAAATAGCTCCGAGTGAGATGGGTTGCGACGCCACCAGTCGGAAGGTTACCGCCCCTAGTTCGTTTTACAGACGGTTTCACCGTCTAACTCCTATTCTTAAAAGTTGAACTACAAGTTATCCGACTCCTTCAGTAACTGTTCAGCACAGCCTAAGTTCGTTTCCTACACTAGGCGTACGAGATACTTGGTTTATAGAGATAATTTATCGAGCACACATGTTGAACCAAAAGCCTTAATTTTATTAAGAACTTAATATAAAATTTATTACATCAGTAATCTCCTTCTGGGAGGAGAAAACTTGTTTAGCCTCTCATAGAGAAGGCCTGCACTCGTAAATACATAAAACTTCTAATACAAACTTATTGAAAGACTCTTTTATTCTTGTACACAAAACACTCTCTCTGGATTTTATTTCTTAATATGAGAAAATAGAAGGTGATGAGCGATGCCTTCTGCTTCCTCCGAATCCTGAATTTATAATAGTCTAACGGACTTGAAATCCAGACTTCACATAGCTCGTAAATTAATTGACGTTATTGCTTACGTCATTTCTTGCATTATTGTCCTTTGTTAGCTGGTGGAATTTCCGCTTTGCAGAGGCACGTTCTTGAGGGACCTGATAACCACATGATCCTTTTTTCTTTGTCGGGGAATCCTTCACTTTTTTGATTTGTGTGGTCCCCGAGCAAAACGTGTTTTTGGTGGTCTCTGACCACCTTACTTATTTTGTTTGGACTTTGTACCAAACTCCGGCTCCGGCTGATTTGAGCATTCCGGGCATATTTTCTCCGTCCATCTCCAGACGTGGGCCATGTTTCAGTATTTCCGGCGAGCTTCTTTACTCCCCGGTAGCTTGTTATTCCACAGAAGAGATCTCTTTTTCTCAAATAAATCTTCTGCAAATCCTGTTGTGTTTCCTGTCATTGTGTTTAACAGGAAAGACCCATTCACCGTATTATGGAAGAGTTTGAATGGAAACTTGACTTTGTCCATCTCGGTGAGACAGACCCAAAGACCCCATGCCCTTCTTGTGGACATGTCGTCTCCCGTGAGTGATGCCACTAACGAAATCCTTATAGACGATGGTGCTTTGATTTTCTTCATTGCTTCCACGTCTGGTCGCTTGAGCTTGATGAAATGGAACACTTCATGCATTTCCTTTCCAATTGGTTCTGGTGCTGCGCTAAAGAAATATAACTTTAGGACATCACCCCATGCAAGATGTGGGTTATTCGCCCATGTCTCATGCACTGCATCTTGTATCCATCTCGGAGGTTGTGATATTTCCGAGAAACTTGGCGATCTTGTATGAACTGATGCTAAGGCCCCGAATTCATACCAGCTTTTTACATCTTGTGGATGAGATTCTGGCATCATCCACACTCTGGGATATCTTCCGAAAACATCTACTAGACATTTCGCCGGATTAATTCCCACCCTGGTTATTAACTTCTCCCATCTCTGTTGGTAAACCTGAAAATGAGAAGTTTCCAAAATCACATAAGTATCGGTCTTAGATTTGCCTGTCTGTGGCCTAAGATCGATCTCTTCCTCATTAACCCCTGAGGCGATGGGTTGACTCGAAGACTCGGGATTGGACTCCGGAGTATCAATTTTAACTTGAGACGGTTCATCCGTAGATGATTCCATCTTAGTTCTCGTGCTAGGGGTACTTGAATCCCCTGCTACAGGTATAGAGCTCTGTACTCGAAGTGTCTCCTGTTGCACCATTGAAGATGTCGCCCGGAGAAGGGGCTTTCTCATTACACACCATAACTGTTTGTTGGCCTGTATGCAACCTCGTATTCGATCGGAAACAGTTTCCCGCTCAACTCGTTGTAACCTTCTGGCTACCTCTGCATTGAGGGTCAATGCATCGAACTCGCGTTGAAGCATCTCCAGGTGTTCCCTTAGATGCCTCGCCATTTTGAGGAATGAATCAATTTCTGGTCCCTCCATCTCTCGTTAAAAAAATCTGCAAAAACATTTTCATGAGATTTTATAATGATAATATCAAAATCATAATATTCACATTCAGCTTTCCATCTAAGTAATCTAGCCTTTTCGGGTTTAGATTCAATTCTATTTTTCAAAAAGGCTTTTACGCTCGAATTATCAATTTTTAAGGTGAATTTCTTAGATAGAAGAAATAAAGGCCATTTCTTAAACGCCTTTCTAACTGCGAAAAACTCCTTCTCATTGATATGCCATCGATTTGCTTCATTATCTGAAAATAGACCGCTGCAATATCTACATGGCACTTCTCCTTTGGGCGTTAGTTTCGTAAGAACCGCTGCCCACCAATAGTCACTGGCATCCGCGTATAGGACCAGCTCGTCCTCATCATTTGGAATTGCCAGTTTTGGAAGTTGTTTGCAAACCCCTTTTAACTGTTTAATTCCTTCCTGGTGTTCCTTTCCCCATTTAAAATTAGCATCCTTTTTTAGTAGGGAACTAAACACCTTCCTGTAATGTGCCAGATTATTTATGAACATCCCGGCGAAATTAACAACTCCTAGGAAACTTTGAAGTTGTTTTTATCCTTAAGTGTGTCTGGTAATCCTTGTATCTTTTTTACAATATGATTCTTTAGAATGATTCCAGACTCATCGATCTCTATCCCAAGGAACTCGATATTTCTCGTAGCAATTACCGCCTTCTTTTCTGAAAGCACTAATCACTCCTTGTGGCAAACATCTGAGAAGATTTCCAAATGTTTTAGATGATCATTCATGTTCTTTGATGCAATGAGTATATCATCAATGTACACAAACATGAAGCTGAAATAATCTTTAAAGAGATTATCCATCTTTCTTTGATATATTTGGGGTGCATTTGCTAGACCCATTGGCATAACGTTCCAGATATAATGTCCTTGTGGTGTGGAGAAGGCCGTGAACTTCTTGCTTCCTTCTTCCATCCTAATCTTGTAGAACCCAGATTTGCAATCAAACTTGAAGAACACTTTTGCATTCTTAATGCAATTTACCAAATGTTCTCTGCTTGGAATATAATATTCATCGAATTCCAAGATGTTATTGATTCCTTTACAATTAATCACCAATCTTGGTTTTCCTCTTTTTATTTCTCCATGGTTGCGGACTAGGAATCCTGGGCTACTGTATGGAGAGACACCTACTTCAATTAACTTAAGGTCCATGTGTTCCTTAAGTATTTGTTGCATATCCTTTCGATTTGATTCATCAGGATAGGCTTATATCTGACAAACTCATTTTCTTTTCCGGTTTTCACCTACAAATATGATTTGAGCTCATTCTTGTCCCACCATGCTAGAGGATCTTCATTGAAATTCTTTTGAATTTTTCTTTTGATGTACTCCAGTGAAATTTGTTCTTCCACAGTGGTGTCTGGTTGTGTACTCGTGTCTGGGGTGGCTTTGAGGAGTTCAGTCATTTGTGATGTAATCCTTTTTTTCCTTTAAGCCACCTAAGCTTTCATTTCGTAGTTGGAGAATTGCTTCTCCATACCTTCTTCGATCTTTCATTTTTGGGTGTCAAAGTTTTCCTTCATCTCCACGCTTGTTGCGAAAATTGATTGACATCTTTCTGTGGAATGCCTCTCTTAATCGCTGGACTATAATCTTATTATCACACGGAGTTGTGAAAATAAGTCTTCTAGTCTCATTTTCTTGTGTAAATCTTTTGAATGTCTGTAGGAAATTATTTCCTAACAGAATATCCTCTCCCGTATCATGGAAATAGATTGGTGGATTTTTAACTTTGTACCACGGAGTACCGTTTGCTCCTCCCATCATCATTCCCGCTTGTTCGATCCTCTTTTAAGGACTAGGATCCTTTTAGAGAAATCTCTTCCCACTACTGGAGATAATTCTTCTTCCATTTCTTTGAGGAATACTCCTGGTTTAGCCGTGCAAATTCCTGCACCTGAATCAATGTAGGCTACGAAGTATTCCGTACGATATCTTGAATATATCATTCCAACGGGAATGTATATGGAGAATGGGCTGGTGCTCATTTAATTCTGTATCTTTTTTCGCCCACCGTAAACTCCATTCCATCTCTTAATCTTTCCCAAGGTTTATGATCCTCGAGAAACTCTATCCCTAGATTTAGTTGCTCTGGGATTTTTCCTGCACTTTTTTCAATGATTGTTTCAATTTCTCCAATCTTGAGGACTCCTTGATATCTTCCCAGTGAAGGTTGTCGCTGGTGATACAATGCATCACAAGGGAAGATGTTATCCTTTTGAGTGATGTCGAATATTACTTCCACACCTCTCCATCCATCTGGGCACTTCAACTCTCCATTGGTCTTGAATACTTCTGGAGCTCGAGTGCTTTGGCTGATTCTTGGACCTTCCCATTGAGGTCCACTGATCATTCTGTCTTGTTGGAAAGACATTCTCCTTGGTTCGATCATGAGACTCTTTTATTAAGAACCGGCCGATCTTGAATTCTCATATCAATCTCTCTTATTGTTGGGGATTGCATGATTTCTTGTAAGACTGCCTTTGCTACGCCATCAAAGATCCTTGGTATTTCTATGAACTCTTTTCTCATGAATACTTTCGAATGATGAGTATTTGAGAGTGCATAGAAAATCTTGTACGTTATTGAGTAGGGTCTGTTTCCCTCCTTCATCAGGTCTGGTCTTTTGAAATCTTGATGAAGGATGAGAACTCTGCTGAAATCTCGATTTGCCAAATTATACGCAATCCTTGGGTAGACATTGAATGCCAGTTTTCCTGCGTTTAAGTTTCTGGTGATTGCTCCCAGACAAGAATCTTTGAGATTTGAGATTCTTTTATCGAAGAGAGCTAGATTTAATGGCGAATCAACTCCTTCTTTAAAAGTTGATTTTATGATTACTCGAATGGTTCCAATATGGATCCACGAAAGTGTATTTGCCATTTCTCTCCTGAGTGTGCTTTTAATCTCCTGGATTTCTCGGTAGGGGATTAGTTGCATCTCGATCTGATTTCCCGTATATTCCATTGGTATCGCGAATTCTCCCGTGGAAACTCTATGGATAATTTGGTGTTTTCGGTTTCTTAAACCCAACTTATCCATTGCCCCTATTGTAAATCCTTCATACATTTGGAGCTTTGGATCTTCTTTCATTATCTTCATAAGCGTCTTATGAGAAACTGTTGTACGTGAGATGAACCCTGACATATCATCCCTTACTACTTGTTGAAGAAATTCTTCTTCACTCTGATTCTGAATATGATTCACTTCCATCTTTAGAGTAAATCTCTTCTTCATAGATGCTTTCATCTGAGGGTATATCTTCAAATTGATAAACTTGTACCATATTCTTGTAATAGACAGCTTCTTCGAACTCTTGAGTTGTTTCGAACTGTCTAACGCCTCTTCTTTGATTCTCAAGGCAATCAGTAGAAATATACCCCTTGACTCCGCACGTCCAACAGTTGCAATCCTTAAAACTTTCATTAGCTCTGGTGTGAGCTCGCCTGAAAGTTCTCTTTGTTGGCATCCTACTGGTGCTTCCTTGGCTTGAGAACGAGCCCCGGCTTCGACTTGGCCCCGTTCTTTGTCCTGATTTATAGTTTCTAGCCTTTTGTCTTGACTAGAACCTTCTTGGTTTCCATAGAAACCTTTTCTTGTTACTTCGAGCGTAAGAGTGACGTTTTTCTTTCTTCCGCTTATGTCTCTGTGTTTGACCTCCCACTACTGTTGGAATGTCATTCTCAGCACAACATAGAAGAACCAATTTGTTAATTCCTCTTAGTCTCTTGTAATTTTTATGAAGTGCTTCCTGGTGGAACCACTCTGCTAACTTGGTTTTTAGGAAAGACATTCTTCTAGCAACCGTATCCATGTCAGTTGCTGACTTGTACTCTTGGATCAACATTTCTCTCCATGGACTTAGTATTTTTCCAAAGAAAAGTTGAGCCGCATCTCCATCATTCGCCTTGGATTTCCATCTGTATTCGGTGAATAATTGGATATATTCGTCCACATGACAAATATCTCGTAGCTCGAGGCAATAGAGGGCTTGTCGATATTTTCTCTGTTTTTCCTCTTCCATTCCCTCGAAATATCCTGTGCCGATAAATTGGATTTTGAATAATTTAGCCATATTATCAACGATCCCTTTCAATGATTCTCCAGCTATAACTTCACTTTTTATATCTGCTCCTGTTAAATCCCATGCGATCTTTACGGATCCTTCCAGGCTCATTTCAAGGAGTAGAATGAGCCCTTCTTTCTCTAGACCGAGAGTTCCAGCTGCAATTCGCATTGCAGATGCCCAATCGTCTATTAGTATCTCTCGATTCTTAAAATTTGGAACATCCAGATTTAACATTAACCCATATGGATGTATGGGATCAAGTTGAGACTTCCCGTATGGCGTGTTGAGAATATTGGGTCTTCGGGAACGTTGCCTGGTACCTACTATGTCTGTAGGATCTCCTTTCATGGTGAAATCCCCGATATGTGGCATTGGTGCGTCTTGTACTGGTTCGTGTAAAGTCGTACTTTCGCCTTGATTAAAACTTGTTGTTGGTGGAGCGTTTCTTGGTACTAAGGCCGAAGAATCTCTTGAGTTCATTTTTAGACCCACAATACCTAATCCGGTGAAGGATTCGATTAGGTCGTGTAAATCTTCCATGTTGATTCTTTCCATTACTTCTTGGGTTGTAATGGAATTCCCTTGATTATGGACATCATCTTCTCCTCTTCCGCCGGTTGTCTTATAACCTCAGTCGGTTTCCCCCTTTGGTGTAAAAGAGGTTCCGTTCCGAAAGTTATACGTCTTCTTCCTCCGAATGTACTTGGTTTGACTTCAAGGCCCTTGACTCGTCTTTGAACATCAATTATGATTTCTCGTGTTTCTTTTTGATGTTCAATTACCTCCTTCATCTTCACCTGGATCTGGTGATCGATGTCTTGTATCATCTTTTGGATTTCTCTAAGATTCTTAGAGGAGTCGGATACCTCGCTGCAGTTGGATCTATTGATGGGATTCATGAGCTTCGTCCCTATAGTATATGAGATCCGCCTTCAATATCTGATTCGCCCAAAGGTAATGATACATCTTTTGTTTCTCGCATTGTCTCAAGGTTTCCCTATCGACTCCCGCGAGTCTTCTTTCAACATATTGGTTATCCCAATATGCTACTTTCTCTCTGTGGTCAATCTTGTATATTTTCAATATTTAGAAATATTGCCTGAAATGAATACATCTCGAACACTCGTTCGCATCCATTTTAGAGATAAATCTTCTCACCAAAAGTTAATTACATAATTTAATAATTTTTTCTTATAAGTTCTTAATAAACCTAGGCTCTGATACCATTTTCATGTATCGGTTTATCATGGCAATTTTTGGAGTATTCTATGCTAAGTATTAATTTCAAAGACATGAAATATTCAGTACATAACCATTAAGTATAAGATACATCGGAAGTAAGTACTCGAATTCTAAACAATAAATTTTGACTTTTCTACACAAAAGGACAAACCCATTAAATAAGGGTAAATCTGGATTTTTATAAAATAAGGAAGTGATCATGAAAGTCAAATATGTATTGGTTAGTACAGAATGAAATTATTTGTGTGGATAGTGGACCACAAAACAAAAAAAGCATCGAGAAGTTTTCTTCAAAATTCCCCATTAATAATATTTTCGATTGAAATTTTAAATAATTTAAGCTTTTAAGATTTCTTTTCTTAAATGAATAGAATAACTTAACCAAATTATAATAAATTATTATATAAATATTCTAATAAATATGACTTATTCTACAACAAAATAGAGGCATTTTAATATAAGTATATTATTCTTTTTTGTTGCCGACTTTCTTTAGTCAGAGACTAATCAAGAAAATTCACAATGAATTCGTTTTGACTCATTTTTGATGGGCATCTTCTCAGCTTAAATTGAGGGGCATTGTAGGAAGTAAAAAACTGACACATCCTGAAACCGCCACAAATTCTCACACCATTTCTGAAAAATGTCCGATATACCGCCGGAAATCATCACCGTAATCCTCGTCCGGCTTCCGGTGAAGTCTCTGCTGCGTTTCCGGTGTGTTTCCAAGTCATGGCGCTCCTTGATCGACGGCGACTATTTCGTCAAACTGCATTTGCGTCACTCCGCCGAAACCAACTCCAATCGCACCCTCATAATGGAATCGACCAAGCTTTTCTACTTAGATTTAGACTCCTTCGAGCGATTGGACACCGGAAACCTCCGATTCAACAGCGGGTACGTATCAGGCACTTGCAATGGACTTGTTCTCATTGTTTCCATGCGTAGCGACGTCGTTTTCTTATGGAACCCTTCCACGCGAAAACTTAACGAAGTTCCCCAATTGAAGCTGAATCCGGATTTTTATAAATTGTATGGGATTTGGCTTGGGGTCGAACGATATGCATTGGGCTATGATTCCAAGCACGACGATTATAAGGTCGTTGGTGTGGCCAGGGCTTACGACGGTGAGACGTTGTTTTCTGAGACTAAGATTTACAGCCTTAAAACAAATTCATGGAAAAAGGTTGGTGATTTTCCATGTATTTCGAGTGGTAGTGGAACATGGGGGATTTATCTGAATGATGCCGTGCATGCTGTTGTTGAACTCGAAAGTGATCACTGCTCTGTTGAGGTGATAATGGCGTTGGATCTTGCGAATGAAGATTATTATGAGGTTTCGAAGCCGGAATCTGCTGGTGTGGGCTGCAGATTAGCTTCGGTAGGGGTATTGGTAGGGTGCCTTGCGGCTGTTGTTGTCTATGGAGAGACGAACATTGTTGAGATTTGGGTGATGAAAGAATATGGGGTGAAGGGGTCTTGGTGTAAATTGATTTGCTTTGACCCGTCGGTCCCCGAGATTCTTCGTGTAAATCTGTGTCCATTGGCTTGTTCGAAGAGTGGTGATGAGGTTCTATTGAATTTTGATGGGATGTGCCTTGGTTGGTATGATTTCGGGAGCAAGAACGCTGTTGTGGTTGCTTGTGTTGAAGGTATGCCTGATTTTTTGGACGCCATGACTTTTGACTCGAGGTTTGACGCTTGGGTCTGTGTTGCGAGCCTTGTTTCGCCTTTTAAACAGAGCACTCGGAAGGGAAAAGAGATTAAGAAGAAAAGGTTAAATGCCTGGCTATCACCCTATCACTTATTTTATCATTGTTGTGTTGCTAATTTTTGCTTTGAGTGTGTTTTTGGATCTTGGAAGTTTCATCTGTTTCTTTTAAGGATATTTCTAATACCTGTTTCTTATTAACATCTTTGGCTTTGAGCTGATGTAGTCTTCCTGAACTCTGTGGAATGTATGTTTCTCTGAAAAATTGTTCGTAGCCGAATATGGTTTTGTTTAAATGGGATGTGTTTGTGATGTGTTTGCAGGGACGATTTTCTATCGGTTGGATTCAAGCTAGTGCTCTGAAGTGTTACGTGTTGGGAGCTCTTATAAGGAAATGAGGTGGACACTCGTATATAGTTTCCATCCTGAGATTTAGTTAGTTCTCTTTGCTCTTGAAGAAAGTTGCTAGTTAATCTCTTATGTGTGTATAAAATGATGGGGATTACACGTCTAATCTTCCGGAATATGAAAACCCGATCAATCGTTTTGATGCAAACTTCATATCCAAATGCAAGGGCTCTCATTTTAAATAAATCCGGTTATTCCTGATGCGTTTGTTTTTATATGTGATGTTTGCATTGGCTCTGATAGTCTCTGGTACTTGAAAAACTTTAGGGTTCTCTTTTGCTTGTAGTAGTTTCCGGGATCTCTTTTTACCCATTTTTAGGTGGGGTTGAATTTCCCATGTCACTTTGTATATCCTTTTTTTGATGTCTGACACGTGTTAATGATATAAATCACATTTCAATAATACAGAACACAATAAATCTCAAAAACATGTGTCATTCATCAAAGGAAAAAATATTAGTAGAATATATAGGAAAGTGTGATATAAGATTTGAAGCCTCTTTGGTGGGGATGGGTTGGAGCTATAACTCTGAATCAGCTGACAAAGAAATGATTTGAAAATTGGCAACATATCTTTGGAGTTGTATGTGTTGTTACCTAAAAAGTGTTTTGGTGATATAATGTGAACTCTTGGATAGGATGTGTTTAATCTTCCCCTCTGAAGGATTTATGGCCGTGTTTTGAATTCGATCCATTGTAGAATGACCAGTGATCTCACGGTCTGAGATTATTAAGTTAGGGGGTGTTAGGAAAAACTTCAGTATTTAGAAAAACTGAGTTATTGTAGAAGAAGCTAAAAATAGTTGGATAATGTAGTGTTTCATATGGAAGCTAAAGGTTGAATTGGTTAAGAAAAAAAAGCGTCTGGTGAATAAGTTGTAAAAGTGCTTATTTATTTGCAAATGCCAAAGAATTGTAATTAGAAATTCTAAAGCAGCAGATAAATTATAAGCGAAAGTTGGCTTTTGAAATTACGAAAGCCTGTATTTATTCATATACTTATATTTTCAGGTAGAAGCTGGAATCAGTATTTGTTTTTTTAGTGATTAAAAGCACTAGCTCCGTGTATGAAACATAATTATTTGGGACTTTCTATAGTTACGACTTCTTCTCTGGCTCCAACTTTAGCTGATGCCTTGGGTTTGACTTACACAGTCTAATGGGAGTGTTTGCAAACTCTTAAAAAGAAAGAAAGAAACAAAGAGAAAGTGGTTTATTGGTGTTTATCCTCATTTTTTTCTGTCTGTGTTTGGTGATCTCATGGCCTGGGTGCCAACAAAGTTGTCGCCATTTTCTTGCATAAGGTTTTTGAAAAACAAGGTCCAGATAATGTGATGTTTCTAGTTTCTTAATGACGAATTCGAGATTAAGAAGGGCTTCTTCAATTAGCTTTTCGTAAAGGGTGGGGGCTAAAATCAATGTTCAACGAAGCTTGTCTAGGTGGGGCCTAGGCGTGATGCTTCACTATAACGCAACGTCTAGGCCCTATGTTTGGAAAAAGCGGTCTTCGTTGATCACTTAGGCGCTTCTAGGCAGTTTAATGTGCAGACTAGTCGGTTTTATGCAAGGGTTGAGCACGCCTAGGTGGCGCATTAGCGAGCTTAAGTGAGAGCATCAATTTTATTTTATTTTTCTCGAAATATGTTTTATAAGTCATTTTTTATTTTTACAAATAATTCAAATCTAAACATATTTTTACTTCTCAAGATCTGTTATACTTAAAACTAATTTTTTCTTTTTGATGTATTTCAAAATTTTTGAAATTAAACTTGTTAAAACTATGAAGTATCATATTTAAAATTGTAGACGTATTATCCAATTTAGAATACCTAATTTCATTTATTTAATGTTTTAGAACCATGATACACATCAATCGATTACTAACAAAGCTCAGTTTTAATTCAGTAGTATTGTTTACCATGTACACACTAATACTCTCAAAAACTACCTTCAAATTAATTAAAAACAACAACAAAAATGTGTGAAAACAGCAAGCAGCTGGCCGACTTGGAGAACATTACATGATAAAGTAACACGAGTAGATTTATTTCCATCAGTCAAGCTACAGACCAACTTGATTGGCAATTGCATAAATACATAACGAAACCTAATTTTAAGTAAACGAAGAAATCCTTTTAAAAATCAATAAAAACAAATGCAGAAATTAGGGTTGAGACTCGTCTCATCCGTATATTGCAAGGATGCGATGATGAAGACCAGATTGCACTTTAACAGCCAATTTAAAGTATATGGGTTAAATATTTTGTATTCTCAAGTTTCCAAATTTTGCAGTCAGGTTTTCAACTTTCAGAAGATGAGCCCAGTTCGTCAAAAGATCAAACAAACAAGACACAAATGTAATCGAGAGATAAATGAAGCCCCAAAGCTGATAAACTCTCACACTTTCATGATCACAAAAGCTAGAATAAGCAAAAGAGTTATTATTTTAATGTTCTCAAGTTTCCACGTTTTAAATATTGAAACCGCCATTCAATCCTTTCGGGCAGTGTCTGTTCCAATTACTTCATCCCGAAAGAAATTCACCAATTTTTCTTTTATGTACACTATAAAATAAGAAAAAACATTAAAATATCGAGAATATTATCAATGGGAGAATTTTTGTTGGTAATACTGAGAGTATTTCACCGAGGGAAAATACCTTCGGTAAAACCATCTTCGATAAATCCTTCGAAAATACGATGCCAACGTTTATTGTTATAATTATCAATTGAAATACCGAAGGATTTACGAGGACAAATATTCCGAGGTCATTATATCCCCTCACAAAATATCGAGGGGAGCTATTTCCCCTCAAGATTTTCTGAGAGGATTGTCCTTAGGAAATCCCAAGGGAAAAGCTTCCCTCGATTTTTTTAAATTAAGAAAAATATATATTTAAAAAATATAATCATTAAAATAAACCATATGTTGTTATTCTTGGCACTTAAAAATATATTTAGGAAATTCCAAGGGAAAGAAATAATATTACCCATAGTGATTCTAATAGTCTTTTTACAATTAGATTGTCCCTTTGAACCTAAATCTTGGGATCTCCAATCAACTAGGTTGGGTTTCCATTCTAACAACTCATTTTCAGAGGCTTTAATCCCATTCCTAGTGTTGCTTTTGCAACTAACTCTCTATTTAACCTTTTGATTAGCGGATTTGCATGGTTATCTTTTGACTTCACGTAGTTAACAGATATAGTCCCAGTTGAGGGTAGTTGTCTAATGGTATTATGTCTTAGACAAATACGTTTAGACTTACCACTATACATTTTACTTTTTCCTCTACCAATAGTTGATTGGCTATCACAAAGAATGTCTATAGCTGGCATAGGCTTAGACCATCTCGGAATATCTTCTAAAAATCGACGTAAACATTCAACCTCTTCACCATATTTATCTAATGCTATAAACTCAGACTCCATAGTGGATCTAAGTATTATGGTTTGCTTAGAAGATTTTCATGATACGGCTGCACCTCCCAAGAGGAATAAATATCCACTTGTAGACATAGAGTATTTGATATCCGATATCCCATTGGCATTCGTATAGCCCTGTAGAACAGGTAGATATTAACATAGTGCAATCCAATATCACGAGTGTATCCGAGTAGTCTCACTATTCCATTCCAGTATTTGACTCCTGGATTACTAGTGCATATACTCAGTCTGCTCACTACATAGGCGATGTTTGGTCTTGCACAACTTATCAGGTACATCAGACTCCCTATTACTCTTGAGTATTCTACTTGAAAAATACTTTCACCATTATTTTTGATAGATGTTGACTTGTATCTATTGGGGTACTAGCATGAGACCAATCTTCCTTGTTAAATTTCTTAAGGATCTTATCAACATAATGAGATTAGATCAACACAATCCCTTATGATGTTTTATGGATTCTAATTCCAAGTATCACACCGGCTAGGCCCACACCCTTCATGTTAAATTTCGAATTCAACATGTCTTTTGTGAATTTAACAATCTTATCATTACTCCAAACAATAAGCATGTCATCTACATACAAATATAAGATAATATCCTAATTTATTATCTTTAACGTTGATGCATTTATCACATTTATTTATTTTAAACCCACACTCTATCATGGCATTATCAAACTTTCATGCCATTGTTTTGGAGCTTGCTTTGAGCCATACAAGGACTTAACTAATCCGCAAACCTTATTCTCTTTTCCTTGAGCTGAGAACCCTACAGGTTACTCTATGTAGATTTTTTCTTCTAAATCTCTATTTAGGAAAGTGGTTTTTTCATTCATTTGATGTATTTCCATATTTCTCAAAGTGGATATAATAATAATCATTTGGATGGATGTTATTCTAGTTACTGTGATATATGTATCAAAGTAATTAAGACCTTCTCTTTGCATGTAACCTTTACTTACAAGTCTAGCCTTATACTTATCAATCGTTCCGCCAACTTTCATTTTCCTTTTGAAAATCCACTTATATCTTAATGGTTTATTTCTAGGAGGAAGATCCACTAGTTCCATGTATGATTTTTCAAAAATGAATCAATTTCACTTTTAATTATCTCTTTCCATAAAGGTCCTTGCGAAGAGCTCCTCCCTACATGATTTGGTTTCGCTTTTTTCAACAACACCCATGACAACTCCGCCCGTTGCGCCACAGTCTGGTCCGACCCCCTCCTTGGGCCTCTTTGGATAGACCACTATTTTTCCCCGCTCCGTCCGTGCCTGTGCCTCCCCCTTCATCCGATCGCGCTCCTTTTTTTTTTTCAGGTTTCGTTCGTCTGCTAGGGTTTCGAACCCGTCGCTTGCTGCACAAGCCAACCCGTTTCGTCCGACGGGGGCCCTGACTCCATTTTTTGATGGGTTTTTAACAAGCCCAATTTCAGATATGGGTATCCAAGAGCCTCACCTGAGCTGGTTTAGGCCATCGGTTGTGCCTCTTTTCTCAGACGGTCTCCTTGGTACTCGGTCGACTCTGCTTTCATCTGCTATCATTCCTAACCCTCACATTTCTACTACTGCCGCTGGTCACTCCCTTAGCCCTGAGCTGACGACGGCCTTTGTTGCCCCATCTG
Source organism: Phtheirospermum japonicum (assembly GCA_014905375.1). Lineage (NCBI taxonomy): Eukaryota > Viridiplantae > Streptophyta > Magnoliopsida > Lamiales > Orobanchaceae > Phtheirospermum > Phtheirospermum japonicum. The sequence continues at coordinate 116,373 of BMAC01001146.1, forward strand.
TCTGCATCGCCCCGATAGGTAGGCAGTTTTCAGCTACTCCCGTCCCGTCTTTCTACGCTGCCTTGACAAGCAAGTTTTGTGACACGCAGCAGCCATCTTTGGTTAACCACGCTGCTGCCGACTCAACTCCGACTCCCACTCCTCAGACTCCGACCCGAAAGGGTGAGTTATTCTCGGTTACAATTGATGAAAACCTCTACCAACACCGAGTGGCCATGTTACGCGATTCTCAAATTGGCCAACTACTCCAACCCAAAGGCTCGAAACCGTTCACGCTGGAGGTTTTAAAAATTAATCTTCGGGATGTTTGGCAATTCGTTGCACCTTGGAGGATTGTTCCGCTTGGAAAAGGTTACTTTAGCATTTTATTCTCTGAGATTGATGATAGGGCCCGTGCTTTTTCCGAACTAACGTGGAGGCTCGATTCTGGATCCTTACGACTCTTTATGTGGACGCTAGAATTCAATCCGTATAAGGTTACTTCTACCTCTACCCAAGTTTGGATACAAATTTGTGAGTTACCAGTCCTTTATTTTAAATCTTGCTAGTGTGGTTGGTTCTCCACTTCGAATTGACGAGCGTTCCCTTAATGGTTTGGTCGGGCATTTTGTACGGTTTTTGGTTGATTTGAACCTAATGGATACCTTGAAGGATACAATTACGATTGAAAGAGTGGGATATTATGGTTACGTCTCCATTAGTTACGAAAACTTACCACTGTTTTACTCCTCTTGTAAAACGGTTGGGCATTCGGTTGTCTCGTGCCCCTCCTTGAAACCGCATGCAGTTCCAATGGCCAATCCTGATGATTGGCAAACAGTTGACTACATGAAATGTTCTCGTCATTGCTCAGTTTCTCTTGAGTGACAACGGCGTCAATGAAAGGAATATCATATGAAACCGAATGCCAAACATACTAGTAAGGTCTGTAAACCTTCTACTTCTACTTCTTTAATGACATCGAATGATTTTGACGTTTTGAGTAATGATGACTGCATGAACCTGGATGATTTGGTGCTACACAACACAGATGCGGTGAGCCCTCCGTCCGAGGTCCCCTCGGGTCATGCGACCCATGATGACCCTGATGTTGCCCTAGACCTTGAAGATCTTACAAATGGACGAAACAAAGGTGGATCCACCCACCCAGCGACCCAATTCATCATTTCAGGTAGTTTATTTACCCGTGGTGCCGTGCATTCTAATCCCAAGTTAATGTCTGCCCCACCCAGCTCCCACAAGTCTGTTGTCCCGAAGCCTAACCCCTCTACTGTTCAGGATCGCACGCTCACGGTGTATGATACTGATCGTGCACCTAAGACGATTCTTCAGCGCTGTACTGACAAGGTTAACAAGAGCCACCCGTCTCATAATTTCATCATTGATAAGGCTGAGACCTCTTCACATCAGCATTTTATGTCCACGGTTTCTAGAGTTCGATGGTCCGATTATGATGACATGGATGCTAGTTTGGTTGCTTCTGAAAAGGAAATGACTCAGCTTGAAGAATTGGATAAGAGGAGTCACCACCCTCCCCACACCCCGTCTGTTTAATGTATTATCTATTCTAGAACATTTGGGTATCAGAAACTTGGCTTCTCCTCTGACTCTTAAGGAGCTTTGGAGGGTACATTGTCCCGACATTCTTGTAATTGCAGAGCCCATGGTTTCATTTTCCAGTATTGACGCCTCTTTCTAGAATTCTCTCGGATTTACTCTTGTTGCAGAAGACTTTTGTAGTAATGGGGGTTCCTGATATTTGGGTTTTTATGAGTTCTACCGTGACCTCCACGATGATTATTTTCTCTTCCGACCAGATTATTCTCCTTCGTACCACTATCGGGAACAACGTCTTGAACCTCGGTTTCGTGCATGCCCATAATGCAGCTTTGGATTGTCGTGCCTTATGGAGAGATGTTTTGGATGTCCATGAGAGGCATGGTGGTAACCCCCTGAATGTTTCCACTTGTGTTGATTTTTGGGATTTCTTGGATGTTAGTGGGTTTTTGAAGGTTTCCACTCGTGGGTTTTCTTTTCACTAGAGTCGGCCGCTGCCACAATGAGTTTTGGTTTGCTTGTCTTGATCGGGCGATTTTCACTACTAACTTGCCCCTTTTGTATGACCAGATTTCGGGACTTCTTCTTGCTAGATCTGGCTCGGATCATCATCTCTTTCTCATTGACTGTGATAGAGATACGAGACCCACCATGGGGCCTCGGATTTTCCGATTTTAGAATTCTTGAACTCCTCATGATGGTTTCCATGATCTTGTTGCTACGTCTTGGGATCTTCCTTTTCTGGCCTCCAATCCTATATCTCTTCTCATGGTCAAGTTGAAGCACTTACGTGGGGTTCTTCGGGGGTGGAATGCACGGACAGTTGGCAATATTCATCATCGCGTTGAGGCGATTCAAGGGGATCTTTTGGCCCTGCAGTCTTGTTGTCTGGATACGGGTTATTCCGAGGCCGACATTGAGGCCAAAATTTCCATTCAAGCTTAGTCTTTTTTGTTACTTGACACTCAGGCTACTGCTCTTAGGAAAAAGAGTCGTGTGGATTGGCTTACGAATGGTGATCGTAATTTAGCTTTTTTCCACCGCAACATTAAGGCTCGAGTCAAGAAATCCTCCATAAGTTCTCTTTTAATTGATGGGATGATGTGTTATAACCCTGACGCGATCAAAATTACTATTATCTCTTTCTTCTCAGGTCTCTTTTCTAATAATCAGCCTATGCCGAACCCGGGTTAGATTGATGAGTTTCTGCATCCCATTATTGACCCTAGTCGAATTTGCTCCTTTTGGCGACCCCGAGTCCTGTGGTTATTCATGAGGCTGCTTTTGCGCTTGCTTCGAGTAGTGCCTTTGGCCCCGATGGTTTCAACGGTCATTTTTTTTCATAAGTGCTAGAATATTGTTGGCCACGATATTTGTAGGGCAGTTCGCTACTTCTTTGATTCCTTCTCACTTTCTATTAGTTTTAATTCTCGTTTCATGGTTCTTATCCCAAAGATTAAGGGGGCGATTTAGGTAGAGGATTTCCAGCCTATTGCGCTTAGTAAATTCGCCTTTAAGATCATTACTAAGATCATGGAAAATTGTCTTGGCTCTCTCATTGGTGAGGTGATCTTGGAGTCCCAGTTTGGGTTTATCCTAAGGGAACAGATTCATGATTGTATTGCATGGCTTCGGAGGCCTTTAATTGTCTTACTTCTCGCACCTTCGGTAATAATATGATCATGAAGATTGACATTCGTAAGGCTTTTGATACTCTTGATTGGGGCTTCTTGATTGCAGTTTTACACAGACTTGGCTTTTCTCCTATTTTCGTCGGTTGGGTTGAAACCATTCTTCACTCAGCTCACATCTCTGTGCTTCTTAACGGGAGTCCTACTGGGTGTTTTAGCTGCACTAGGGGGCTTCTCCAGGGGGATCCACTCTCCCCCTCTTGTTCTGCATTGCAGAGGATCTCCTTGCTCGCGCCTTATGCTTGGCTGCAAATTCTGGTACGGTCTCTCCTTTCCGTGCTGGTCGGTCGCTTTACTTTCCGACTTGCTTACTTTATGCCGATGATATCCTGGTTATGTGCCATGCTTCGACTCCTAATCCCATGGCTGTTCTGGACGTCTTTTGTAGTTATGGTGAGGTCTCTGGGCAACTTCTTAGCCCTGAGAAATCTAAGGTCTACTTCGGGTCCATGGTCACCCTTGATGTTACCAGACGTATTTCCTATCTGGTTTTTCTATTGGCTCTTTTCTCGCTAACTATCTTGGGGTTCCTATGTTTCAAGTCAGTCCGTGCACGTCCATCCTCGCCCGGTGTTTGATAAGATTGTTGTTAAATTTGGCCATTGGAAGAGGTCCTCTTTTTCTATGGCGGGTCGTATCTTCTTGGTGAATTCGATCATTACTAGTTCCACAGTGCACTCCATGCTCATCCTCAAATGGCCGACGTCGCTCCTTCGTAAGCTTGAGAGTGCAACCCAGATTATTTGGTCCGGTGACATCTCTAAGTGTAAGCGGTGCATGGTTAACTGGGCTCGTTGTTGTGCTTTGCGTGAGGAAGGAGGCCTTGGTATTCGTTCTATCATCACAACCAATTCCTCGTTTCTTCTCAAATTTGCTGTTAATCTGCTCAATAAAGACACCTTGGCCTTTAGTCTTCTCCATAAATGTTTCCTTAAGGTGGATGGTTGTCCACGCGCTCATATCTCTTTCTCTATTTTGAGGGGCATAGCGAGTCTAGCGTTAGCTTTTGGTGGGACAATTGGTTTGGTTACTCTATCCTGCTCGGATCGGCATCCCTATGGCTCTCAAGAAGTGTTTCTCTCAGACTATCTCGGATTACTTCATTTCTGAGGTTTGGCAGTTCAAGGAGATCTTTTTCACCACGTTCACGGATATTGTCATTGACATTATTTAGTTTCCCATGGTTCCACACACGGATGATAAACGTGTTTGGTTGATCTCAGAGAAGGGCGACACTTCTGCTAAGATTTCCTACAATCATCTTCGCCCTAAATTTCTTAAGGTTTGTTGAGGTAGCTGAATCTAGTCGTCACACATCCCGACTCGATGTTCTATCACTGCTTGGAAAGAAATTTTCAATCGCCTTGGTGTTTTTGATGTGATACGTAGACGAGGGTTCATTGGCCCATCATTTTGTTGCTTCTGTCTTGTGAGCGTTGAGTCTATTGATCATATCCTCACGGAGTACCCCTTTGCACGTCACATTTGGGGCTGGATTGAAGATTCTTTCGACATCCATCTTCCCCTTTCTGACGGTTTTACTAACTTGTGTGTTTTTGTTTTTAATTGTCATTTCAGTGCACAGGTACAATTCCTTTGGAAGGTTGCTTTATCTCGACGGTCTGGACTATCTCGCACCTTAAGTGCAATTCGATCCATAATGTCGCCTCTCCTTCTACTACGCCTGCTCTCGTTTTCATTCGTTTGCTCATCCGGGAGTCCGCGGACTTAGACCATAGTACGATGTCCAATTCTATCTCCAACTTGCTTTGTTTACGCAAGATGGGTGTGCATGGTAGGCTCTCGCCTCCTCCCACCCTCTCTCCTGTGATCTGGACTCCGTCTCTTGGCTGTATTAAAGTGAACACTGATGGCAGCGCCTCTGGCTATCCCGGGGATTGTGTTTTGACTGGAGTCTTCCTTACGTGTCGAGGCTTTGTGAAGGGTGGTTTCACTAGGTCTTACGGTCGGGGTTTTGCTTTTGAAGCTGAGTTAGAAGTCGCACTTTTAGCTATTAAGGAGGCTGCAGCGAGAGGCTGGAGCAGGATCTGGCTGGAATCTGACTCCTCATACGTGGTGGACTTGTTTGTCAAATGCTGCCTTGATGTTTCTTGGCGTTTCCTAGCACGCTGGCATCGGGCTCTTTTCCTTACTTACTTGATAGATTTCATGGTCTAGCATGTGTTTTGGGAGGGCAATCGTGTTGTCGATGCTCTGTCTAAATCTGAGTCCCCCCGTTACGACCAGTTCACTATGCCCCCAATGTTCCTGATTGACTTGCTGAATGATGATATCTTGGGCATGGTTCTGAAAACCGGATCGGACCGTCCGGTTCGACCGGTACAACTGGGAACCGATCACCACACCGGTCATGTGAAAACCGGTGGACTCAAAAACCGGTAGAAAATCAGCCGAACCGGTAATGAACCGGTTAGACCGGTGAACCTGTGACAGGTTCAACCGTTTTTTTTATTTATTATTTATTGGTTTTTTTTTTGCTCTCTTATTTTTATATTAAATAAAAATTGACAGGGTCTTATTTTCTTTTTTAATTTGGAGTACAAATAAATACAATTATGATGGTTAATTTTATTTCATTTTAAAGTTGTTGGACTTGGAGTGGTGATATAATAATTGAACTATTTTATTTGATTTATCTTCATTATATTTAATTCAACTACATTTTTCTATGTTGTATTGTGGTTGATGAACTCATATTTATTCATATGGACTCTTAGAATTGAATTTTAAAATATTTTATAATCATGTGTTTTATTAAATTAATTTATTCTATTCATTTATAATATATTTAATAGTGGTATATATATATATATATATATAAACTGGTCCAACCACGGTTGGACCTGTGAACCACTAAACCTATAGCTTTATCGGTTCGATGACCGGTCCGGTTATTCAGAACAATCATCTTGGGCTGATCGGTGTATCAATCTTCTCGCTAGCTATTTGGCGCCTTTTCGGATAAGCCTTTCCTCGACCCAGATGAGGGATCTATTTTTTGGATCACGACTTGCCTGTTGTGTCTTTTTTATGATAGTTTTAGCCGTTTTGTGGTTTTTAGCAATTTTTTGTCGCTTTTATTCGGTCCTTAACTATTTTCATGGGAGGGTACTCTTTCTTCTACGAAGGTTTTTCCCACAAGGGTGGGTTTACTTCGGGAGGTTTTAATGATGCTTGAACTGATGCTTCTAGTTAAAGGCCTGACGTCGTGATCCATGTAACTMTGTAAACTTTTTCTCCTCTTTTTTATATAATATCCTACTTTTATATAAAAAAAAAAAAAGTTCCTTCCGAAGAGCTCACTACTTTAGAATAACTTTGAGGTTCAGTTTCAACCATGTAAGTTAGGGAATCCGGACGAAAGGACTTTTCTAACCTAGCTCTCGTGCTTCTATATGGTTGTACCTCAACATCTTCATCTTGTTCCATTTCCATTGTTTCTATAGTCCTTTTAATGATATTAGATTTCATTTCAGACTTAAGTGGAAACACATATTCAAAGAATGAAGCATCTCGTGACTTCATTATCGTATTCTTTTGTGTGTCTTCAATCTTAGACTCATGTACAATAAACTGATAAGCACAACTGTCATGTGCATATCCAATGAATATGAAATCAACAGTTTTTGGTCCTATTTTCACCTTCTTAGGTATAAGTATTGCAACTTTGGCAAGACACCTCCACATTCGTAAGTATTTATACGATGGAGTTCTTCCATGCCATAATTCATATGAGCTTTATCCAATATCTTTTGGAGCACCTTATTTAAAAGGTAATTAGCTGACAACAAAGATTCCCCACCACATGTTCTGAGGTAATCCATATTTACTTTAATGTACGATTATTTCATTCAACAACATCATTTTGTTGTGGTGAATAAAGTGTTGTGGTTTCATGCTTTATTCTTTGTTCACCACAAAAAAAATAAAAAGATGTGATTCATATTCACCCCCTCTATCATTTATTATCACCTTGATCATATTATTTAGTTGATTCTCAACTTTATTTTTATAGAGAACGAATTTCTCTATTACTTCATCTTTACTTTTCATAAGATACACATAACAAAATTTAGTGCAATTATCTACAAAAGTAATGAAGTACTTATTTTCACCACGAGTTGGTGTGGCTTTTAAGTCATAAACATTAGTGTGAATTAACTCAAGTGGTTTTTTTATTTCGTTCCATGCTTTGAAATGGAAATCGAGTCAACTTTGCTTCTACACAAGTTTCACACTTATGTTTTGCATCAATATGAAGTAAGGGTATGCATTTCAGTTTCATTAACTTGTGTAGGGAATTATAATTGACAGGAAGATCTTCTTTCCACCAACATTTTTATCAAAGACATTAAAGAGGTCCTTACTTGAACAAACATGATGGGTAGCACCTGTGTCAGTCCACCATTCACGTGGATTGGAACCCACTGGATTCACTTCAGAGATAAAGCAGCAAGGTGCATCTCATCAATATATTTGGTGATATTCTCCACCATGTGAGCTTGCTTAGTCTTCTTAGGCTGCCTGCAATCAAAAGACCTATGACCAGGCTTTCCAAAATTGAAACAATCACCAGAATTATTTTTCTTAAAATCTATTTTCTTAGGTTTAAGTGTTGTCTTTCCAACATTACCAGATTTTTTCTTAAAATTTTTCTTTGAGCTTTCAGCATCCTCAAGAACATTTACTTTAGCCACATGAATATCATGAATTTTCTTTCCATAGTTGTTGTTGTCTTCTTCGATACGAAATTTAACAATAAGTTCTTCAACCATCAATAGTTTCTTCTTGTGAATCAAATAGTTTTTAAAATCATTCAAACTTGGTGGTAGCTTCGCAAGGATAACACCCACTTGGAAAGTTTCATTGACAGAGATTCACTCAGAATGAATATCAACCAACATTATTTGCAACTCTTGCACTTGATTAACAACAATTTTATTGTCAACCATCTTGTAATCCAGAAAATGATTAACAAGAAACTTCTTTGCTTTAGCATCTGCAGTCTTATATTTCTTGTCTAAGGACTCCCACACTTCCTTAGCTATTTGGACATAAGAGTACACATTGTACAATGTATCTTCCAATCCATTCAACACATAATTTCTATATAAGAAATCAAAATGGATCTAAGCATCGAGCGCACTCACTGCTTGGATATCAGGACATTCCTCCAACTTTGGAGGAGTTTTACTTAAGAACCTCACAAGGTTTAGAGTGGTGAGGTAGAACAACATCTTTTATTTCCAATGTTTAAAATTCAAACCATTAATTTTTTTAGGTTTTTCAGCATGGTTCAATGGGATGTTGACTGCTGAATCATGGGCTGCCGATGCATACTGTCGAAGCAGGGGTCCATCCAGTGGGGTTTGTCAATGACTTGGCGGCAGCAGCATCGATTTCTTTCTTAGCAGCCATATTATGAACGAGGATTTATTTCAAGATTGTTATTAAATATTATCTGGGAAAATAGTAAGTAAAACAAGATAAAGAAAGAAATCGAGGCTTGTGAAATTCACAATGTCTTTAAAATTTCCGCTTTGTATTGAACATTTATTTTCCAGGATGTAATGGAGGTAACCGGAGTTTATTCTGGAGAACTGAAAGTAAAAGCATCGAAAAATTTAGCAACAAAAAGAAGAATAAAGTTCTTATTTCTTGGTGTGTTTGAACTGTGAACATGAACTCAAATTCGAAGGTTGCAGCAATTTAAGTATTGGGAAAATATTTATTTCATAAAATGTCAAAACTTAGGCTTTACTAATGGGTTCAATTTTGATCCGACATTCGTGTAAGAAGGACACACTCATACACGAGTCCATGGTCCGGACCATGCATCGGACCGTGAATTGCACACACACACACACACACACACACACACACACACCTCATGCACGCACAGTGGATAGAGCTTTCTTTCATGCTAGAGTATCACATACCAATAAGGTGATACTTTATAAACTAGCCCATATTCCTTATTTTTTCTATGTGAGGCAAGCCACTTTGAAAAGAAGAAAACCCATTTCAACACTCACACTTTGAGCCTTAATGTTTTTATCTTCCAAAAATTATTTTGGACAAATAAATATATCATTTCGACTCTCATAACATAATACACGATTCCACGTTCAAGATTGCCATTCGACAAACGAAACATAATAAAAATGGTGTCTAAAGTTCACCCAGATTTTCTTCATTTTACTAATTATTTGTAAAAATTAAAACAAACAAATTGTAGCAATCTCATTTTTTAAAAGGAGTAAACTATAGACTTCTAGACAAGTACAAATTAACTTTGAAGTTTAATCTAATTACAAAAACTCTCCAATCATGTTTTAGTGTTTACAAACTACCTATGTTTAATCTAATTAATATTCAAAATTTGAAAGTACAAACAATAATAAAAAAAAAATGCCATCTTTCAATAATTACAAACTACCCCTAATATTTAACCTGAACATACCTAACTTTGAAATGTACAAACAAACATTACTTAAAAACACTCCAATCATCTATAGATGAATACAAACTACAATACTGATATTATAGATTAGTTTAAAAAAATATAATAACAATAGATTGATTTATACTTTATATACATGAAATTCTAGACGCAACAATCCTCTTTCTCCAAGCTAACATTACTATTCTCTACAAATAAAAATACAAAATATATTAAATCTCATACTTGGGGAAACCAACCCAACATAATTGTTAGAAATCTATAATGCCAGAACACTATTATTTTCCCAACTCTAATGCTATCATCGATACTGAAACCGAATTTAAATTTGAGCAATCAAACTTAAGAACCTGCTATTTTTTAACTTATCTTCCTTTAATATATTAGCTTCATGGTAGAATATCTCAATTGCCATTTTCATTCTCTCTCTATAACTTTGAGTTTTTCATATGGAAACACATCTCATCTCCATCTCGTAACTTTTCACATTGTTGCATGAATCTTATTGTGAAACCCCACAATTAAAACTGAAAATAGTATATTTAACAATGTAACCGTCAAATATGTTCATTTCAAGTATTGGCTACCATGTCAATCATGTGAAGATTTTAAAATTGTAAATGTAAACGTGACTCACGAGTTTTGTTGTTGTGATGCCCAATGAGCCACCTCTGTACGAAATGTTGGAATTTTGTAAATTAAGAGCATCTTTATTGCAAGAGTGCATGAATCATTATAGTTGGGATTATGGAAGTTGGAGTTATGGAAATTGGAGGTTGGGGCATAAGGATCAAAACAAGGATCATAGAGTTCGGAGTTTGTAGACGAGATTCATTGATGATTCGGAGGTTCTGATTGAGGGACATAGAATGCCCCAATGAATTGATCGTATACTTCCTCCCATGTTTTCAAGGAGTCGAGCTCTAAATTTTTCAACCATGTTCTTGACCGGTTCTTTAGCGTACAAATGAAGAGTCGCATCTTCACTTCATCCTTCGTAAGGCCCAGAAGTGGGAAAGTTTGGGTGATGGCATCATACTCGCGGATGAACTTCAGTGGATCCTCGCTCGGGAGCCCATGAAGAATTGGGAGTCGCTCGGAGTAGAAATCGACAAGATCGTACTCTCGCATCGCAGGGCTCAATGGAATGGACAATCGAGGAGCACGAATAGCGTACGGGTTGCCATGCGATTGATACCCTCGATAGTTAGACATATTTTTTTTTGAAATGGTTTGTTGAATTTCGGCCTTGGTCGTCGAGGTACCTTGCTTACACAATACTCAACACACGAGATTAAACGTACCGGTGGAAAATAACAAAAACAAATAAAAAGAAAACAAACAAACACTAAACAAAAACAAAACAAATAAAAACACAAACAAAGATTATGAAGAGCAAACACAAAAAATCACAACCTTTAGCCTTCCCCGGCAACGGCGCCATATTCTTGAATTGAACTTTTTAACACTTACTTTTTATTAAAATAAAAAGTGCGTCCGCCAGAAAATGGAGAGATTGTAAGTGGAAAGCTGACTCGAGTTGAATCTCTCGAAGAAGACTTATCGGAAGCTCTTTTAGTGTTTGATTTCACGAATGAGAAAATAACAAAGAAAAGTTAATCTAAACACTCGATTAAGTTTGGGTTTGAAAGTTGTAATAACTAAGACGACTACTTAAATGACTAGTAATGAAATCAAAAACTTTGAAAAGATTTAGAGAACGGGGGTCTAGGGCTCTAGAATCATGTCCACGACCAATTGGCATTTCATCGAACACTTAACCTACAAGTAAGGGTTGTCAATCCTAATTTGTAGATTAAACACCCAACAATCCCAATTGATGGTTTTAAATGATTATAGGAACTAGACCCATGAATTTTAACCCACAAACATCAAGCAATCCAACGATACAAGTTCAACTCAAGCACAACAACGCAAATTCAAGAACATAGCAAATCCAACAAGAGAATTCATAATCTAAGTAAATAAGAAATTCGAATAATAAAAGCGATGAATTGAAAACTTACTAATTAATGAGGAAGAGTAACAACGTTCAAACGAGAAATTAAACTAAAATCTACTAATTAACCAATTTAAGATCTACTACAACTAAGAAATTATCTAAGATCTACTAAAACTAAGAAACTGGAATTTGAAACTGAAAGGTAGAAGAAGAAAAACAAAGAAAACTCTTGGATTGTCAATCCAAGAGGTCCGAGAAGAAAGAAGGGGAAAATCCCACGTAGCGCCGCCCCTCTACTGCTGCCAGCTTCTCCTTTAAAGGCACGGAAGTGGGCCTATTCGTTTTAAGGGTCGATGGCTCTAAAATCCCGAAATTGTGCTGGCACTGGGTAACCCAATGTGGATAACATACCTAATGTCAGCTGTAACACATCAAATCGAGGCCCAATCTCGTTAAAACCCCACTCGCAAGCTCACACTCGTCCATCTCAAAATCAAAATACGTCAAAATCCTTGAAATAAACATGAATTCCAATATCATAGCTCAAAATACGGTAAAATAAGTCGTGGATACATAAATATGAAAATATACTCAACCTATCCAACCTACTAATTAAAGTACTACCCAAATATATATAAAAATCAAGACAAACGCATACGAATCAATATTTATATATATATTTTTTCCTAATTTAATATTTTCTTTTGATTATATTTTATCAACTCAATATTTTCTTTTATTCTTCTAATATAAATATATAAGAAGTTATATATAATTGGAAAGAAAATCCAAATACTTATCTTAATTAAAAGAAAAATTACTTATACTAAATATTATTAAAGGATTTAATTTAAATACAAAAATATAAATTTATGTATTAATAATTAATAAATATTAATTAGCACCAGTACAATACAATACGGGTTGAGAATATAACATTTTTTGAATTTCTCTAAGTATGTAACTAAGAATTATTATAGAATTTAATTTAAATATTAAAATACTAATAATAATTAATTAATTAAAATTAGATACTGGCTGAGCATGAAACAAGTTTTGAATTTAGTTATGTGTTTAAATATGAAATTATTAACCAATTTAATCTAAATATTAAAATAAGAATTATTTAACAATAAAAATATTGTAGAAGACACGAGCTGAGAATACGATATCAAAATTTTCTTATTTTTAGATTTATAAACTTTATAATGGTTATAAATATTTTTTATATTTATCTTTTGATAAATCTCGTGTAACACATGTGTTTATAGAATTTAATTAAAATATTAAAATAATTAATAATAATTAATTAATTAAAATTACATACGAGTTGAACATGTAACAAGTTTTAAATTTATTTACGTATGTGAATATGAAATTATTAATGAACTTAATCTAAACATTAAAAATAAAAAATTGTTTAACAATAAAAATAATAGTTAATAAATAATAACTAGCCATTTGTAAAGACACGAGGTGAGAATACGATATCTTTTAAATTTATCTTATTTTCAAATTAAGAAACTCTATAATAATTATAAATATTTTGTATATTTATCTTTTGATAAATTCCACGTAATATATATAAATATATATATATATATATATATATATATATATATATATATATATATATATATATATATATATATATATATATATATATATCCTTGAGCCTAGGGGAGGGGCACACAATGAGCCTAGGCCTACTCCTTTTTCAAAAAATGTCTAGTTACAAACTAGTGTTTCTACTGTCTAGGCCCAGAGGTATTAAAATTTGGCCCAAATCGCTCCCCCACAGAAATTAAAAGAGGAGAGGGTCAGATGGAGGAATTCTCTTCTATGTAATTTCAATAGCAATAGATAATTTAGTCAAAACCCAATTTATTCGAGCCCTATTATCTATTTACATGAACTTTATTATGTTAGACTCTTATATTATCTCCAAAAGATTCCTTCTAATGGCTCCTTATTCAATTTAAAAAGTCAAAATAATAAGATTTGCTTCAATAATCTTCTTACAAGATCTCCTCAAATTTGGGAGCTCCCTATATTTTTTTTCAACCAAACATGACTCCGTATTATTATTATCATTATTTCTTAAATTGACTCCATATAAATATATGAGAAAGAGTTTATTAATAGGGAGTCTGTTAAAGTAAAATTAGAATAGGAAGTCTTTAAAATAGAAGCTGACATAAGTAGGGAGTCTGATAAAATAAAAAGTGAAGAGCGAGTCTCCTGTGTGACAGCCACACGGGTCCTTTTCCATGTGACGGAGCGCAACCCGCCCAAACCCGAACCCAACCAATAAATCAAATTCAATAGAAAATGGGAAAAGAGTCTTCGATCTCCTTTCTCTCTCCCTTCGCCAAACTACAGATTTTGGGACTAAAATCCCAACAAAATGCTATTTTCGTGTCCATGTCAAAAAAGAAAAATTAAAAAATTAATCCCAACTAAATGCCATCATCGTCACTTTCGATCCAGAAGAAAAGCAAAAACCATCTACTTTATGATGAAGAATTAGAAGGGGATTTATTCAATATCGATTTAAATGTTTCTCCACCCGAAAACACTGAATTTGGTCTATGGTATAAAAGGATTGCGAAAATGGAGGAGAAATATGGCCGGCGACAGACAAGAAATATAACTACTCTGAAAAATGTTGTCGTTTCATCCACCCATTCTGATTTTAATGAGACTAAGGAGTTGTCGGTGATTTTGGAGTCGACCAAAGTTAGTCGCGCCGACAACATAAAAGTAGTTTAGGTGTTGTACCTTGGGGTGTTGATGGTGGTCTTTCATCTGAATATATAATTGATTTCGAGGAGTCTAGCAGTAGTGAACCCATCACCCAAATCTGAACTAGTCATGTGGCGCTCACAAGGTGTTTGTAAAATACCTAGCTACAACTGCTGCATAGTATGTGCCTGCAAGGTGTTTGATAATATACTCCAATCAAAAGTGACATTTTTTTGAACAAAAGTGACATATTTTGGTGCAAATGTGACAGTTTTTTACAGAAAAAAATAAATAAAAAATAACGATTACTATCAACTATTAGAAAGTGACAGTAATATCTTAAGAAGTGACAGTATTATAACTTGACTACTATAATTTATGTACCAACTCTTTTTCTGCAAAAAATTAAAAGTGACACTTTTTTGAACAAAAGTGACATATTTTAGTGCAAATGTGACAATTTTTTTAAGGGGAAAAAAAACAAAATATAACGATTACTATCAACTATTAGAAAGTGACACTTTTTATTTATAAAGTGACAGTAATATCCTTAAAAAGTGACAGTATTATAACTTCTACTATAATTTGTGCAGCAACTCTTTTTCTGCAAAAAATCAAAAGTGACACTTTTTTGGACAAAAGTGACATATTTTGGTGTAAATGTGACAGTTTATTACAGAAAAGTGTTACTATTCATTTGAAATAATAAAATCATCACACAGAGTACCGTGGTTGCAGCTAGGTTACTTATAATCAACAAAATAAATTTCAGAGACAATGCTTTACAGAATGTCCATTTCATCATGTTTATATTCAAACTTCTTGAATAGTACAATGGTCTAATACCAACTCAATGTATCTCTGTGTAAATTGTACTTCCTACAAAAACAAGATTATGTTCTTAAGAGTAATCCCCAATGTGGACAGCAGCATAGCTGGAAGGCACACGCCTCGGTTCACCGGCCACCACCTTTGAGGCTCGAAATCCTCGGATAGCAAGCCGCCAGACATGACGGCTACCTTACCCATCCCGTTCAACTCAGCCCAGACGCCACCTGGCTCGCCGGCTCGTCCAGTCGGTTGTCTTTGCTTCCATCGTCTTCAGCAGCTGCGGAAATTAGTATTCCCAGTGAACAGCGCTCAGAAGCAGCGGTTTCTACTGTAGATCCGTCGCATCACACGCCGTGAGCACCAAAAACTTGCAATGAGAGGAGCAGCAAGTTGGTCGTTCCAACTCTGGTTCCGGCCGAATACGCTGCGAGTAGACCATATCTGAAAGCAGTCGGGGAGAGAGGGGAGAAGAATAAAGGTTTGGTTGGATTATTTTCTTTTTTACAATATCCAACTTGATGGATCGGATTTGGGTGTGGGGTTTCGTCACACAATAAAAAGCTCGTGTGACCGTCACATTTGCGTATTTGCCAAAAGTGAAATAAACAGTCTGTTGGAGTTAGTTTTAGTTGCTACTTTACTAACGAAGGTGCTATTGATGGGATTGTATTATTTTTGCTTTAAGTCACTGGTTTAGTTTGGTTATGTCCAAACTCCAAGTCTCCAACATCTCTTTTTAAGTAAAAGTTTACAGTGCCTTCAAGGCACTATCCCCCCACCCTCTCCTGTATTTACAATAGTAAATTTTTTAATATAAAAAATTTAAAATTGATCTAATGGTTACTATTGAGCCCCATGAAGTGAGAAGAAAAAATTAAAATTGATCTAATGATTACTATTAAGCCCCATGGAGTGAAAAATGGTGCGTGAAAACACCATAGAAGTTGGCCTCTTTTTATTTTTATTTATGTTCTTGTAACTGTCACTTTAATTAGGTTGGCTTCTGAGTTTTTTCTTTGTTAATAAGTGAATTAAACTTTTTCATGGATCTTATTAAATACTTTGATTTAACAGAAGTTATGGCTACACAATCGCCTCCTCACGGGAAAGGGAAAATTACATTGCTTTTTTTTTTTTTTTTTTCCCGAGGCCGTAAGAAAGGAAGAATCAAATAACCACAAAGTTACTCCCCTGGTTGAAAACCAACACTCTCCTCCTTTAGTTGAAGGTCCATCTACTCCAAATTCATTTGTTGAAATCGAGTGAGATTCTCAAGGAAGAAAAAATCAGATTGACCTCTTGCTAAAAGAGATGAAGTCAAATGGTTGCATTTGATGTTTGGGCCTTACCAACCGAAACTTGATTCATATAAATGCCGAATATATATAAAGATAAAGATCGTTATTTCAATCTAGATTAGTTTCATGAATTTAATAAAGGTGAAGAAAGTAGATGATGATTTTCCAAATACGTTCAATTATACACAATATTTTTAATACATTATTTTTGCATAAATAATATTTTTCAAAATTAAAACTGATAAAAACTTATCTTTAATAAATTACGTTGCAAGATAAATCGAATGAATCGAGAATATTGTGATTTTTATTCTAAACTTTTTGGTTCCTTCGTATAAAAGATTTTTCACTTCGGGCCCTAGTGATGTTTTAATTAGAGCATCTTTAACAACCCTACCCATCCCCTCCCCTTTTTCAATTCTCAATCCGCCAGATTAGCAAAAATACCCTCCATATCATTTCCCTCCCCTTCCCCTCCCCAATCCATTTTCATCTTATTTATTCACTCTACCAACAAACTTACTATTCATGGGTCCCACATGTTCCCCATTAATTTTTATTTATACTTTTTTATATTCCAATACAATTATATTTATCAATTATATATATATATATATATATATATATATATATATATATATATATATATATATTATTTATAATAATTAATATTTATGAGTAATTTAAAATTTTAATTAATAATAAATTTTTATTTTTTTTAAGTTTGAAAACTTATTTTATTACAATAATTTTATTTTTAATTTTTATATATATAAACTCTATTTACACACTTTCCTGCCGGCAGGAAAGTGTAGAAAATAATTTTTATTTTTAATTTTTATATATATAAACTCTATTTACACACTTTCATGCCGGCAGGAAAGTGTAGAAAATAATTTTTTAATTTTAATTTTTATATATATAAACTCTATTATATTTATATATCTATTCTTAAAAAAAATTTCATTTGTAATTAATATTCATGTAAATACTTTAAAATTTTAATTAATAATAAAATTTAAATTTCTTATGTATGAATATTTATTTATTTTACAATAAATTATTTTAATTTATATATATATATATAAATTAAAAAGGAAAAATAAAAATAAAAAGAAAAAGAAAAAAGACAAGAAGAAAGAGGAGGAAACGGAAGAAAAAGAGAAAGAGAAAAAAAAAAAGGGGAAAAAGCTGTTCTTTGCAGAGGTGGGGCCCAGCGCCCCACTCTCTTTCTGGCGCGTGCAGTGCACGCGCCAATTCTATTGGTTGGGGGCGCAGCTTGCCGCCCCACGTCACTTTCTCCCTCTTTTTCTTTCTTTTCCTTTCTTTTCTTCCCTCCCCACCCTTATCCCCCTCCCCACTACCCCTCCCCTCCCCAAACCCCTCCCAATATATAAGATCCCCTCCCCATCCCTCCCCATTCCCTCCCCAACAAAACCCCCATTAAAGATGCTCTTAGGCCCCCAAACTTGATTGGTCAACCCTGTATAAAGCATATTATTTTCTATGCTAAATTTATGCAGCCTTGTATAAAGCATATTGTCTTCTATGCTAAAGCATATTGTCTTCTATGCTATATTTATGGCCAAAATGTGCATATCTTCTCCACTTGTACTTCAGTGAGTAATGGATTAATTTGATAACCGGAAGAGAGTTTCTGTCACAAAATGTGAATTTCTCGGTCATATTGGTTCACCATCTTCATCCCCTCACGGTAAGTTGGTAACATATGCTAATTTTTTTTTGATGAGGCCATCTCATCATATTTGATACGACACTAAAAATCAATGCGTAATATATGTGGGTATTTATGGTAAGCGACCTCATATCTTGGATTGAGCATTTCTTTTGAGAGATGGGCGAGCTGGTTTGTAGAGTAGCGACCTGGAGTATGAGGATGAGTTCTCATATAGGGTCGCGACCTCTTATATTTGTGTTATGTTGGGCGCTGTCTGTTAGCTCGGTCATGGGTTTTATAAGTATTAAGCCCGAATGGGCTCATATAGATGGTCTTATGGGGTCCCGGCGGACTGTATGGAAAGAATCACAGACCCAGGGCTATTCTGGTAATTTAAGCGAGAGATCCACTACTTACGGAAACTTAACATACCGGAGAGATTCTAATTCTAAGCCGGTCATGGTATTTATGGAATTGTGGTGGGAAAAGGGAACCCTGACTTGGGGAACACTTCTCTTGTCTCTATAAAATGGGTGCAAACCTCTCTTTATTTTTAAGTTGTTTTATCGTGGTTTGAACTCTCAAAATATCTCTCGCACTATCTGACTTAAGTATTGGAGGACCTTCGCCGGGGCCGCCCCCCGCTGATAGGCGAGAAATTGTACGATAATTAATGGTTTAATTCCTATGTCTTTATGTGCTTAATATTCTTATATATGTTCATTTCTCGCATATTTATTATTACAAGTGGAGGAGCACCAATTGTGTAGTTTTGATCTATTTTGCAGTATTTAGTGCTCATTTGAAGTAATGATGATTGTTGGGTGGTTCGTGGATCAAAAACAGCGAAGGAAACCAAAGAATCAAGAAGTACGTCGATGACTCGCGTCGACACAGGAGAGGCATGTGTCGATCGACGCCCTGGACGAGAATTTGCTTGCAGTCGCGTCGATTGGGCTCACGTCGGTCGACCATCGGCCGACGAGAAGTTGCAGTAGCGTCGATTCAAGGCCCGTCAGTCGACGCCTTGTCGACGGGAAATCTCTGTCGCGACAATTGGAGGTGTGTCGGTCGACGCGGGCGGGTGATGCGCGTCGATGGCTACGACTGGCACGCGTCGTCGACGCCCGTCGACGCGGCGCTGCTGGACTATTATTGGAAGAAATCTTGTGCGGCAAGAAATAGGAATTCTATATAAACTCATCCTAAATCCATCCAAAAGAGATATTAACACAATCCTAGGGTTCCAAGGCTTGAAGAGGGGATCCAAACCACCCAATAAACAAGAGTTTGAAGATCCAAGACCAAGAACTCAAGATCTAAGCTTTCTCATCTCTTTTCCATCTTAGAACTATGTTTTATTTCTTTATTTTCCTGTTATTCTATAAACTCCATTAGTGAGTGATTGTTTTATCTACTTTTAGGGACGTTGAAACCCTCGTGAAACTATGTTCTAATTAATTTATGCAATATTATCTTTCGTTCTTCATATGGGATTGTTTGTGTTGTTCTATTCTTAATTTATGACTGCTTAATTCTTAATTTGGCTTGATCACCTAGATTAGGGATTGGTTATCTATTGCTAGAAATATGATTGCTTCCCGTGTAATTATCGTAATCTCTATTTCATTGATAGCAACTAATGATTATGCATCGTTAGGGATAACACAACATAAGTTAAATAAACCGAGCTTATGTGTTTATTACTTAGATTAGCCTATTTGCCTGGGTATTAATGTTGTTGTTGGATTAAGTCTAGAGAGCTTATTCTAGGTTGTTCAATAATTATAATCAATTGAAGAGCTTATTTTAATTGAGTAAACGGTAAGGGCAAATTCGAGTAGCAGAGCTTATTGCTACTTAGGGTTTTTAGTCAAATAAGATAAATGGATTATGATATTGTGGTTGGTTAGATGAGTGGAACGAGGGTGGAAACTGAACTAGAACTAGAGCTTTATTATTATTGAATTTTCCATCAATCACTTTCTTGCTCGTTTTAATTATTTGCTTATTTATTTTATTATTTAGTTTTCTTAGATTAAATCAAATCTTCAAACCCCATATTTTTAGTTTAATAAAATACGAACTATCACAATCTAAACCACGCTCCTCGTGGGATCGACCCTTACTTATCGCTACTACTAGTTGGTCGAGAAAAGTTGAGAAAAAATAAATATTTAATTTGACGCTTAACGACGAGCGGTCAGATTTTGAATTCCCCCATACTTAGACCTTGATTGTCCTCAAGCAAGCATAGAATTAAAGCATAGAACAAATATAATATTAGTAAATCACTCAAATTGACCAAATGAACTCATCCGAACTCTAGACACCATTATATTTCTAGAAATCGCAAGCGTTTCATGTGTTGACCTAAGTAACCCCAGTAGTTTGGCAACCTTTTTCATATATGTCACGTCAATGCAATGTGGTGCCCCCTCGCTACTCAATTGTTCGACTCTAATCAGAGAGGATGCGGGTACACAAAAACCTATCTATTATATCAGTAGGATGTTGTGGGGTGCTGAGCTGAACTATTCCGAGCTAGAGAAGGGGGGTTTTGCACTGATTTGTACAGCGAGGAAACTTCGGTCATACTTTTTAAGCCACAGGGTGAGGGTACGTACCAATTTAGCTCTCAAGCAGGTTCTGAGTAATCCAAAAGTGTCTGGGAGGCTGGTGAAGTGGGCTGTGGAGTTGAACGAGTACGATGTGGTGTACGAACCTAGGGCGGCCATCAAAGCGCAAGTTTTGGCAGATTTTTTGCAGGAGATGGTGCGTCCATCTGATTCAGTCGATGAGATAAAGGCGTGGGTATTGCATACCGATGGATCAATTATGGTGTCAGGAGCAGGGCTGGGTATTGTGTTAACCAGCCCGGAAGGGGAAAATTCAAATTCGCAATTAAGTTGGGATACAAGGCATCTAACAATGAGGCTGAGTATTAAGCGGTGTTGCAGGGTGTAAAAATGGCGAGCGATATGGGAGCAAGGAAGGTATGGGCATACACGGATTCTCAGTTGATAGTTCGACGGGTATTTCGAAGCAAAAGAAGAACGCATGGCGGTGTATTTAAAAAAGTTATGAGAAGAGGCTGCACGCTTTGAGGAGTTTAAATTAGAGCACTTGCCGCGAGCTGAAAACACTCGGGCTGATCAGCTCGCTCGAATTGCGGGTGCATTGGGGACCTGTGATACTCGGAAAATTATGTTAATTGAGTTGAGTCATAGTAGTGTGGAAAAAGGAGTGGAAGTAATGGAGCTCGAGTTTAAGGATGATTGGTGCACGCCTATTCGGGATATTCTCATTAAAGCAAAAGAAGGTGAAGAACGGTTGACAACAAAGGAAACTAAAACAGCGGCTCGTTTTTGTGTTATAAATGAGGAGTTGTACAAGAGGTCGTGCTTTGGACCTTTTTTTAATTGCTTGGCTAAGGAGCAGGGATTATAAGTGCTAAAGGAGATACCTGAGGGATATTGTGGTGATCATGCGAAGAGAAGGGCGTTGGTTGGCATAACATTACGGGCTGGCTTCTTTTAGCCAGGAATGAAAGGCATGGCTGGTGACCTGGTTAGAACGTGTAAGAAGTGCCAGATGCATGCTCTGGTTATCCATATACCTACTGAATATATGATTGTTATGAGCTCGCCTTGTCCCTTTGCACAATGGGAAATTAATATCGTGGGACCTTTTCCAAAAACATCGGGTAACAAACAAAACCTGGTGGTGGTAGTTGATTATTTCACAAAGTGGGTGGAGGCTGAAGCGGTTACGGGCATAAGCGAGCAGGATATGATGGGTCTTATTTTTAACAATATTTTTTGCAGGTTTGGTGTTCCACGAGTGTTGGTGTCTGATAATGGAACCCAGTTCAATGGGCAGAAAATCCAGGATTGGTGTAAAGAAATGGGGATGAAGCACCGATTTGCTTCTGTGGCACATCCCCAAACTAATGGGCAAGTTGAGGTTACTAATCGTATCATTGTACAGGATATTAAGTTACGATTGGAAAAAGCAGGCGGGCTCTGGGAAGAGGAGCTCGCATCGGTCTTATGGGCTTATCGAACAACTCCCCGAACTTCTACAGGGGAGTCGCCGTTCAGTTTGGTTTATGGGATGGAAGCTGTTATTCTAGCCGAGATAGTAGGAGGATCGCAGTGCTTAACGGCGTTTTAATGCGGAGGACAACGAAAGGTTGGTGATTTGGTATGGAGGCGGGCTGACGCGCTACGTAAGACCAGGAAGCTAGATCCAAATTGGGTTGGACCATTGAAAGTGGGTGAAGGTACTACGTGGAGGAGCATATATACTTGAGAATGCTGAAGGGAAAGTTCTACCTAGGAGCTGGAATGTGTGTCATTTGAAGAGGTATTATGCCTAGATGGCGGGGCTATTGTGTTTTACCCTTCGGGGCGGTTGTTTTCAATTACCCTTCGCGGGCGATTGTGTTTACCTGGAGGTTGTTTTTACCCTTCGGGGCGGGCTGATTGTGTTTTATCCTTCGGGGCGGTTGTTTCATTACCCTTCGGGGCGGGCTGATTGTGTTTTACCCTTCGGGGCGGGCTGATTATGTTTTACCCTTCGGGGCGGGCTGATTGTGTATTACCCTTCGGGGCAGTTGTTTCATTACCCTTCGGGGCGGGCTGATTGTGTTGGAACCCTTCGGAGCGGATAATGATTTTATGATGTACCCTTAGGGGCGGATATCTTTTTCGATATATAATAAAATTTGGCGAACTATTTTCATGGTTTTTAAATATGGTTAAGTGATGTGATTATGTTATTTTGGGAAAGGATATGTTTGACTTACATATCTTTATGGAACTGTTGTGTTGTGGATGGTTATGTCTTTGCGAGCTAACATGTTTAACTTATATCCGCGAGCTTGTTTTAGCTGATTTGGATTATTTGTGATTTGTGGTTTGATTATTTTTTGACCTAGTGGTTTTGTGGAGGTGGGAAGTATGGTTGCGATTGATTATGGATTCGCGCGACCTATATTAACTTATGGATTTATGGTGGCTTAGATTGCAGGTTTTTACATGGTTTGAGTGGCAGGTTCATATATGGTTTAAGTTGCAGAGCTATGCACATAACAAGTATAAAAAAGGCATTGTTCATACAGATAAATAATAATGTTCATAAGTAAGAAATGCAGGTTCTGAGCTATTAGGACGTGCTGGGCCCGGGTGCAAGAACAAAGTCCTCAAGTGGCGTGTCCAGCTCGGCGATGAGTTTGGCGGACAACACATCTTGACCTTGGCAAGATAGCCACCACTTGGCGTCGATTGGCTCGTTTATGTCGCCCTTGAAGGAGCTGAAAGTAGGCAGCATGTTAATAATGGCAGGCACGTCGGGGGCATAAGTGACGTTCAGGGCCGCGAGCTGGTCCTTGATTATTCCAGCAGCCTTGAAGACCCATTCTTTGCTGCCAACCGCCATTTTGCCAAAGTACAAGGAAGACTTCTTGTACGCCTTCAACAACTCTTCCCGGTAAACGCCCATGTACTTTTGGCCTACATCGCTCAACAGGAAGGTTCGTCGTCCTTCAGCTACACCTCTATCATGCGCCACCTAGTTCTGCTCCTCGGGTTTCTGATTTTGTACTCTGAGCTCTTCGACCTCGAGAGCTTTCTTCTGGGCGTCCTTGACCTCATTGCCCAAACGAGCTGTCTCATCCTTCAAGCTGTTCACTTGGCTCTTCAAAATAAGTATCTCCTCTCGCGAGCCTTCAGCAGGTGATTCGCCCCATCCAATTCTCCTTGGGTCAAGGATAGTTGTTTGGTTTGTTGTTCAGCTTGGGCGGTCAGCTCGTCGCAGGTCTTCTGGAGATCACTTTCAGCGGACCGAGCCAGTAGTTCCTCAAATATCTTGGAGACCAGGGGACTCGGCTGTATCATGAAATAATATAAGGGTTTGCATGTATTATTTTGGTAAGGGGAGGATTTTTAAGTAATAAATTACATGTTTGATTATCTGTTCATCGAGGAAGGCCTGGATCTCTTTGGCATTGTTGCACTGGGCCAATCCTTTTCCCAGGTCGGGAGAGCTAGAGGAGGTGGCGGCGTGAGTTTTGCGGAGGCGACGATGTTTTTGGACGGGAGAGGGGTCATTTTCCCTTTGAGGACCTCTGGACCAGCTGCACTTCCTCCAGGTCATCCTCCACTTCCTGGTCAGCCTCTGTCCCGAAGGCTTGGTGCAGCACCTCATCCACGTTGATGATTCAGGGAGGAGGTGCCGATGTGACGGCGGGCTGCAGGTCGGTTTGTGCCATGATTTCTTCTGAGCTTGATGAGGCGCACTTGCTGACAAATGCAACTGCAATAATAAAGTGGTGCGTTATTATTAAATTATAACAATTGATGATGGTGTAAAGTTGTATAACATAGAAGACCTATCAAACTCTGATTAGGTCATGGCAAGATCTGGGTCGACCGAACGAGAGTCGATGCCCACGAATTTGGAATTTTTGGACCGGCTAGTGAGTCGCACCACGTCAAATGGGCGCTTACTCCATTATGCGAGATGGTCAGAATATTTTTTGTACAGGATGGGAAATTGTTGGGGACTAGGGGGATCGGTTGGAAAAGGCCAGCTCTCAGTGTTGTGAATGAAGAAGAAATTTCTCCTCCAATCGAGAACCTTATTTGAGGGATTCACTAAGAATCAAGCTTTGCCGGTGCGAGCAGAGAGATAAAAAGAATGTCTTTGGTATTTTATTTGGAAGCAAAAATGGAAGAAGCCTAGGTCGGGCTCCGCATCATAGTATTTACACAGTATAATGTACCCCGCCATAAATCTTATGGAATTGGGAGTCAATTGTAAAGGGGAGACTTTATACAAGAGGGAGGTCTCAATATAGAATGGGTGCAGGGGGAATCTAAATCCCGACCTAAGTAGCTCATCGAAGAGTGTAATATGGTCTGGGGAAGGTTTCATGGGGTCTAAGTGGAGAATGTCGAGCAAAACCATTTTGGCAGTTTCAGGGAGGTTAAGGATTTGTTGGAATTCTTCGAGTTTTTCTGATTCGGGGAACCAGTAGTTATCTTTAATTGTCTTGGTTGTTAGGGGTGAGGGAAGTAGGTCGGCAGCATCTATGGAAGGCTCTAAAGTTACGGGGTTTTCTAAAAAGTACTCGCAAGGTGGTGGGTTATGGGGTTTGTGTAAGGGAATGCCCTCTGGAATATGTACAATGGCTAAGGGGGCAGGAGAGGGGTCTTCTGGTATGTTTTCTAGAAGGTCTTGGGTGTCGGTATGAGCCCTAGTCTAGGCTTCTAGCTCCGACCAGCTAACGTCGCCTTCTGGCTCATCACGAAGGCTGGAGGGAGGAGAAGAAGGCTGTTTTCGTCTTCTCATAAAATTATAAGGGTTTTCGGTGGGATTGGAATCAGGGGAAAGGTTTGGATTTTGGGAATTCGGGGTGGAAGAAGCTAATTTGGTCATTTATTGAATATCACATGGGAAAAACGGCAGAAAACACAACAACAACTCAGCAGATGCAACACATATATGAATTTAAATTAATTATTGAAAAGGGGGAATTTAGGAGACTTACACATTTTTTTTTGTCTTGGAGGTCGGTGATTAGCGATATGCTGCTGGTAATTTTTTGTAAACCAGAGAGTATGCGAGATTTTTTGCAAAGCGAAAATGGAAATTTTTGCTTATATTTTTGGTAAAGTGACGAATGAGGGGAGACGGAGGGGTTTTGTGTATATTGGGCGGCGTGAAAAGCTGATGGGACGTATAGGAGCGGGAAGTTGGTAGGGTTAGAGGAATGTTTTGGGCCCACAACATTTATTATACTACGAGAAAATGGGGAGATGACATGTGTCCGACACTTTGTCAGGCTGCATTTAATGAATCTTTAAGGAGAAGGGATGGGTAAGGGAAAGCGTGTTTTGACTTTTAGGGATGTATATGATTACATTTTCTCGGATTATTGTGCCCAGTTACAACTTCAGGCCGCGGAAAGAAGGTTTTATGGTCTCAGGTCGTCATAAATGGAGTCTGGGGACTCGCAGATCTCTTCTTCCAAGGGGAGCATTCTTCCTGGAGGACGAGCGAGCTCAGCGAGCTGATCTTTTGGAGGTCGCGGTCTTATGTGGTAATTTCTTATGGGACGATTGGTATCATAGCTTGGTATGTTGAGCTGGATTATTCTAAAATATGGTTTGGTAAGTCGGCAGGGGTGATTTATTTATGTTTTATGTTTTACTGTTATTTTTGGTGGTTGTGTTCTTTTAACTTTCTGTTTACATGTCCTGACTGATTTTGTACCTCAATCAGCTAGAACATGGGGGACTAGCTGATACGACACTAAAAACCCATGCGTAATAAATGTGGGTATTTATGGTAAGCGACCTCATTTCTTGGAAGGAGCATTTCTTTTAAGAGATGGACGGGCCAGTTTGTAGAGTAGCGACCTGAAGTATGAGGATGAGTTCTCATATAGGGTCGCGACCTCTTATGTTTGTGTTATGTTGGGCGCTGTCTGTTAGCTCGGTCATGGGCTTTATAAGTATTAGGCCCGAATGGGCTCATATGGATGGTCTTGTGGGGTCCCGACGGACTGTATGGAAATAATCACAGGCCCAGGCCTATTCTGGTAATTTAAGCGAGAGATCCACTACTTATGGGAACTTAGCATACAAGAGAAATTCTGATTCTAAGCCAGTTATGGTATTTATGGAATTGTGGTGGGAGAAAGAAACCCTGGCTTGGGGAACACTTCTCTTGTCTCTATAAAACGGGTGCATACCTCTCTTTATTTTTAAGTTGTTTTATCGTGGTTTGAGCTCTTAAAATATCTCTCGCACTATCTGACTTAAGCATTGGAGGACCTTCGTCGGGGTCGCCCCCCGACTTGGCTGAAGGTGTTGTTTTGTAGGATCGGTTAGGCCGTCAGAAGGCTTTTTGGAGACTTATCATATCGCTGTGATGTAATTGGAAGCTGTTTTAGATCGCTGATCTCATATTTGAGTTTAGTACCCCATATTCTTGGTAACCAATCTTTTTGGTTTTATCAATATTTATAAAGTGATTGAGGGAGTTTGTAAAGAAGAAATTGTAAAAAATCGATTGCGCTTAAAGACAACAATCATGACTATTCAATAGTTAGCGAATGCTTTCTTTCAAAGGCCATAATGAGTTTGAAAATGCTTTTAACCCTGGACACGTACGTGATTGAAGTGATTAATTATACTACAAAGTGGAGAGAAGATATAAGGGGTGTTGTACTCAATAATGCCCCCGAAAATGCAAAATATACTTCTCTTTTCTCCGGACATTTAGAAAGAAATAATGGCAGTTATGGCTAACATAGTATGTCGTATGAGAGGAAATTGGAGATGCTTCGATTGGAAACTAGCAATAGAAAAAAATGGCAAACAAATGATTGTTTATAACTCAAAAAATATAATTCACTTCAAAATCTTTTTCCTCATTTCTCTCTCATCTATTTTCCTCATCTCTCTTATCTCTCAACTACCATTAATTTTCTACCACACAAAAAATCTATTTTATTTTTTCTCTCTCATCTTTTCACCATCATTAACTCTCACCACACAAACTTTTGTGGGTCCGATTTAATATTTTATTTATCAAATAATTTTATATCCAATCACTTACTCAAAAAACACAAATTATATTCAATCATTATCTTACCAAAAACTTGTATCTCCCTAAGATTTTTATTTTCACTATTTTCTTGTGAAACGAAACTAAAATGAACGAAAGGATATCCAATTTTATTTACCAAATAATTTTGTATTCAATATCTTCTTGTTTATATATATCACATGGCAAACACTTGTGTTAGGTCAGATTGACGGGTCATGACCCATTAGGCCATCTGACCCGATACTATAATGTATTGGTTTTTGTACTATGATATACTGGCTTTTGTACTCGAAACTATTGATTTCATAAATCTCTGACCCGTACTATGATGTATTGGTTTTTATACTGTGATGTATTGGTACTATGATGTATTAGTTTTTCACTATAATGTATCGAATTTTGTACTATGATGTATTGGTATGAAACTTTGGTATTACGGATGATCCGTTAGTCCGACCTAACAAGAGTGATGCCCATATCAAATTCTCTGTATATTACTGCAAAATCCTTCTGACTTATGTGTTTATTTCGTATGCTTTGTTTGACAAATAAATTTTTTTGATAATTTGGTTGCTCATGTATAATTCGAGTCTAATAACCTAACTCAATATCTTCCTTTTATTATATTTTATCCAATTTAATATTTTTCTTTTATTATATTTTTTCTACCTAATTTAATAATTTTCTTTTATTATATTTGACCTACCTCAATATTCTCCTTTTATTCTACTACTATAAAAATATAAATAAGACATAAATAGTTATTGAAAGAAAATCTAAATTAGCTATCTTAATTAAAAATTAATTACATATGAAGTAATTTGAATTACAAAAGAACTTAATTGTGAGAATAATCAAATAGGTTGTATTTATAATAGAAGTTAAAATAATTTTATTATTCGAGTTCCAAATATTGTATTTAGGTCAATTACGAGTTCTTTGTAATAATCTAAGTATTATCAATAAATTCAATCTAAAAATAAGAATATAAAATTATATAATAATAATTAATAAATATTAATTAGAATCCAGTACAATGCGACACGGGTTGAGAGTATGTCATCTTTTATTTTTTTTAAGTATGTAACTAATAATTATTAACGAATTTAATGAAAATATTAAAATATAAAATTATTTAATAATAACTAATTAATAGAAATTAGACGGGTTGAGATTGTGACATCTTTTTTAATTTTTATAAGTATTTAAATATATATTTAACGAATATAATATAAATATTAAAATATAAAATTATTTAATAATAACAATACTTAATAAATTCGACATATACGATGCATGATTGAGAATACATCATTTTAATATTTTATTTTAGATTTATAACTATATAATTATCAAAAATATTTTTTATATTTTCTTCTAATTTCGTGTAATACATGGATTTTAAACTAGTACACGCACGCACGCACGTGCGCGCATAAACACACAAAATTTATTGTGTGCGGGTGGAAGTAGTATTTTTATTAACTATTGATTTTTCGTCTAATTAAGGGTACTCCGATTAAGGATGGCAATGGAGAAGGGTGGGGCGGGTTAACCCATTGAATAAACTATATTTTAAATTTTAAAATGTCAATTATTTATAATACATAATATAATCAAATATATTGATATAATATCAAAATATAAGATTAAATATCAAATAAATACAACGATAAACCAAAAAATAAAATTAATATACATTTATTAGCTTATTTATAATTTTTTTTTGTTTTATTAATGTATGTTATTCATAAAAATATCTTTATTAATGTATGTATATTAAATATAATATTAAATATATAACAATACAAATAATCATATAAAAAATATATATAATTATATTTATAAAATAAAAATATTATATAGAGCAGGTGACCGCTGAACTAAAGTGGTACCCAGAAGAGCACCATCACGAGGTGCGGTGTGGGACGCTGCCCTACACAGCATGGCCAAGTATATAATGCCATTCCTAACTCTGATGTACTTGATTCCTAGTCGTGGGTGTAATATATATATGCACCAACAAAATTTGTGCAGAATATGTATCTGAATTAGAAAAGTATTTAACTTATTGGATGGTTTTCTGTTAAAATTAAAGATGTTTTACCTTGAGAAATACTATTTTGAAGTTAAAAAAATATGAGTTAACTAAATATTGGAGCTCAATAGTATTCAAGATATTGATTATAGAGAATTTCAAAATGGTGGATATTTGATAGTTTATTTTAATAGATAAATTGCAGTCGTTTGATTGAAGATATGTCGTACTAATCCTGATCTTCAGTTAGAAAAGTAACACATCATTTAACAAGTTGGAGTTTATATGTATACTAATTAAATAATTAAAATTGAGAGATTAAAATGGAGAGAGGGAATAGTTTCAATGAAAAACAAAATAAATGGAATCTAAGAAAAATAAACATCTTTATCCGATACAAAACAAACTTCTCGTAAAATACAGTAAAACCTTACATGTTCAGTAGTTTGTCCAATTCTCTGATTCTGGATTATGTATTATTTATATATTAAAACTGAGTTGGAATCGAGACTCATCTATTGATTCTAATCTATTCAGTTCGATCTCATCCAGTATTTGTTATTAAAATTTATAGTAAGTAAATATGTGTATAAAAATTATATTATATACTTTTCATAGAATAAAATAATATATAATATATACATAAAAAATTATATACTATATTTATATATATCTATATTACAAATTTTTATAATATACGGAGTGTACCGTTCTCCCACATTAATATATACTTTTAGAAGTAAAATTTCAAATCGAATCGATCCAAAATTAGGTCTAAAATCAAAACTTTTGTTTTAATTAATTAAACTTTATGTAAGCACGAAACTTTGTTTTAATTACAGAGTCTGATACTTAATTTAGTCCGGGAGGGTAAATTGGTAATTAGATGCATTTATCTCATCAATCTCGTATTCTATCACTATGCTAATTTTAGTTAAGGCTAATTTCAAAAACTAACTCCGAGGTTTAAAGTAATTAAGAAAATAAAAAATAAAATTTTAAGCTTAGGCATTTGTTTATCATACAAAAATGGACCATGAGAGGAAGGAGTAATTGTAATTTTAAAGTATAATATATTCTTGAATTAGACTAAACTTAAAGATTACCTTGTCATTATCCGTTTTCAATTATAAATATATTTTTTTTATCTTATATTTTTTTTATCTGGATATGCATTCAATTGACATGCATCGTATACCATTAATTTGCATATAGGTGAAACCAATGTAACGTGATCTGATAAACATCAATCGACATATAATATAAAAAATAATATTAATAATAATAATTTAGTCTATGCAAAAGTTCAATGCGTGTGGCTCCACCCAAACAGCTCGTCAAAGAAAACCTGCAATTGTTTCATAAGATGCCTTCTAGGTAAAACTGGAGTTTAGATATCTGAGAAAAATAAAGAAACTACACTGAAACACGAATAGGTCAGGGCACCACCATTTTTATCTGAGAAAAATAAAGAAACTACACTGAAACACGAATAGGCCAGGGCACCACCATTTTTGTACTTCTTCGGACAGGGACAACTTATTAACAAATTTAATTATTTCGATTAATAACAACAATATTAATTGTATCCAATGCAAATATTAAATCCCACATCTCTAATATAATCTCACTGATACGCCTCGGATCTAATTACTTATTAGATACTTAAATAACTCAATATAACAGACAAGATTTTGAAGTGGTATGTTCCTTGTAAGCGGGAGCAAAGACTAAATTAGTTGATATTCACAGAAGGTGTAATTATGTAATTCGCCTCTAAATTTTTTAAAAATATTGATCTTCCATTTAATAATAAGAGTCTTACTCGCTCTCTATCCTATAGGTCCTAATCGACCGTTTCACACAATTTTAAAATGATAATAACATCTTTTTGTTGAAAAGATTTAAAGTATATAATAAAAAGAAGAATAAATTATGTAAAGTAATATGCTCCATTCCAATTTGATGGTCTTAGTGTTACTAAACAGATTAAAAAATTGGTAATTTATATAATTAAGTCATTAATTTAGTTAGTATTTGCCAATTATACACTTTTTGAATGTATTAATATCAATTAATAATACTCATAGAAATCAGTGTTGGGGTTATTATATTTGTTATTGAAATAGTAAAATTTTGCATTGTAATCATCAATTTTCAAATTTACGAAATAGAAAACTAGTATTTCAAGAATATTAATTAATTCAATTTACGAGATAGAAAACTAGTATTTCAAGAATATTAATTAAAATAATGTGTGAAAATAAAAAAATTAATGAAATGTTAAATATGATAATTGGTCTATATTTGTGGACGGATGAAAATAAAATAATGGACTATCTATTATTTTTTATAAAGTAAATAGTAACATTATTTCTAATATGTCTGAAATAAAACAAATATTTCTTATTTTTTAAATTCGACTAATAAAATAGGAAGATAAAATAGGACGAATGGAGTAATAATTAAATAATTGCATCAAATATAATATACGATTACACACATTAAAAAAATTGTCTGGGAGCTTTTAATTAGTGTTTATCTTTTATTACCTTGACAATAAGTTGTTTTTTTGGTACTATAACCTTCATTCACAATTTGAAATACCTAAAATCCATTTAAACGTTAGTGTTTCTTCATATATATGAAACGGTGATATGATAGTCATAGGTAACATACCCAAAAGCCATTATAGAACTTTCCCAAACAAAAACAAATTCGATATTTTAAAATATGAAACACTTTAGAAAATGACTACAGTACCGTGAAGGTACCATACCTCCTAACCCCTGCATTTACATTCCTTAGATCTTATCATTATCTATAACCACTTTGGATCTAAGAGTTCTAATTAAATGGGGAATGGTACATTCACGGCACCGTAGAAGTCCCCAATACTTTAATGGTGAAGAGAAGACAATGGCAAAAAAGTCATTTTCACAAAAGAAGCATTCTTTCCTATATCTTTGGCCAAAGACTCGTGTCTGCAGTCTAAGTGCATATATTCTTGTTTTTCTCTCTTTAAGTCACCCTATTCAACCTCTATCTTATTTCACACCAAAACATGGCGAAGCATGTCCGAGCCATCGAACCATGGCTAATCCACTGCTGCCCAGAACCGGAACCGACGGTTGAGATACCAGCGAGGACACGGTGGACTCCCACACCGGAACAAATCACAACGCTCGAGTCCATCTTCGACAAAGGCATCGTTAACCCTTCGAAGTCCGAGACGGTGGGAATCAAAATGCTACTCGAGACATACGGCAAGGTCACCAAAGCCAACATCTACTTCTGGTTCAAGAACCGCCGCACCAAGTGCCGCCGCCAGCGCCTACTCCAGGCTAGTGGCAGTGGAGGAGAGCTGTCGCAAGCTCCGGCGCAGGGGAGCGGCAGTGGCCCTGGTGGACATACTAGTCTGGTGGGCTCATCTTCGTCCTCTTCACTTCATGGAAATGATCCTCACAACAATAGGCCAGATAATTTCATCTCGTTTTTGGGCCCGGTTCAGGAATATGAGCAGAACCTGATTTCTTTCTCTGGTGGTGCTTCTGGTTTGTACTACCAACCTAGTAAGCAATTTGAAATTCGAATTGTTCAGAAATTAAACTTCTTCCTTGTTTAATTTACAAGTATTTAAGATTTCTTGTTCAAATAGAGCTATATCTTTTTTACCTTATCCTTGGAACCCTAATTTTTTTTTCTTTCAAAACTTCAAATCCTTATTCTATGGTATATTTTTTTTTTTTTTCAGTTTCCTTAAAATTTATTTTGAAAATTTTATTTTGAAAATTTTCGTTCAGAAATGATTACAGTGTTTATCAACGGAGTTCCAACAGAGATGGAGAGGGATTCTGG
The DNA here is from genome assembly GCA_014905375.1 of Phtheirospermum japonicum. Classification (NCBI taxonomy): domain Eukaryota; kingdom Viridiplantae; phylum Streptophyta; class Magnoliopsida; order Lamiales; family Orobanchaceae; genus Phtheirospermum; species Phtheirospermum japonicum. The sequence continues at coordinate 150,137 of BMAC01001146.1, forward strand.
AACAATATTTGTTGTAGATTCCGTTATGTATCATTCTTCAGGGATGCCAGTTGAAGTAAACGAATATGGTATTGTGATACAGCGCCTTCAGCACGGTGAAAGCTATTTCGTGGTAATTATTAATTAATACTATATGATATAAAATTTTTCATCGGAAATTGTGCCTCTGTCGCTGTGTGAGTAATATATTTTTAGCATGGTATTATTTGCATCGTAGTTCTCATCGCTCTGAAAAGATTGGAAGGTTTTTGTCGGATTTATAATATTTGTAAATTCAATATCATCTTATTTCTGGATGAATGGAAATGGTATATAAAATCATGTAGTACAATTATAAATGAATGCGAATTATTTGATCTAAAGGTTACAATATCCATCTACTAGACTCGTTGATAACAATATGTATTTGTTCGAATATTCCATAAACATACTTCAAACTATATATAATATACTTTTTCTTATATACTTATTTGGATCAAATCAGTCTTATTTCCAAGAACATGTCATAAGAATTCTTCACTAAATTGAGTTTTAAGTTCAAATTGATTTAGCAGCTGTTGAATATGTGAAGAAGCAGTTTTGAAATTATATTTATCGATGCATATGCACTCAGAAAGTCGACTATATCGATCGCAAGCAAAGTTTTCAAACATTCCTATATGGAAGTTGTGTACTTAGGAAAAAAAGAATAAAAAAAGTGATAATTGCATTTTGTTCAAGAATTAGAAATGCTTAACTTTTGCTCTGATTATTTTCAGGTTGAGCATCCTAGATTCTGAGTGCAAGATAGCTGCCTGCGGTCCTTCTAAAATAAAATAGCTATTTTGGAGTTTAGAATAATATTTTCATATTGCAGTGTTTTGTTTTTCTTAATATATCAATAGTTATCGTGGAAATCAATGTTGTTCAAGTAATGAAAGCTAGTTATATACTATGACTTTTTTTTTTTTTACACCATGCGATATATAATACGGGCCGAAGTTATAGAAATATAAATTATAAATTAATTTCACACATGCCGAAGTTATAGAAATATAAATTATAAATTAATTTCACACAATATACATGAACGTTAAAATTATATATTTTTGAATATTTCTCTATGTACAACATTATTTGTCATTTTCAATTTCGACTCATCCTCACCGCATACTAATATCTTCAAACCATGTCGATTGGTGACACGCGAAATAGCAACATATAACTAGTCATGATTAAACACGGGATTCTTCAAATAAGAAGTTGATGTTCGAAAGTGATTAACCCTAACTTTTATTTATTGTCATTGCATGTTAAATTGTAAGTGAAAATTATCTTCACTAAAACATAAAAGGTGTCCTGACATCAAAATGCGTTAGACTCTTCCGATAAAACAACACTTTTTCTCCCGCCTTTTCACCATTAAGAGTTTGTCATTCGTAGACGTGCGTGGAAATTCTTGTAACAACCAATTTCGTCTTGTTACATAATCCTATGGAATGATGTAAGTTCCTCAATAACATAACATGCATCACCACCTTCAGGTGCAATTCGTTATTAGGTATCTCAAAACACTTTATAAGATTCAAGAACTCAAGCGTATGCAAATTACTCAATAAGTCATCCACAGGTGGTGTCCGAAATGAAGTAGGTGTATCCCTAACTTGAGTTCAAAACGTTCATGTTGGGGCCAATACAGCCCTATCCTTCAAAAACATCAGGTCATCAATAGAGTGATCTCTAAACATCGGATCTATGTCATCAACAATAGCTGCAATGCATTACAAAAAAACTGCCTTTTGCTGGGGGGCGTGATCCGTCAGCATTAGTTTGCTGACGGGTTACGCCCGTCAGCATTTTTTGGCATCAACAATGCTTTGCTGATGGGATTAATCTACCCATCAAAAAAATATTGACGGCATGCTTACGAGCCTGTCCCGTCGGCAAAATCTTGGCCATAATCTGATACTCGTCAGCAAATGCTGGCGGGTAGGTTAATCCCGTCAGCATATGTTGACGGGTAATGACCGTCACCAAACTTTAATAATGCTGACAGGTTTTAGCCGTTAGCATTTGTTGACAGGTTCCACTCGTTAGCATTGTTCAAATGATGCTGAGTTTCCGTCCCGTCAACATTTTCAAATAAATTTATTTTTAAATTTTATTTTGATTTTATTTTATTTTATATTTTTACTTGTATTTATTTCACAAATCAATAATCCAATACGAAAACTAATTTGCATTTCCCAAATGAAATATAAAATTAAAAATAAAATATAATTAATTAATAATTATATCGTATAATGTATAAGTTTAAATAAAGTACCAAACATAAATATTATTTATTCCTAAATCAACTACATTGCAGAATCATCATCATCATCATCATTAGCTGGAGTATCATAGGGCGGTCGTCGACGTCGCGTCATCACTGTGACAACTTCCTGCATGACCCGGTCACGGAGAGCCACCTCGTACTTGAGCTGCTGACGTGCATGCTCCTCACGAATCGCCTGGAGTTACTCTTGATGTGCACGCTCGCTCGCCTAGAGCTACTCCTGATGTGCCTGCTGGCTCATCTCGAGCCGACTCTTCAAAACCTCCATTTGGGTCTGAAGCTCCAAGACACGACTATTAGAAATAGAGGAGGTACCGCCTCTGGAACTCTTTAAGGCCAGAAGAGTTTCTAAACATCCCGTGCCAAACCGACGATCCTTCTTCACCTCGACGGTCTGTAGATAGACCACGTTCTCGTCAACGGCGGAAGGATTTGGTGATGAAGCATGAACCTCCTCAAGACGTCTCTAATACTCTTCCTGTAATATTTTTATTGATATATAATTTACCGTTACGAGGATTAGAAACGAAAGATATATATATAGGGGTGGGTTCAAATGAGAATTATGTCATTATATGCGAACCTGCGTACTAGTGCTTTTATTATATACCAGCACTACTTTATTATACAATCACAATGCTTTATTGATATTTTAGTTATATACACCAGCAGTGCTTTTATTATACAATCTTAATACTTTTAATCAAATAAGGAAATATACAAAAAATCTAATTCATCCATTTAATTAGATATAAAACCCATAATTAATACTAAGTTCACATATAAGGACATAATTCTCATTTGAATCTAATTCTCTCTCTATATATATTACTATTTAAGAAGTGAGATCCATCTCACAATGTAGTCACTCGTGAAAGAATAGCTGCGGATGCAGGCGTAGACGCAGGTGTATCACCAAACTTCATCCTTACATCTACAAATACACTTCTAATATAACACAAATATTTCAGTTTCAACAATTAGTGTTGTGATTCCAAGATTTATATAATTCTGTTCACATTCGGAGTGTATATTAGGTTTTGTTAATGGACTGTGCTATTTTGCCATAAACTCATCAAATTATATTAGTTGTGAGAGGTTTAATGTTTTAGAGAGAAGCCCAAGTCAAACTTACACTTCATGGAAGTGACATACATTAAGACTGAAACTATTGTTTACCAAAAAGAATAAGGGGGGAAGAAAAAGGAAACATTGCGCTGCAAGTACAGTTTAATCCAGTCTCCACATTTATTACCCTCACTGACCCCAATCCGGTAATAAGAATTATTTAAAATGATGGTTGTATTTATTTGAAAATGTATTGAAAAAAAGAAATTTCTCAATTTATCTACTACTTATTATTTAAAAAGCTGCTAGTATTTCTAAACATAAATTTCTCAATTTATAGGATTATTGTTGAGTTTGATGAATCATACTCGACATTGCATATTTTTTTTAGATTAGCATGAATCACGCATAATCCTAATTCTTTTTATTAGAGTGCAAAGGTTATTTAATTATCTAAAAGGGATCACTCTTGTTAGGCCGGACTAACGAATCATCCGTTAGGTCAAAATTTCATATCAATATATAGTGCAAAAACTAATATATTATAATAAAAAACCAATACATCATAGTACAAAACCATTACAGTACAAAAATCAATACATCCATTACAGTACAAAAATCAATACATCATACCACAGGTCGGAGATTTATGAAAAACTAATACTTTACAGTACAATAACCAATACATCACAGTACAAAAACCAACACATTATAATATCGGGTCAGATGGCCTAACGGGTCATAACCCGTTAATCTGAACTAAGACAGGTGTTTGCCATATCTAAAATGTACTATGAATTATGCTATTAAATTCACCTGGTTCTTTGATATTTTAGAAGGTTATACTGTTGTGAATTGAGTTATTGTTTTGCATGAAACAAATTCTAAAATTGGATATGACTTTATATTAGCAGGTGGAGCTATATCATGAAAGTCTACTAAGAAGGCTATAAATTCTCGGTCGACCGTGGAAGTCAAATTGATTGTCTTAGATGCAACTTGTAGGCTAAACAACATTCTTATTTTTCCAAAGCCTATTTATTCAATATATATATATATATATATATATATATATATATATAGGCCTCGTTTGGCAAGTAAGATACAAACATAACATAGTTAGAATACACAAAATATCTAATATTTGTATAACACAACTATGTAAAAAATGTGTACTTGTTTTAGAATATAACCTCAAAATCTCATCCAAAACAGGTAGTGGAGCTGTTATGATATTGGTCTCTTTGCAATGGTGCACACCTGGTTTGGCAATGATCGACGAGAAGACACGATACCTTTTCTGAAGCAAGGCATACCTTTCATTGCAGTAGGCATAACTAAATTTTTTGTCCAGCTCGAGGTTGAGGATGTCTGTGCAAAATTCCACCGTCAGTGTGTTCGGACGACCAGGCTTGAAGTGACCAAGGTGGAACTGCTCCATCAACAATTTGATGAAAAGCTTGTCGCAATCCTCATTCCACGAAACATCATAAAGAACGTCTTCTTGCTTCACATGGTACCTTCGAGACATATCTATTGTTAATGTTATGCGTGGATGATTTTTTGTGAATGGAAGATGCACTATTACTTACTAGTATTTATACACAAAGATGGGACTATAAGCAGACAACCATAAATGAGCTTATGCCAATTAGCACCGCCAAAAAGATGTAATAAACAAGCATTCAATACATCAAGTAATTAATATGCAGCAGGTCGGATTGGTTGTTGTCTCATACATTAATAAGCATCACAAAACATCTATTTTGTTTATCCAATTAATGCAACCCATA
>BMAC01001146.1:163852-178946 GCA_014905375.1 Phtheirospermum japonicum
TTAATGAAATGCAGTTGATAGAGGGGCTTCTTAAACACCTTTGGCCGTCATTTTTCTTGCTGACAAATCAATCAATGTGAATTCAAAAGTACAAGTGTATCTAGAGTTGGTTGAAGCATAAATATACAAAATCTCTCGAGCTTTGTTTAAGAAAGTTGTTTAATTAAAAAAATATTTGAGCAGATCAAACAATTATTATGCACATCCAGCCCAATATTGATTCCAAATATAGACACACCAGACAAAAGAAGAAAATATTATTGAGAAAAAAAAAAAGACAAATCACCTAAAAATTTCAACGTGAAAAACTTTGCGATCTCAACTCACAAAAAATCAAAACCAAGATTTTTAGAGGTAAATTACTTACAAGTTTCAATACCCAGGTGAATTCTCTCTCTCTTTTTTTTTTTTTCAAATATGAAATCGAATGAAAGGGGTTGCTGTTTGAGAAGTTGGTTCTGGGTGTAGAGATCAGGATGTGAATGAATTTCAATTCATACCTGTATTAAAAAGAGAGGGGTATTTTTGTTATTTGCACCATGACTCAGCTTTTAATCTTAAATAGCAAACAAGGAAATTGGAATAAGATAAGTTATTGATGGCAAATGAATCATATTTCCCAAACGAATAATAATAATATTTCGAAATAGTAAAAATAATCTTCTTTTTAAACTTATCTGATCTAGTCTAATCGGGGCAACCAAATGAGCCCATATAGGATTGGGTTCAAATGAGAACGCCCGTTATTATATGTGAACCTAGGGACTAATCCTGGCCTTAGATCTAATATTGCACAGTGCAATTATATGTCCAGGTTCATTGTGCTTTTTACACAGTACTGTAGTGCTAAAATCAGTCCAGTTTTTTTAATTTAATATATATATATATATTATATATATATATATATATATATATATATATATATATATATATATATATATATATAACGTTATAAAACATGCAATATGTATCTTAAATTGTAGATCTTGAGAATGTGATTAATTTGATATATATTTCATTCAAAACGAATAAAATTTGAAAAAGTTATGGTTTGTTGAAGATTTGAGTTTCATTTCAAATTTTTGAATTTGCAGTTTATAGACGAAATTTGCGATGCTTTTTGTATACAATCGTAGTGTTTTTTTTTCTTAATCTATTGTGCTTTCTAAAGAACAATGTAAGTGCTCTTTGTAAACGTTGATATATGTCCAAAATACCATTTTTAATTAATTAATGCATTTTTTTACATTATTACCATGCTGACATGTCATGATCTCAACCATCAAGATTATCCAATCTAATGGTCAAGATGAGTCCCTAGGTTCACATATAATGACGGGTTCTCATTTGAACCCAACCCTATATATATATATATATATATATATATATATTTGAATTACAACTGAGAGCACAAACAGGGAATGTAACAAAATATCTCAAAATTGGAAAATGAAAGAACAGAAAGTTATTAATCAAAAGTCGAGTCGAGAATAATCTCTGTCCGCAAGATGAAATAGCCCCGGTACTGCCCTTCGGTTTTGGCTATTCGTCCCCAAAAATGAAACGACTTCGTCTCTGGTATTAAATACCAGAGCTCCGGCGAACTGGACGAATATGGACTGAGCTACGAAATAGGAAAAGATTCAATAGCTTGCCCGCAAGAGAACGGAGTCGCGTGTAGGTTGGCAAAGTTAACTCGAGTCGTCTCTCGAGGAACATACAATCGGAATCTTGAATAGCTTGTTCAATCAAAAGTAACTTAAACTAATTGGGGGAGGGGGGGTTGAGAGTTTGATTATCTAGGAAATTGAAACGCAAGAACAACATTAATTAAACTTATATAATCTAATTCAACAACTAGAACTTGTAAACTTGAGGAATTAATTTAAGAACTCAATCAAGATCAACTATCATAATCGAAAAGCAATTATCTAAAGCAAAAGATAAATGGAAGCAATCAACTAAGACGAATAAAAACCAAACACTAATTAAACTAAAGATTACGAATCTGAATATCAAAAGTACCTAGAGTTTCAAGCATGAAATAATTCAAGAACAATAATTGAAAAGCTACTACTTAATTGCTTGAATTAAACTTCGAAAGCAAATAAAGGGTTTAAAGTACTTATTAAACTAAGAATTGCAGTAAAAGTCTCCAGCTAATCCGGAGCGATTGCATAGACCTTGGCCAAAAATCGAGTCACGAACTTACGATTGCAGCTTGGAACTCGTGACACTTGAATCTCCGGTTTCGATCTTTTGTGTGGTTATGGGATGTAATGGTGTGTTGTTTAAGAGCTGAATGAGCGTAAGTAGGGTCGTAGTGGTGTATCTTGTGTATCGTGTGTCCCTTTGGACGGACTTGAGGAGTGTTTAAATAGCTTTCCTTTGGCTTGCAGCATAAGAAACCCTAAGAATCCGATTCTGGGCCGTCACATCAACATCGCGTTGATCGACGCGGGCTGGGGCTCGGCGTCGATCGACGCACCTAGGATCGACGCTACAAAGAGTTACATCGACTTGTGCATCAACAGACGCACCTTGGATCGACGCAACTGCAAGTTGCGTCGACATAGCGTCGACCGTCGCGGGCTGTGGTTGCGTCGACGCCTGCGTCGATCGATGCAGTTTCGCTGCATCTCTTATTCTCTCGGTTTTTGTGCTAATCAACACCCAATCGGAATAATTGTCCAAGACCCAAGACCCAAGTACCAAGTCCCAAGGCCCAGGCCCAGAGCCTAGTGCCCAGTACCCAGGACCCAGAACTCAGGTCCGAGGTCTGAGGTACGGGACCGGGCTCGGGCTCGGATCCGCTCGACTTCGCCGAAGGCGGACGGGCGAACCCAAGTCCAGGAGCCCGCGTGAGCTTTGTTCACACAAAGTACAAAACACCCACTAACCCACTTGATGTCCACTAAAGAAATGTAATCATTTTTAAACTCCCTTCCACATTGATTAACTTTCAATGTGGGATACCCAAATGCACTTAAGCAACCGTTCAACTTCCAAGCATCATTTCTCACTCACCAATAATTGAATTTGAGAAATTCAAAATGCTATTATCTACACGACACGTAGATCGAGCCCATACTATTCGTTAACACGAATTTTTGATGTACCATTAAATTGATTAAATACAATTTACAACAATCCCCCACATCAGTGACTCCAAAAATGAAAAACATGAATGCAAATACATAGCTCAGTCCTTAAGAGACAATAGAGAATAGGGATAGGTGTCTTGTGGCCTTGAACCCTCCTTAGTTAATACTACTGAGCATACCGGCGGATTAGTGAACATAATTCTTAAACTATTCTCCTTTGTGTATACTAGACAATAGTACCAACCCACTAAGGTCTCAGAATTCTTCCGTTCTCACGTTTGTGTCCGTTTCTGGCCATGGACAACTTCTTTGGATTCATAAGCATTCAGTAGAAGCGGCCCTCACTTCTCGCTTACATAGGTGATTCTTAAAATCAGCATTCTGTCATACTCAAGTCAAAGACCTGCACAAGAATCATTAAAAATCAGAGATTTATCCTCACCACGTGACGGATTAAAAACTCTACTTTTGCCGTTAGGGAATAGGGTCGTAGAGTTTTACTTACCCACACTTTTATAGTTTAGTTTTCCCATTGAACCAAGTCTGTGGGATCTCCACTCATCATGGTTGGGTTTCCACTACAATCATCTTTAAGATGTGGATTTCACTTCCACTCCTTCAAGCAACTAGTACATTTGATCTCGAGCTATGTTTTTAGTGAATGGACCCGCTAGATTATCTATCGACCTTACGTAGTTAACTGAGATAATCCCACTCGATAACAGATGTCTTACAGTATTATGTCTCTAACGAATATGTCGAGACTTACCGTTATAAAAATCATTTCTTGCCCTTCCAATAGCAGCTTGACTATCGCAGTGAAGCATAACTGGCGTCATGGGTTTCTCCCAACATGGAATATCTTCTAAAAAATTACGAAGCCATTCTGCTTCTTCACCTTCTTTGTCTAAAGCAATAAACTCGAGATTCCATGGTGGATCGGGTTATACATGTCTGTTTAGTGGATCTCCAAGAAACAGCTCCTCCCCCTATTACAAACACATATCCACTTGTTGATAGAGAGTCCTTTGAGTTGGATATCCAGTTTGCATCACAGTAACCTTCAAGTGCCCTGGGGAATCTACCATAATGTAGTCCAAAGTTTAGAGTATACTTTTAAGTATCTCAAAACTCTCACAAGCGCTTTCCAGTGTTCTCCACTTGGGTTGCTTGTATATCGACTCAGTTTGTTTACCGAATAAGCTAGATCAGGCCTTGTACGGTTAGAAATGTACATCAGGCATCCAATAATCCTAGCATAGTCCTTCTGAACAACAGGATTACCTCTGTTCTTACTCAAGTGAACGTCGAGTTCCATAGGTGTCTTTGCTGGAAGACTATCGTGTGCATTGAACTTCTTGATCACTTTCTCAATGTAATGAGATTGTGATAAGACAATTCCATCTGGAGTTATTATGATTCTTATGCCAAGAATAGTGTCAGCAACTCCCACATCCTTCATGTCAAAATTCCTTTTTAGCATGAGTTTCGTCTCGTTAATCACTTGTAGGTTGCTACCCATGATTAACATATCATCTACATAAAGACATACTATAATAAATATGTCCTTAGTATTCTTAATGTAGAAAAACTTATCGCACTTGTTTATCTTGAACCCATTTGACATCATCACTTCGTCAAATCTCAAGTGCCATTGTAAAGGTGCTTGTTTCAAGCCATACAAAGACTTAACCAGTTTGCACACCTTTCTTTCTTGTCCAGGTTTTACAAAACCTTAAGGTTGTTCCATTTAGATTTCCTCTTCTAAATCGCCATTTATAAAAGTTGTTTTTACATCCATTTGGTGAATCTCAAGATTGTGCAAAGCAACAATCGCTAGAAGCACCCGTATAGAGGTAATTCTCGTCACAGGAGAGTATGTATCAAAGAAATCATATCCCTCCTTCTGGAGAAACCCTTTCACAACCAAACGAGCTTTATAATTATCGATTGATCCATCAGCTCTGAACTTTCATTTCAGAATCCATTTGCTCCCTAAAGGTTTACAACCTTCAGGTAAATCAGTCACAATCTACTTATGGTTGTGCATGATCGAATCGATCTTGCTCTGTACAGCTTCCTTCCAAAACGAACTATCAGTCCGTGAGAAAGCTTCTTTCAGTGAATTTGGTTCTTCATCCAAGAGAAAAACCAGATAGTCAGGACCGAAATCCTTAGCAACTTTAGCTCGAGTGCTCCGTCTAGGAGTTAGAGCTTCAAGTTCTGAACCAGGTCGTTTCCTAGAGTTAGGTTCAACCCCCACAAGTTCTTGACTTGTAGTTCCTTCAGCATTACCAGTGTTTGAACTGGATGCAGCTATATCCTTACAAGGATAGATATCTTCAAAAATATTGCATTCCTTGACTCAATAGTGGTTCGGACATTCATGTCCGGAACATCTAACCTATGAATTGTAAAGCGATAGGCGCTACTATTAAGTGCATAACCAATAAAAATACAATCAACCGTTTGGGGTCCGATTGCATCTACCTTCGCTAAACACCCCCACAATTTGAGGTATTTATAAGAAGGTTTCCTTCATTTCCACAACTCGTAGGGAGTTTCGTCCCTACCTTTAAGTGGAATTTTACTGAGGATATAGTTAGATGTTAAAACAGCTTCCCCCACATGTTCTGAGGTAACCCAGAACTAATTAACAACGCATTCATCATCTCTTTCAAAGTACGATTCTTGCGTTCTGCAGCGCCGTTCGATTGAGGTGCATACAGAGCTGTAGTTTGATGAATTATACTACTTTCGTTGCACGACTCCTCAAATGGAGCTACGTATTCCCCTCCTCTGTCGCTTCGGATAGATTTGATTTTTCAGTTAAGTTGATTTTCGGCTTCATTTTTGAAGTTCTTGAAAGCTTCATTAGCCTCATCTTTACCTCTCAAAAGATAAAGGTAACAGTACCTTGTGCAATCGTCAATAAAAGTAATAAAATACTTTTTGCCACCTCTAGTTTGCACAAATTTCAAATCACATACATCCGCGTGAATTAATTCTAGAGGTGTCGTGCTCCTTTCTACAGATTTAAACGGTAACTTAGTCATTTTTGCTTCTACACAAATTTCACACTTACTTTTATTAACAAATTCATTTACCTTAAGTAAATTGAGATTTGATAAATGTTTTATTGCATTTAGGTTAACGTGGCCTAATCTACAATGCCATAAACTGGAGCACTCAGTCAAGTAAGAGGAATCAGAAACAATTTTATTAATGATAGGTTTTGGGCGTATAGCCATTACACTTAGTTTAAACAGTCCATCTGTAAGGTAATCCTTACCCAGAGGTGTTCCAAACTTAGACAGAACAAACTTATTAGCCTCAAATACAAGTTTAAAACCACGACTAACTAGAGACTAAATTCTTCCGGATGTCCGGAATGTGCAGCACCTCATTCAGAGTGATCTCCTTTCTAGAAGTCATTTTGAGGACAACTGAGCCAACACCTGCAACTTGCGAAGATGCTTGGTTTCCCATGTTCAACTTCCTTCCCTCACAGGATGGTATTTGGAGAACAAGATCCGGTCTACACACACATAGGCAGTTGCAGCAGTATCGACGAACCATTGACCACGGTTCTCGACCATGTTAGCTTCCTCAATGATAACCGCAATGAGATCATCACTAGTCGGCTCTCTCTCGTCTAAGTGAGCATTCGGCTTGGCCTTCTTTTTCTTTGGCTTCCGATAGTCCTTAGACCTATGTCCAGGTTTTCCACAATTGAAGCAGTCGCCGCTGAACTTCTGAGAAGATGGAGCTTTAGGCTTAGAGTTTCCAGGGCACGGCCTCTTCTTCGAGTTGTCTCCTTGTTCAAGTAGATTCACCCGAGGTTCATCCGAACTTTTCGAATTCTTGTACTGAAATAAAACTTCGGACTCAATTCGTACCTTCCGAATAACGTCTTCAAGAGACATCGCCTTTCGCTTGTGCTTGAGATACGTCTTGAATTCTTTCCAGTTCGGAGGAAGCTTATCAATCATGGCAGCAGTCGTGAAAGCATCAGGAAGTACCATCCCCTCGGCCTGGATGTCATTCACAAGCATTTGGGACTTTTGAACTTGTTCCATAACCGGGAGAGAATCAACCATCTTGTAGTCCATGAAATTCGTGACTACAAATTTCCTAGTTTCAGCCTCGTTGGAACTGTATTTCTTCTCAAGCGCCTCCCATATCTTCTTGGAGGTCTTTACGTCTGAGTACTCGTTACTCAGGCTATCTTCCAGTCTACTTAAGAGAAAGACTTTACACAGATAGTCGTCGTTGTGCCAATTATCATAGGCGGCACGAACAGTGAAACTGGTCTTGGACTCATCCGGAGTAGGTGGTTCGTCTTCCTTCACGAAGTTAGCGAAGCCAAGAATCGTGAGGTAGAACAGCATCTTTTGTTTCCACCTCTTGAAGCCTTCTCCATTGAGTTTTGGAAGCTTCTCCGCGGCGGGCATGATCCGTGAGGAGTGCACTGGAGCGGTTATAGTTGGAACAAAAGTCCCCATTGTACCCGTTGAATGGGTAGCTGAAACATGTGAGTACGTCGGCGGAGCCGTTGCGAACATGTTTGGAACCGAAGTTCCCAACATCCCAAAATGATGGATCCCAGCCGAAGCTGATGTATTTTGGATCGAAGTCCCCATCCCATAAGGGAATGATCCAGCGGCCGAAGCAGTGGCTGAAAACATACTTGGAACCGTAGTTCCCGTCATCCCAGGAGGATGGATCACAGCCGAAGCTGACACAGTTTGGACCGAAGTCCCCATCCCATAAGGGAACGGTCCAGCAGCCGAAGTTGTGCCTGAGTTTGGGTTGGTTTCCGAGAAGCGCCTTGAAAGTATCTCCAGGAGGGTGTCGATAGTCCTTTGGTTGAGGAGGAAGTCAGCATGACTCATGTTCATGTTTGGCGTAGAAGCGCCAATCGTCGAGGTGTTTGTGACTGCAGGGGTACTGGTCGTCGTCAATGGTGGAGGTAATGGCAGGAGCGGACGAACTGATCGGAGTGCTGGAGGGCGACATTTTTCCAGTTAGGGATATTAAAACAGTAGATTACAGATTACAAATTATTTCATCTTGCGATTGTTTGAATTATAACTGAGAGCACAAACAGGGAATGTAACAAAACATCTCAAAACTGGAAAATAAAAGAACAGAAAGTTATTAATCAAAAGTCGAGTCGAGAATAATCTCTGTCCGCAAGACGAAATAGCCCCGGTAGTGCCCTTCGGTTTTGGCTATTCGTCCCCAAAGATGAAACAACTTCGTCTCTAGTATTACATCACCGTAAATACCAGAGCTCCGGCGAACTGGACGAATATGGACTGAGCTACGAAATAGGAAAATATGCAGAAAGATATGTATGCTGAGAGTTCAGGTGTTCGTATGTTTTTCAGGTGAATTTTCGTGTGTAAATTATGAAGGAGTCCTCACCCTTTTATAGGAGTTCCACCAGGAGGTAACAGCTAGATCAATGACGTCCTTAAAGGCATCATTAAGTCATTCAAACAGGAAGCTGGAGTCAGCATGAACCTGGACAGGTTCAGCGTGCACATGCATTGCATGTTTGAGTTTGTACGTTTTGGAAACGTCTGAACGGTCAGGTGATAAGTGCTAGACATTTTCTTAATGGTCAGAAGTTCAAAATACTTCTCAGGAGTTCAGGAGCGTTCAAAAAAGGTAACCTGAGTTGAACCAGGACCCCCAATCGGACCACCTCAATCGGACCAGCCAATTCGGACTAATTGTCCAAGACCCGGGACCGGGCTCGGGCTCGGGCTCGGATCCGCTCGGCTCCGCCGAAGGCGGATGGGCGAACCCAAGTCCAGGAGCCCGCGTGAGCTTTGTTCACACAAAGTCCACAACACCCACTGGCCCACTTGATGTCCACTAAAGAAATGTAATCATTTTTAAACTCCCTTCCACATTGATTAACTTCCAATGTAGGATACCCAATAATGCACTTAAGCAACCGTTCAGCTTCCAAGCATCATTTCTCACTTACCAATAATTATATTTGAGAAATTCAAAATACTACGATTATCTACATGACACATAGATCGAGCCCATACTATTCGTTAACACAAGTTTTTGCTGTACCATTAAATTGATTAAATACAATTTACAATAATATACATATATATATATATATATATATATATATATATATATATATATATATATATATATATTAATTACATATAAAAAATACTTACAAAAGTCTGCTATGATTGAGGATCAGTAAAAGAGTCGTCGGATCTCTGGTGAATAGTCAAAAAAAACTCGAATGCATTGGGTTCTCTACCCAAGTCCTTGTATACAATATTTAAATTATTTTTTAATTTATCACTAATTATAACTAATTACTTACGAGCTAAATTTACAAACATATTTACGAGCTGGCGTGCATTACCAATCGCAGTCCGAGACCCTCCGCTGTGCTTGGCTATCCCAGTACCCGGTCCGCTGGGCTCGCTCATCCTGTTCCTGCTCGCCTCTGGCTTCTCGAAACCCACCACCCATCTCCTCCAGATTTTATCGCCGACGCATGCGGGCACCCTCCCCTCCGTTCTCCACTTCGCATTCCACTCGTGGAGACGGCTGCACCACGAAGAAGCCATAGAACTATAGAAGTTACGCCGTATGACTTCCTAAGAATATACACTCGGGTCCCAATAACAACGCTTACAAAACAAAATAAAATAATCTGATTAATAAAAATTATTATATATAATAACTTTCGAAAACAATATTAGTTTTATTACCAAAAGCTCGGGACACCACAACTGACAATGAGAATCGGTAATATGCTCGTAATTCCACCCATTGAGGTGTACACGAGCCTCGTGGATCATCCGAAAGATCATTGGTAACTCCGTCGAGTCACTGCGTATCCTAATAAAATATAGAGTTTATTAAGTCAATACATTAAAATAAATAATTAATTACTTACAAAAATTAAATTAAAGTCACTTACCTCGGGGGAACGACATAGATCTCGATCATACCAGGACGTGATGGCATGAGGCCTCTCGAGGTACTAGCATCAGACGGGGTGGCTGGAACGATAAGTCCCTGTCGATAAGTCAATCATATTATTGTCTTCATCATCTATCTGACGATGAGATGATGATGATGATGAACCAAGAGAAGCACGGACCGAAGATGGTCTTAGATAAGAATGCCCATGACCTCTACCTCTGAGTACATATGATTTTTTGAGAACTTGAGGAAAGTCTTTAGACACTGAGAGGGCTTGTGAATAGTGTCAGACAGACACAACAACATTGTTCCTACAATAAGATAGGTACTTATTTCATCACTCTTTCTATGGTGTTTCTTGTTCGTTTCCAGTTTGTTTCCTACTTGTATCTATGCTTTAAAAATTAGGAAAGTGAATCATTCAAGGCATTTGATATATTTCTTTGTGTGTTTCCAGTTTATTTCCTGTATATTTTATACACTAATAAAATCAGTGTCTGCATAAAAAAAAAACATCAATTATGCAAATTATTTGTTTCATTATTATTGTTTCACTAATTCACTTGATTTTAACAGGTGTATGTGACACCTTCTAAACAACTTGGAAAAACACTTCAAAAGGAATGACAGATAGTTGTCAGAATCCTTTGTAGGTGCTGCGGAAGCCTACACGATGAGGAATTTGTTAAACATGTGTATGCGCTTGATAAATCTAATATCAAGATCAAGTTGTACCTTTCAAACATTAGCTACAAAAAATGGCCTCGAATCCACCATGACCTCCAACATTGCAGAATAACTGAATGTCGCGGGAAGATAACTTCTGGTAACAACTCTCCTAGAGTACTTAAGATCTTTGCTTCAAGACTGGACTTAAGAAAATAGAGATAAAGTAAGATCAACATTCACAGGCATGGCTAAAATGGCAGAGGAATATCTGATTAAGAACTACACCAATTCTCTATCATTAAGAGTAAGGTTCTAATTATGTTATTTCTTTTATGTTCGTTCTATGATTTTTAATATGTACGGCAAGTGAAGAGATCAAATGATCAAATATTCAAAGTTAGTAAAGATGTGAGTGTGTTTATTGTAGACTTGGAAAAAAATATCCTACTCATGTAACATGTTTCAGATGGATGAGATCCCTTGTCCACATGCCATAACATTATTAAAAGAAATGAATCGGAATCCTTACAACTACCGTTCAGATTACTACACGAAGAAAATAATAGTTGCAAATTATTCCATTATCCAATTGGGTATGAAGCTACTTGGATGCTACAAAATAAGATCTGAATGATGGTAGTTTTTCCTCTAGCTGGTATGTAAAAATCTGGAATACCGAAGAAAAGAAGATACAAGGCAGCATGAGAGAAACATTTGAAAATGAATTGTAGAAAGTATGATTACCCAGGCCATAAGAAGAAGACAGGCAGGAATGCCCACAAAGAAGCACGTATTTCATAATTAGTTTCATATTAGTTGCATAGTTATTTCTTGACTGCTTTCATATATATTGCACTTGCACACATACCATTTTAATTTTGGATTATTTCAAGCTGGTGAATTCATTTTTCTTCTGTATTATTTATAGTTTGATGAATTAATTTTTCTTCTTGGGGCATTGCCTTTGTTTCTGAATTTTTTCATGTTTGATGAATTAGTTTTCTTTCTGAGTCACTGTCTTTGGTTGTATTTACATTTGTCTCTTGCGTGTTTTCAGTCAGTCTCCTTTTTGTTTCTATACCCTAATAATTCGCAAAGTGAACCTTATCAAGACGTGTGATATGTCAATTGCGTGTTTTCAGTCAGTTTCCTGCTTGTTACCATAACCTAATAATTGGAAAAGTAACACTGTCAAGGCATGTGATATGTTTCTTGCATGCTTTCACTCGATTTTCTATTTGTTTCTATACCCTAGTAATTGGAAAAGTGAACCATGTGAAAGCATGTAATATATTTCTTGCGTGTTTCTAGTCAGTTTCCTATTTGTATTTATACCCTATAACTAAAAAAGTGAACTCTGTCAATGCATGTGATATGTTTCTTGCATGTTTCTAGTCAATTTTTTTTACATATTTCTATACCCTAATAATTGGGAAAGTGAACCATATCAAGTATACCTGGCCAAATAGAACTGGAACTGGATTAAAAATCAAAATCAAAACCATAGTCAACCGTTCAAAAACTAAAACCGTGTTCAACGCTTACAAAATTGAAATGGAAACAGGCTTTAAAGGTTCAGCTTACGGTAAAGAGCTTTCCAAAACCGTAGAACCGGTGGTTCCTTGATTTTATATATATATATTATATTTATAAATAATATTATATTTATAATTAAAATTATTATTTAATATTTAATGAATAAAAAAATAAAAAGGTTGACGGTTCTGGTTGATACTGGAATCGGAACCGTGGAGAAAGTAGAACCGGAATCGTAATCAGAATCTTCCTACATGGCATACTTCCATCGATTATGGAGTGATTCGAACTTTTGTGTACCTACTTTATAAATATTTGTCAATTATTCAAAATCTCGCTCGCAAGAGTACGAGTTCGCATGTAGGTTGGTAAGTTGAACCGAGTCGATCTCTCGAGGAAAACTAGATTCGGAAGTGTTTCTTGTGTTTGTCGTTCACGAATAAGAAATAAAATAAAATTCTAATCTAAACACATAAAAGCAATAAATTGATCTAAATGAAGAATAATTAAAAATTAAGAGTTTTGAAAAGATTTTGAAAACAAGGGTTCTAGAGCTTCGAATCGTTTCCACGATCTATTGGGATAAACCCAATTGATGGTTCACGACGATTCTAGGCTCTAGACCCGTTAGATCTAGCCAATCAATCTCATCAATATTATCATAATAATCTCATCACAATCATCAATCCAAAATCACCAAGATCATACAATTCATCATACATGGGGGGGGGGGGGGGGGGGGTTTGTTTGAAGATCAATTATTAAACTATCAAGCATGAATCGAAAGCATAAGAACTAATTAAACTAAATTAAAATGAAAGGAATTAAAGACTTACTAATTAAACGAGAAGAAAGTTGCAGCGTTCCGGAAGCGAATCTTGAATCTAAATTATCTAAACTATCTAAGAACTAATCTAATTTATTCTAAATCTAAGAATTTAAAACTAAGAATTATGAAAAGTAACTACGAAATCGAAGGGCATTCGTTGGGGTTGTCAGCCCCTAAGAAGCCTAAAAAACCTAAGAATATGATAATGTATCTTAAAATTCCGAAATACATAGGTATTTATAGTTTTGGGAAGTCTTAAGGCCCAAGAAAACCTAAAATCGCGTGGAAAATGCGTTTTCTGGGCAGTCGTGTCGACCGACGCGTTTTGGATCGACGCGACAGAGAGTTCGTGAGCATTTTGCGTCTGCCATGGATTCTATAACGGTTTATTTAAGATGTCAGTGTGGGCATGGCTCGGCAGCGTCGGCAGCGTCGCAGGCAGCGGTCGGCAGGTGTGCGCAGCGCTTGGCAGGACTCGGCAGGGCTGGTCGGCCTTGGATACTATAACGGTTACAGATGAAGAACCGTTATAGAAAGTCAGAAACTTCTAATTCTTCAAATTGTGGCCCGTTTTCGCTGAAACTCCACTCGTACGCCCATCCTCGACTATGTACAAACAAAAATACTTTAGAAATACCTAAAATAAACATAAAATTAATTAATTAAGATTATAATATGATAAAAACAAGTTGGAGATAAGAAAATACGAAAATGTGCTCAATCTATCCAATTTTCACCAAAAACAATAATAAAAACGAACTAAAATACTAAATAAAATCAAGACAAATTCATTGTTAATCAACTACCCCACGCTTAATCGGTTGTTCGTCTTCGAACAAACGATAGATTCAAAGTATAACAAGAATGAAAATAAGCTCAAACAAAGAGTCGTGTCGTGCTACATACATAATTTTGAAAATATAGATACATGTCACGCAACTTCAAACATTCCACCCTTATTACATTGTCGCTCCAAAATTAATTTCATGCATCCTCTCAAAAGGAAAATATATAGATGTACGCTCAAAGCACTCAAGCATTGCTGCATAGGACGTGTATACACTTAAATCATACAAATACATGCACAATAAATAAGCACAGAAAATCAATCTCTTTTCAATCGCAAATTAAGTGTGTTATCAAACTAAGAATCGGAAAAGGTCTTTTCGGGTTGTAATGTAAGGCTCTTTGGACGGGTATGGAATATATAAGTCGTGTGGCTAAATAACTCACCCAACCTAATCTAATCACGAAGAAATACTTCACCTCGTTCAAAAATAAAAAACCTCACTTAACACTCATAACGTAGCCTTAAAATATAGGCTATTTCTTAACTCGATACTCTAAAAACCGACTTGAAGCTCAAACCACTTAAACACAATTGAAGCTTATAATGTGCTTCTTACAATTACACAACTCTTGCCTTTAAACATTAGGCTTCAAGAAAATAAACAATAAAACACAAGCCTTTATTAGCGCGTAGGCAATGACTAACAAAAATTCACCAAGACTCACCATCCTTATTTTCTTTTTCTCTTTTTTTATTTCCCCTTTCATTTTTTATGGGTATTTTTTTCTTTTTTATTTTTTTTTTTGGATGGTGGTCCTTAATTACAAAAACTCATAAAATCATAAAATCCCTAATAAAATTCTCCAAAACACTAATAACCAATAAAATAAAGAACTCCTACCCAACGCTTTTAATGGGTTAGTAGGGGTTTCAAAAACACTCATGGCTAAAGGAAATGGATTATTTGGCTATGATTGGCTCATTCGGAATTTATAGTGGCTAAAATTTATGGATATGGCCGGAAATAGGGTTTTTTTCTGCGCCTTAACGTCATTTTCAAAGTCAACTACACACAGCGGTTTCAAAGAGATATCAAAACTGAAACATATTCAAGCACATGCAATGATGATAATCACTCAGTCTACTCACTGGCTTTTGGCATGAAAAAGTTTTGAATTGACACTGCTT
>BMAC01001146.1:182222-193207 GCA_014905375.1 Phtheirospermum japonicum
ACAATATTCATTGTTAATCATGGAGTGCAACGGGAACCATAAGGTCACGATTTCCCATTTTGGAAAAACAGGGAATTGGCGGTTTCGCGAACTGTGGCCAGGCCTACTGTCAAAGCATGTGATATGTTTCTTACGTGTTTTTCAAACGATTTTCAGATTATTTTTATACCCCTGGTAATTGAGAAAGTGAACCCTGTTAAGGCATATATTATTGTTATATTAACCTAATCAATAAAAATCAAAGCATAATAATATTATTTTTCATACATATCTTTATTTATTTATATGAATTTACACTACTCCACCGTTTAATTAAATAAATAATATATATTTAAATAAGAATTAAAGAAATATCTTAGTTTGAAAAAAAACTTACGTTTTTGTGGCGGGACGCTTCTGGGAATAGCGTCCCCACTCACATTCTAGAAGGTACAAGAAAGAACCGTTCTAGAAAAGAACACCGGGA
This sequence comes from Phtheirospermum japonicum, assembly GCA_014905375.1. Classification (NCBI taxonomy): domain Eukaryota; kingdom Viridiplantae; phylum Streptophyta; class Magnoliopsida; order Lamiales; family Orobanchaceae; genus Phtheirospermum; species Phtheirospermum japonicum. The sequence continues at coordinate 182,689 of BMAC01001146.1, forward strand.
CGTCATTCCCAAAAGCGTCCCGAATCTAAATTAACAATGCAAAGTTTTGGGGCGAAATGAAAAAAAAAATACCGGGGGCGGGACGCTTTTCTGAATAGCGTCCCGAGGTTGTTTTGCAAAAAAAAAAATAAAACGGGGTCGGGACGCCACTGGGAAAGGCGTCCCGGTGTATTTTTGCAAAAAAAAAAAAGAAATGCTGAACCCTAAAACCCACACAAACACACTTACCTCCTTCCATTCCAGCGGCTGCATGAAGTTGGATCAGGGAGCAAGAAGTTTTCCAAACAAGATCAAAAAGACGGTAAGTTTTTATTATTATATTGTTTATTCTTTATAAGTTGTTAATTCTAATATTTATTTATTCTATTGTTATTTTTAATTTTAATTAATTGCAGTTAGATTTTTTTTTTTGTATATATTAAATTTAAATGTTTTTGAGTTTTAGTTGTGAATATTTATGAAATTTTATTTGGTTTGTTTGTGAATTTTTTTTGTTAATTGTTAATTGTTTAGGGAAATTATAAAAAAAAATTTGAATTGTTCATGAAAATTGATTATGGAAGTTCTTGACCATCAATTATTACCTTCTATTTAATTGCTTGTAAATATTTGCAAAATTTTAGTTATGAACATTTACGAAATCTTATTTGGTTTGTTTGTGAATTTTTTTTGTTAATTGTTAATTGTTTATGCAAATTGTTAATTCTTTTGTGAATTGTTCATGGAAATTGATTATGGAAAATATTGATATTCAATTGTTACCTTCTAATTAACTGCTTGTGAAGAAACTATTAATTTTATTTGCTTGTTTACCTTCAGTTGTTACATTCTATTGTTACCTTCAATTTTTTTTTTGTTAATTGTTCATGGAAATTGATTTTATTTGCTTGTAAAAAAACTATTAATTATGGGAATATGTGATTTTATTTATTTGTGAGAAATTATTAATTATGTGAAAATTTGAATTTATTTGTTTGTGATGTAATTATCAATTATGTGAATATTTGATTTTATTTATTTTGTGAGAAATGATTAATTATGCGAATATTTGAYTTTATAAGAAATTATTACTTATGTGAATATATGAATTTATTTATATTTTTAGAAGTAAGCGCACATATGGCGAATATGTCTTCTGGCAATGAATATGACATGTATGCATGAATTCTACGAGACAAAGGTGGATATGCAAATGTAGATTCCACCGAGCATCATCCTCCATCGTCGATCCCGGACTACCCCGTCGATTGCTTCGGACCAGATGAAGGAAGAGATTCTGAAAATGGTTTAGATGAAATATGTGATGATGGTCATGAAACTGACGAGGAATTCTTTCAGTTGGGGGGTAGCATACCAGATGAAGATACTTTTGAACCTACCTTGGATGAACTTGCCCCTACAACCCATAAACGAGTGAATAGAGGATCCGCACTGTACAAGAACATACCATTTTTCGATCACGTATACGAAGACGTTCCTATTGATTCTATTGGTGTCCCTCAACCGGACTTGTACTACAATAAAGATGAAGGAGTGTTGAGAATAGGCATGATATTCAGAGATAAAAGACATTTGATGTGGGCTGTCAAAGATTACTCTGTGCGAATCGCCAAGTATTCATATAGAGTGGTATTGAGCAATCCTACAATTTGGAAAGTTGTTTGCATGTCGAATTCACTTGGTGAGAATCATGTAGATATTAACGAATCATCTGAATGCGGATGGTGGCTCCGCGCTAGTTTTCGAAAATGGAAGGGTGCTTGGGTAATCACAAGATTGGGTTCTGAGCACAGATGTCTCACATCTTTTACACGTAATGATCACCCCAATTTGTGTAAAAATATGATTGCTATGCTCATTACCAGCCACGTCGAGCAGGATCCTTTATATGGTGCCTTACATGTCCAACAGGCTATCAAACAAGAATATGGTTATCTTGTGCCGTATCACAAGGCGTGGCAAGGTTTGTATTGGGCTCTTGAAAATGTGTACGGGACGTGGGAGAATTCGGTCCAATAATTACCGAAATATATAGAGGCCTTGCAGATGTACAACCCGGGGACCGTGGTCGAGTGGCTACACAAATCTTCTGGCATACCCGATGTGCCCATGTTAAGATTTGTGTTTTGGGCATTTCGACCATGTATAGAGGCTTTTAGATATTGTCGCAAGGTGATTAGTGTTGATGGAACCTTTTTGGTTGGAAAGTAAAAGCACACGCTGTTGATGGCAGTTACAGTTAACGCCAACCAACAAGTCGTACCACTAGCTTATGCAATTGTTGATTCAGAGAGTTACAGCTCGTGGCATTGGTTCCTTCACATGGTTGCAAAATATATTGTTCGCGACATAGAAGGGGTTTGTCTTATATCTGACCGGAATGTCGGACTACTCAGTGCACTAGAATAAGTTCTGGCATTCTCTTCTAACATTTTTTGTTTGCGACATGTCTCTTCTAACTTCAATACGCATGCCAAATCTGTGAAATTGAAGGATGTGTGTTTCAAAGCTGGAGCAGAACCCAGGGTTATAATCTTTCACAAAATAATAGAGCAGATTAAGGCGCTTGATCTGAATGCATTTGCGTACTTGGATGGCATTGATAAGAGAAAGTGGACACTGTCCCACGATGGCAGCAAACGGTGTGGCATCCTCACGACCAACATGTCCGAGTCCATCAATGGAGTGATGAAGCGTGCTAGACAGCTCCCAATAACTACCATCGTCCGAATCATATTTCTTCGAAGTGTTCAAAATTTCTATGATCGTTTGAAAGATGCGACAAGAGTCCATAACATACAACAATTTTGGTCTGATAAGATATATAACCTATTCAGAGAAAGACAGCAATTAGGGTCATCTTACCATGTTACGGGCTTTAATTGGGCGGCATAAATGACCGAAGTCTCTGTGAAGGTCAGTGGATGAGCTCGTAGTCGAGTCTTTTGATTTTCCTTGTCGAGAGCAGAATGATCATGTGGTAGATGGGTAAGCAGCGGTATTCCGTGCTCTCATGCAATAAAGGTGTGTACCGAATTTAGAGCGGATCCTCGTGTTTAGGTCCTACATTACTACAGCACTGCTGCGTACCTACGCACATACTCTGCTGGGGCATTTGAACCGTTGCCCGATGCGGAGGACTGGAATGAGGCAAGTTTTGAATTGGTTCATGATCCACACACGAGGAGGCAGCGAACAGTTGGATGACTCAGAGGTAGTAGAATCCCCAACGAAATGGACCAAGCCCAAGTACGCGCAAGACAACAATACCGTGCACACGATGTGGCTAGTTCCTCACAAGGCGATGGACGTTCTGGTTCCAGGCATTGATGTTATATACGGCGATGATCTTTCCATGAGTTCGATGTTGTAATTCGCTAGCACTTTCAGATATTGTAATTCGCATTGCTTTGAACATTAATAATTGTTGTTGTATGAATTCCCTAAGTAATATCCGGGTTTGTTGTTGTATTTCTTTTATATTGCATGCACTTGCCTTGTTAAAAAAACATTACAGAATGAAAACACAAACGTAATCCACACAGGTAGAGCAGTGTCGGAAAACCAATGTGCAATGGTCAACGGTACTTCCACTCGTAGAGCTTCCACTATGGTCAGTTGGATACACATCTCCAAATAGTACTTCCATTTTTGTGAGCAAGGGTTCCTCATCAAAAGCGTTGCAATAGGTTTTGATTGGACAATCCTGCAGTCATCACAACAAGTTAGAATAATAATAATAAAAGATTCAAATTACTTGTAATAATTGAAAAAGAAGTGTAGAACTTACATGCATAAGTTTCTTTCGTACATTACGATCACCTAAGACAATTTTCAGATTCCCGTTCCAAACAGTACCAGGGGTCCGAACCAATTCTTTGAAGAACCTGAATCGTCTCTGAAGTTGAAAATTTCTTGCTATGACATCATCTTTGGAAATGGCATGGTGATTTTTGAAGCAGCAGTTAAGTAAACACTTGGCTTCTTTCACTCGGTTGTCTGGTAACAGTCCGTCATTCAGATTCCATCCTCGAATATCGCTTTTGAGGATTAGGAATTCAATTAGACATTCGTCTCTGGCAAGTGTCCACTTAGTGTTGAATTCACACCCGTAATCGAGTATTTTCACCCGAAGTGTAGGAATACCATCTGTGTCGTTGAAGTGATTTGCCATTAGCTTTATTTCAAATAAGATATGAAGTAATTGATATGTATTTGCTGATGAATTATCAAGCTATTTGTTCCCTAACAGATTTATAGCAAGGAGAGCAATTATTGAAGTTGTTTTGAGATTGTTTTTTGGCATAATTGATGACAAGACAACACAATGGCACAGGAATTATAGCTGGCAAAGCTACATCTCATTGATGTGGGTGTGGGCAGCCATTTATTTGTGTTTTGTGACACAATGTACAGGGTGACAAGACAACACAATGGCACAACAATTATAACTGGCAAAGCTGCATCTATATATATGTACACACAGACAAACTTACCAAGAAATATAAACTACACTAGCTAATAATGGCTAATTTTGATGAAAACCATCCAAATGTTCTAAAAATAAACAATGATTACTACAATCCTCCACTCACCCCATGGACAATGGAGATGGAGCAAGTCATTTTGGAATATTTCAGTGCTCAGAATGAAAGTGTTCAAAGAGGTGCCAAAAAAGCATATGTTATCTTGAGCATCCCGCAGGTAAAAAGTCTACTCCAGAGTCGTTTCATGTTTTCACCTACTATTCCAGAAATCTACGACAGGATCGAAGAAATGGAGGTGAGGTACAGTTGGTGGAAGGCAACACTTTCTGAGGATGYTGTTTTTCTGGATGAAGAACGTGGGTTGATCTGTATTGATACCACTATCAATAATAATGTCTCTCCAGCCTATGTAAAGTCCACACATCTGTCTACAACTAATTATGTGGTTTGTGTTGGTTTTATTTCAATTACTAACTTTTTTTTGTTTTTGGTTAATAAAGTAATACGGTGATGATGCATCACGAAGATATTATTTGTATGACGTGCCACCATTATGGAAGAAGATGGAAGCATCTTTTAATTGATGCGTTCTCAATGTATTAGGACTCAAATCTGTAATAAAATGAGATCGGAAATGACCTTAGTTTGATTGTGCAACTATGCACTATGTTTAATTTGTAATGTTGAATTTGTCACGTCCTCTAGTTTTTTATTTAATAAAATGTGTAATCTTTTGTTTTTTCTTATTAAATATAATTATTTCTTTAATATTTATCCAAAATTGCTGATGACAATACTAGGGGTGTGCAAAATTCGACCAAAAACCGAACCGACCGAATAGTACAATTCGGTTCGGTTTTCCGACCGGCGATTCGGTTTTTGGTTTTTGGTCGTAAAAATTTTGGTCAGTTCGGTCGGTTTCGGTTTGACCACCAGAAAAACCGATATAACCGAACCGACCGAATTATATATATATATATATTTTTTTTTTAATTTATTTTTGTGGCTGAAAATAATGGGAATAAAAAAAATAGAAAATCAGTTTGGCCCGAAATCGACCGAAACCGACTGAAATATTTCGGTTCGGTTCGGTTTTCCAAATTTTTTCGGTCGGTTCGGTCCGACCAACGACCAAATTCGGTTTTGACAATTCGGTCGGTTCGGTCGACCGAACCGACCGATGCACACCCCTAGACAATACTACACATGTATCAATAAGTTTTTCAACTTTTCATGTGACAATACCTGACATTATTCCACACGTTTTTCAACTTTCATTGTGACAAGACTACACCATAAGCATTATGTTTTCATCTTTAGCTGTGACAACGACAACACATTCAATACAATTATCTTGTGAAATTGTAACTCATCTATAAATTTGGAATATTTGCCTAAATTTTTTAAAAACAATTCACTCACTCACACCTTTGGTTTTCTCCATCATCTAAGTATTCTCATAACAAAAAGAAAAAATGAGTTCAAATCAACCTAACAATGTACCATATCTTGATTTCGAAGAAGATTTCTTTTTCTACGATACGAATTCAAACGAGTGGAGCATCCATATGGATATTAAGCTTTTTGAAGACCTCCGTGAGAGTAAGCTCAATGGTGTCTACGATCTCAGAAGAGGACTACGCAACAATATCACGTGGATCTTGTTGGACAAAATCAATGGTGCGTTCGAGAAAGACTTCACAATGGACGACATAACCGCTCGAGTTAAACTTCTGAAAAAATGATATAGGCATTTTCATATGATGTTGGGAAATGAACATTGAACTTGGGATCATGAGACCAATAAAGTGCAAACGCCAAATTGGCTAGTACGATTTTGGAACAACGTTGCAGGGGATGCTGAGTTTACTGCTGCATATCTAAAGCATGGAGAATCTTTATTTGGGTTGATGGATTTAGTATTCAATAAAAATTATTTAAATTGCATTTGTCAATATCACAATCTCATTGAAAATCCGCCATTACGAATGTGATCGCATCCGTGTAATATCAAATTACTGTAATTGTTATTTTAATCTTCGTTGTTTTTGTATCTTAATTTTATTATGTTTTTAATTTGGAATTAAAATTTCTTGTCATTTATTTATTTATATTATTTTATTGTATTTTTTATTTTTAAATAAACTTCTTATAATTTTAAGACATTATTATGATATGTTTATTTATTTTACTTAATTAAATTTATAAATAAATTATAAATATAAAAAAACTAAAAACTAAATAATATAAATAAATGAATAATATGTGTGTTAGGGTTAGGGCCGAAATTGTTTTTTTGCAAAAATACCCCGGGACGCCTTTCCCAGTGGCGTCCCGCCCCCACGTTTTTTTTTCAAAACCACCTCGGGACGCTATTCCGAAAAGCATCCTGAATCCCAGTATTTCTTTTTCAGTTCGGCCCCAAAATACTTGGGGTGTAAACTTAGGTCTGAGACGCTTTTGGGAATAGCGTCCCGGTGGGCGGGACGCATCTGGGAATGGCGTCCCGCAACATAAATGTGAGTTTTTTCTGAACATATGACATTTCTTTAGTTCTTATTAAAATATATATTATTTATTTAATAAAACCCTACTCCACCTACCTAGATTATTTTTTTCAAAAATATAATCAATGAAAATAGCGAGGCATACTACTCTAATGTTATTCTGTGTTTCTATATTATTTTTAGTTTATTTCGTACTTGTTAAGCGAACCATTTTTATACATGTGTTGGGTTTCCTTAACGTTTCCACTTTATTTCATTTTTTTTACACCATAAATGATTTTATTTTTTATTTTTTTTTGTAAAAATACATCAACCTAGCAAGCTGTAAACACAAAAAAGGAAGGATGAAGAATAATTACAACTACAAGAAATGCAAAAATGAAAAACATCATCATACCATCGATAACAAAAAAGAACCTATTATTTAAATGAATGAACTCTATCTAAAAAATAAACTCCCATGAAGCCAAACACATATTGTTTATAAATTGCTCATAACAAGTTTCGTACTTGTTTCATATCTACCAACATGCATTCCCCCAAAACCCATCATCAAAAGTCATTTCCTTATTTTATGCAATTATAGCATAGTGTATGGAAATTTTAGAAAGAGTTATTTAACTTGAGCCAACATCAATGACTTTTCACTATTCTTCAGTGAAATCTCGGCTTCAACATCATTGTATTCATAAATTCTTCCTTTTTACTGCTTCAATCCATGTTTATATAGAAGGTGACTATACCACAAGCACTGATTCTACGCATTTGAAGTGTAGTTTTTCGTGGTTTTAGAAATAAAAGGTTCTATTAGCTTGGTTTTATCGGAAATCGATTCAATTGAAGGATTCAATGGTGTTTCAAGTTTTGAAAAGTAAATGAAAATAAAAATAAATCAATTAAACTAACTAAACTATCCTAGGAAATGAAATAGAAAGTTGGTTGGATGCCTCGTCGTATGCCTCAATATGGAAATGCAAAGCAATAATGGAAATAAGCAAGAATATGCAATATTTCACCAAGTACAAGCATGCAAGCACAAGGTACAACTATACATAAAAACTCAAATAAGGAAAATTAACATAAATCGAAAGCATGGATTGAAAGAGCAAGAAAAGCTAACGTGAAAGTTTAAAATTTTACGGAAAATAAAAGGCAACGAAGTATATAAGATTCAACCTAAAACTATGCATGAAAATAAAAACCAAAATAAAGCATAGGAAAAACTCGAAATAAAAACGATCAAGGACTCGATCTATGATCTCGGTGTGTCACTCACCTATATTCCATGGACGATTCACAAGATCAAACAAGAAATCAAAGAGCTAAGGCAAAAAGCATAACATGAAGAACAAGCATGAAATTGAAGAACAGAGCATAAAAATAAAGGAAGCTTACTTGAATTCAAAGAGAAGAGTACAAATTTGAATTAAATTGTATCAAAGTGAAAATCCAAGGGAGTAATTGGATTCATTTTGAGCTTACAAACCCAAGGCAATCTTCAAATTAAACTAAGAACAAGAGAAAGACAATATTCCAAAACCCATGCAAGTTTGGGAAATTTGAGTGATAATCTACAAAATAAGAGTTCTAGTCTATTTACACTAGGTTAATTTTGGGTTTAAATGGGCCAATTTGACATTAAAGGCTTTAAAATCTTGGGTTTGACCCAATTTTTACCCGTGTTGACCAGGATGGCTCAAGGTAGCTCGATGTGGCTCGGTGTGGCTCGGTCTTGGGCATCGTTAGGCGTAGACGGGCGCTGTCCTAGGCGTCACTAGGCATTGACGTAGGCGCTGTCCTGGGCTGCTGCGCGGAGCTAGGCGCTGTCCTGGGCTGCTGCGCGGAGCTAGGCGCTGTCCTAGGCGAGAGGATTGGCGTTGGCCTAGGCACTGGGTTGGCGTTGGCCTAGGCGCCGGCCTTGGCAACCCGCCTGGCGTGACAAGGCGCGAAAGTAGGCGCGAGGCTGGGCTGCGTCCTGGCTGCTAGGCGCGGACATAGGCGTCGAAATGGGCGAGAGCGGGTACTGCCAGGGCTGCTAGGCATGGGGATGGGCTAGCCTAGGCGAGGCTATGCTACCATTCAAGAAAGTTGCCCATTTTGGAGCATCTCTACACCTATTTAGGCATGCAAATAGGCAAGACTAGGTTGGGATTTTGGCCTCCATGCCTTAGCTTGAATTCAACTCCTTGATCCACCTATTAAATAAAGATTTTAAATATCAAAACCCAAGAATTACACCAAACCTCCAATTAATTGAAGCCATTCAACCCAATTAAATATAAAATCAACTAGAAACACGATAAACAACAAAATAAGAAAAATAAACGAAAAACCTAATTAAACAACGATTAAATCTACTAAAACCAATATAAAATTCTAATTAAAAATACGAGGAAAACACAACAATTACATGCAAAACAACTACCCCACACTTATCGGTTTGTTCGTCCTCGAACATCGAAAAGAATCGAGAATGTACATTCAATGAACATTATGCAAAAAGAGAAACCCTTGTGCTTATCCTATTTAATATGATGATAGTACCAACATAGACCCGCTATCGTCAAGCATTGCTCGTATTACTCTTTCTCAATTGCATGCCAAATCGATGACTTCCTCTCAAATGGAAGTTTAAAGGTGTTCGCTCAATTTACTCAAGTGTATATAGGACGTGTTTACTCTCAAGTCGATCAATGCATGCACCTTTTCAAGATTTCACAAATCGGACGCTCAAAACTGCTCATAACACATGATCAAATAAGAATCAAAAGAGGTCTTTATTATGGGTTGTAATATTGGCTCTTTGGTAAGGCATGGAACATTTGGATGTAGTGGCTAACACACGATCAAACGTGATCAATAACTCACAAAATCCTAACTTCTAAAACCCGAAGCTTGAGATTTCTTCGCCCTTCCCAATTTACCAAACTTTTCATTCGAAACCCTTTCGTTCACTCACTTTCCCGACTTTTATTTCACAACACTTATAAGCTTTTCAAATTTGCTTCTTTTCACTAAACTTAGCCTTTAAATTAGGCTTTACACATGAACGCACGCTTTATCACTTTTCGTGATTTGTGTTGGAGTATTATTTTTGTTGTTGTTGTTGTTTTTTTTAAAGCAACTCAAGACCCGAAACTCACAATAGATTTCCTCACATTTCTTGTCGACTAACAACATACCCTCTCACCTCACAACTTATGAAGATACAAGAGCTAAGATCGAGCTCGGTTAACAAGAAAAGGGGGAAAAAGGCTCAAGGGGGCTCATTTATATATAATCTACATTTTCTCGTGAAAATATTGCAAAGCTCTAAAATCTCTTTTGATTTTGCTCCCAAATTCGGTGCAAACTAGTGAGTAGGCCTTGTGTGATTTATCGGCTTGCTTGCATTTTTATGGAAATTGCATTGAGGAGGTTTGATTTTTGCTCGTACATGATTGAATTTTGAAAATGACCTCGAGGCACATATATCACCCTTGTTCCGCCATATCCATATATTTAAGCTACTTTAAAAATCCAAAC
>BMAC01001146.1:194992-208606 GCA_014905375.1 Phtheirospermum japonicum
GGTGTGGGGTGGGTAGGTGGTTAGAGTCCGGGTATTACAAAGCATGCTTTATCGTTCTTAACTCGAGCCTTGGCGAAGTGACGCTTATTATTTGCGTATTTATATGGTTAAGTCGATTTTTGTGTCTTTTGAGTCATTATTACATTGTGAACAACTCCACATGCTTGGAAGGTTTGAATAGTTTACTTGTCGGGATTTTGCATGTTTATGGCCTCTTGTGTGAGGGGTTGAATTCTTTAAACCATGCAATGCCCTCATTGCATTTTAATGAAATTCAAGTAAAAGGAGGGTGAAATAGAAACTTCCTTAACCGAGCGAGTTTAGGTCGAGCTCGGTGGAGTCCACTTAAGCATCTAAGCAATCCAATTGAAAATCAAGCATGGCTAGTAACTCCCGGATCCACGAACGCTACTCACTTATGCATTCGACCAAGGTTGGAGTGATCCAAACTTTTGTGAACCACTTTTAAGATATTTAATTTAAAACACGTAAATTTGCTCGCAAGGGTACGAGGAACTTATAGGGTGGTGAGTTTGACTCAAGTCGATTCTCTCGAGGACAATTGTTCGGTATCTTAGGTGTTTTTCTCAAGTAAAATAAAATACATGCACATCGGGGTTTTTCTGAATAATTGATTTGATCATTAAAACTAAAGCAATTTTTAAACTAAGACTAATTAAACTAATTATTTTAAACTAGATTATCAACTACGAGTAATAATTAAACTATCAATAAAATGCAACGATGAATTAAACCTAATTAATGAATCTAGAAACATGAATATAAGAAACTACCATGAAATGAATATAAGAAACTACCATGAAGAAATTGTATAATACGAATCTAAGTACGGAGAATTAAGCATGAATCAAATCGCATAAATAAACTAGATAAATCCAATATCCAAGCATGAAACAATTAAACTAATTAAACTAATTCTATAATTAACTAAGAATTTAACCAAGAAATTAACTAGGAAATTAACTACGAAATTGACTAAGAGTTTAGAATACTTATTGGAACTAGTAAAAGCAATGCAAATCTCCAGCTAGTCCGGAGTTGAACGTTGATCTTGGGCGAAGATTGAATTCCGAACTTGAAATCGAAGCCTCGGACTCGTTGTTCTTCGATTCTTGATCTCGGTCTTCAAATCTTGTTATAAGATGTGGAAATATATTTATTCTAAGCACAAATACCCTAGGTAGTCGTGTGTCTTCTTAAAAATCTGAAATATGAAGGGTATTTATAGATATAGCATGTCTTGGCGCACAAGAAACCCTAAAAACGCAATTCTGGGCAGCCACGTCGACGTCACGTCGACTGACACGAACTGGCTCTCGGCGTCGACGCTTCCTGTGTGCTCGCATCGACTGGGCGGGTGCGTCGACTGACGCGGTCTTGGATCGACGTAACTACAAGTTGCGTCGACTTGGCATCGACAGACGGACTCTTGGATCGACGCTACTGCAAGTTACGTCGGCTTGGCGTCGACAGAGCGTCGGCTGACGCGTGCAGGATCCACATCGACGCTCGCGTCGATCGACGCTACTGAGAGTACGTCTCTGTTTTCTCGATTTTTCTGCTACTTGTTCACTGGAAAGCTCGTTCTCCACTCTTGAATATCGAACTTCATCTATCTACGCGCTGAACTCTTCTGATTACTTAGCTGGAAGGTGAAAAACAATGAATAATCACCTATTCTCATCAATTATGATCAAAATATGGTAAAATAATCTAGAAATGTAAAAATACGGAATTAAGCTTAAATCATCCAACTTATACCAAAACCGAATAGAAAAACGAACTAAAAAGCTAATAAAAATAAGGACAAATCTACGCTAATCAACTACCCCACACTTAATTGATTTGTTCGTCCTCGAACAAACGATATATTCAAAGTATAACAAGAATGAAAATAAATTCATGCAATGAGTCGTGCTATGCTACATACATAATTTTGAAAATATAGGTACAAATCACGCAACGTCAAATGCTCAACCTTTATTACATCGTCYCCTCAAAATCAAAATCATGCATCCTCTCAAAAGGGAAATATATATATGGTGTTCGCTCAAAAGCACTCAAGCATTGCTGCATGGGATGTGTATACACTCAAAATCATACAAATACAAGCGCAATGAATAAGCACGGAAAATCAATCTCTTTTCAATCGCAAAATAAGTGTATTGTCAAAACTAAGAATCAGAAAAGGTCTTTTTCGGGTTCTAGTGTAAGGCTCTTTGGACGGGTATGGAATATAAGTCGTGTGGCTAACTCACGATCTAACGCGATCAATAACTCACTCAACCTAATCTAATCACAAAGCAATTTTGCTTCACCTCGTTCAAAAATAAAAATACCTCACTAAACACTCATAACGTAGCCTTCAAATTGGGATATTTCTCAACTCGCAACTCTAAAACCGACTGTAAGCTCAAACCACTTAATCGAAATTGAAGCTTATTACATGCTTCTCACAACTCAACTCTTGCCTCTTAAACAATAGGCTTTACGCAAAAATAAACAATAAACTCAAGCCTTAAATTAAGCACGTAGGCAATTACTCAACACGATTCAACAAGACTCACCATCCTTTCTTATTATTTTTTTTATTTTATCCCCCCTTTTATTCTTTTTTATGGGGTTTTCGTATTTTTTTTATTTCTTTTTATTCTTTTGTTCGGATGGTGGTCCAAAGTCACAAAAATTCATAACATCATAAATTCCTAATTAAATCTTCTAAAATACTAATAACCAATAAAAATACGAACTCCTACCCCATGCTTTTAATGGGTTGTAGGGGTCGACTCAAAAACACTCATGGCTATAGGCATGGATTATTTGGTTATGATTGGCTCATTCGGAATTTATAGTGGCTAAAATATATGGATATGGCCGGAATAGGGTTTTTTTCTGTGCCTTAACCTCATTTCAAAGTCAACTCTACACAGCGGTTTCAAAGAGATATCAAATCAAAACTCATTCAAGTACATGCAACGATGATAAACACTCAGGCTACTCACAGGCTTTTTGCACGAAAAAGTTTGAATTGACACTGCTTTTTAGGTTTTGCGAAATCAATTGCGTCCTAAGTACCGTTTTACAATATATGAATAATTTTGAAAAACTTAATGCACTTATGCAAGCTCGAAAGACAAGAACTTCAAACAAAACATAGCTAACTTTGACAGGCAAGCCATACAAACACAATTCAGCGCAGGAAATAGTGATCAATCACGTTAAAAATATGCATTTCAAAATAAAGACATCAAATTGCACTTTCTTTTAAATATAAACCATACTCAACCACCCCCCCCCCCCCCCCCTCCCTAAAAACTCGGCAATATCCTGATTGTCATAAATATAAAAGAAAATAAGAGCAAGGGAGATGAGAAAAAATCCCTGAAGAATGCGATAGTCGAGTCTCTCCAAAAACGCTTGGGCAATTTATCCTTCGTCTCAGACCGCGTGATTAGATTGTCTTGAACAAACCTATAAAAACAAACAAAACAAAATAAAACAAACCACGATTGTGATCAATTGTTACACGCAAGTGCTCGGTGGAACGTCTTTTGGGATTTGAAATGGCTGGATTGCGGCTCAACGTCATAAACGGCTGGGTTGAAGCGCATCAAAAGGTTGCCGGACTGCGGCTAACTTGGGTCGGATTGCGACCTCGATCGACGAAAATTATACGGCAGACGCTACTAGCGGTAAGCTCATCATTATCCCTGATTGTTGCGGCTAGTGGTAGGTTCAGCGGTTGATTGTCATTGTTAACGCCTTGAGTGGGACTAACGGTAAGGCCTTGCGGTAGCGAGCTTACGCTATATAACCGTTAGTTGTCCAGAATAAGTGATTTATCGTATTTTCTGCACATCAACACACATATAAACGTACCACGGCAATTGACACAATATAAAAAGACAAAAATAAAATAAAAGAAAATAAAGAAAAGAAAATGAAAACTAACTAACGCTTGGGTTGCCTCCCAAGAAGCGCTTGTTTAACGTCAAAAGCTCGACGCAAGTTGCTTGACTAATTCCTAGCACGTGGTGGGTCCACGAACTCCTTCTTGCTTCTATCTCGACTCTTCGTATATTTCTTGTAATAAGGTTGAAGTCGATGCTTGTGGACTTGGAATCTCGTCTTTGTATTCTCATCGTAAATGGTGGCTACTCCAGACTCATCCATCTCCTTTATTAAAAACGGTTCACTCCACGCGACTTTAAAATTGGTTGGGTCAAACTTACGATCGGAAATATATAGCACTAGTTGACCAACCTTGAACTTTAAATCATCTATATCCTTATCAAAGACCTCGTTCGACTTCTTTTTCTTCGTCGTCCAATCCTTGCTATGTGCCTTTCCCTAGTTCCTTGTACGTTTAAAATTCTTATATGGGTCGAGGGAAACACTTATTGAATGATTATGCGGTGGCTTTATCTCTTCTCTTGGCTCAAACTTCGAACGATCTCGTTGTGGTCTCAACTCCACTTTTGGCTCGTTTTTAGGCACGTCAGACTTCATGGGCAATCCATCATCAAATGCCTCTACATTATCACATAGCTCAATTCCCAGAGAATCCATCAAATGCTCCCCGCTCAAGTCTTCCTTGCCATCCTCATTATCAAACTTGTCAATCGTGCTGATGCTCAGGAGTTCATTCATGCAAGAATCTACTAAATCAACAGTAGAACATTCATCCTTTATAAATGGTGCAGGAATCTTGTGAATATCTTGAAGTGAAAACATCATCGTTTCGCCTAAGACGGACATAGTCATCTTCCCTTTGTTTACGTCGATCACCATGCGTGTTGTAGACATGAATGGACGTCCTAACAAAATGGTGTGTTCTCGATTCTTGATTTGTACGTCTCTAATGTCTATAATGACAAAATCCACTGGTACAACTAGCTTGTCTACTTGTACTAAGACGTCCTCCACAATCCCCAAGGGTAGCCTTATCGTTCTATCCGCCAATTGTAACCTCATCGTGGTCAGTTTCAGCGGTCCTAGGTCAAACTCCTTGTAAATTGAGTGGGGCATCAAATTTATGCTAGCTCCAAGGTTGAGTATCCCCCTTGCCGTGTGTCCATTACCGAGAGAAGTAGTTATGCAAAAACTCCCTGGGTCCTTCTCTTTGGGTGGTAATGGTTTCTTAAATATATCACTAACCTCTCTTATCAAAGCCACATGTTGATTTGCAGCCAAACGCCTTTCCCTTGATGCTAGCTCCTTCAAAAACTTCACAGACGTTGGTATTGTCTTTATCACCTCTAGTAGGGGGAGGTTAATATTAACATTCTTCAATAAATTGTATAGCTCCATGAATTTTTTATTTTCCTTGGTCAGGCGTAGGCGACTTGGAAAGGGAACATGATCATAAATGTTCAACTTCTTCGGTGGTGCATTTAAGGAATCGATGGGGTCTTCAGTCGCTGTCGAATTCATTCTCCTCAATGGCCCCGAAATATTTGGATTTGAAGATTTATGCATTAGATCGGCCAATTTGGTTGCATCTACTTATGGTTGGGTTTCGGCTTCTTCCTTGTCGTTCTCCTTTTCTATCTCTACGCCGTTATCTACCTCTTTTCCGCTTCTCAGCACATGAATAATTGAGGCGTGTTCTGTTTGTCTTGGAAAAGTATTTTTCTCCTTCTTTAATGATGCCATGTCATTTGCCAATTGTCCTACCATCATTTCCAATCTTCTTAGTCCTGATGAATTTTCAAGAGTGCTTTTGGCCATTTCAGTCATCATTGTTCTCAATTCTTTCATATCATCCCGAACTTCTTTCATTTCACCTCGAACTCCCTTCATTTCCACCTAAACACGTGTGAGGCCATCTCGGTTCCGAATAGTTTCGGTGACTTGGTTTTGCTGCCAGACTAAAAGTTGATCAGTTGACTGAACTGTAGTAGGCGTTTGCCCTTACATATGGAAATTATTCGGGGGCGGTGGTAGTGGTGCTTGCGTATGTGGTAGTCTCTGCCCTGAATGTTGTTGGTTCGAATAATACTGGATAGCATTGACGTCCCCTCTTTGTTTATTGTTGAACGGGTATATATCGGCTAAATGTTTGGGGGATCCGCATTGGTGACACGTCGCAGCAATCTTCCTTGAAGAGGCCTTGCTTGCTCGCTCGGCCTTCCAAGATGCCAATGTCTCATCAAATATCTCCTCACACTTCACTTTGACTAATTTGCTATCATCTAAATCAGGATCGGGGATGGACATCTCATTAACTTTTAATTTACGAGGCCGAGAGTTGGTTTGTCTAGATTTCTCGCTCTGTTTCTCCAATACTCGTTGTGCCTCGCGGGCCGTTAAATCTCCAAAATCTCCTCCTGCTGCTATTTCAACTTGACTTTCCATGGGCGGCAAACCATCAAAGAAAAACTGATTAATTATCTCGAGGGAGTAGCTATGGTGGGGGCACGCTTGTAAAAGTGTTTTATAACGTTCCCATGTTTCATGAGATAATTCTCCCTCCACTTGTTCGAAGTTAGCAATCTGCCTTCGAAGATGCCCCGTTGTTTGTGATGAATAGTATTAATTGAGAAACTTCTCGCTTATCATCTCCCAATCAGTTAATGATCTTGGTTCTAAGGATAGTAACTATGTCTTCGCCTTGTCTTTCATGCTATAGGGGAAGCAAATCATTTGCATCTCCTCCCGGTTAAGGCCATTACCCACAAATCTGCTTACTTCATCGATAAAGTAGTTTAAAAATGCTAAAGGGTCTTCATGGGCATTTCCGTGAAAAGTCAGAAGTAAATTCAGTTGATGCGGTTTAATCTTTACTTCCCTTGCAGTCGGTCCAAGAACAATAGCGGACCCATAAGGTACAACCTTCGGGCGTGCCAAATCTCATTGTCGAGGTGCTCGGGGGTGTCTCGGTGCTCTCTCTCTCGATGATAAGCAGCTTCATAATCTCTTTCGTAATCTTGGTTATAGAACCATTCATCTACAAACTCTCGTCTAGGGATTGGTCTGTCAGGATAATCTTCATACACTTCCTCGTTATGTTGAGCGTTCCTTCCTCTACTTCCTTGTCTTAATTGTAGCAGGGCCCGATTATTTGGTGGTTGATTGTGACCTCCAAAGTATCACGGTTCGCTTCCATACTCTCCCCCACGTCTTCGTGGAGGTTGTAAAGGTAACTCATTGTTAAAAGCATCGAACAACTCATTGTGATCGTCCTCATGATTCGCTCTTCTAGCCATATTTTTGGGAATTTCGTCGCACACGATATTAGTAGCTATCGAAGAAACGTTTTCGGGAACGAAAATGGGTCTTGGTCTTGCTGGATTCGCACAATGGATGTCGTCAAAGAATGGTGCAAGATCGCGTTGAAGTGATCGTCTACCTTGCATAAACTCAACAACAATTCAATGTATCAAATGGAAAAAATCGAAACCCAGTGCAATTATATAAATAACGACTAAATAGAAAATAAAACGAAAAACATCCTAAAATCCTACTTGTTGTCCCCCGGCAATGGCGCCAATTTTTTGATCCAAACTTTTGTGCACCCATTTTAAGATATTTAATTTAAAACACGTAAGTTTGCTCGCAAGAGTACGAGGAACTTGTAGGGTGGTGAGTTTGACTCAAGTCGATTCTCTCAAGGACAACTGTTCGGTATCTTGGGTGTTTTTCTCAAGTAAAATAAAATACATGTACATCGAGTTTTTTTGAATAATTGATTTGATCATTAAAACTAAAGCAATATTTAAACTAAGACTAATTAAACTAATTATTTTAAACTAGATTATCAACTACGAGCAATAATTAAACTGTCAATAAAATGCAACGATGAATTAAACCTAATTAACGAATCTAGAAACATGAATATAAGAAACTACCATGAAGCAATTGTATAATACGAATCTAAGAACGGAGAATTAAGCATGAATCTAATCGCATAAATAAACTAGATAAATCCAATATCCAAGCATGAAATAATTAAACTAATTTTAGAATTAACTAAGAATTTAACTAAGCGATTAACTAGGAAATTAACTATGAAATTAACTAAGAGTTTAGAATACTTATTGGAACTAGTAAAAGCAGTGCAAATCTCCAGCTGTTCCGGAGTTGAACGTTGATCTTGGGCGAAGATTGAATTCCGAACTTGAAATTGAAGCCTCGGAGTCGTTGTTCTTCGATCCTTGATCTCGGTCTTCAAATCTTGTTATAAGATGTGGAAATATATTTATTCTAAGCCCAAATACCCTAGGTAGTCGTGTGTCTTCTTAAAAATCCGAAATATGAAGGGTATTTATAGATATAGCATGTCTTGGCGCACAAGAAACCCTAAAAACGCAATTCTGGGAAGCCACGTTGACGTCACGTCGACTGACGCGAACTGGCTCTCGGCGTCGACGCTACCTGTGTGCTCGTGTCGACTGGGAGGGTGCGTCGACTGACGCGGTCTTGGATCGGCGCAACTGCAAGTTGCGTCGACTTGGCGTCGACAGACGGACTCTTGGATCGACGCTACTGCAAGTTGCGTTGGCTTGGTGTCGACAGAGCGTCGATTGACGCGTGCAGGATCCACGTCGACGTAGCGTCTACGCTCGCGTCGATCGACGCTACTGAGAGTACGTCTCTATTTTCTCGATTTTTCTGCTACTTGTTCACCGGAAAGCTCGTTCTCCACTTTTGAACATCGAACTTCATCTATCTACGCGCTGAACTCTTCTGGTTACTTAGTTGTAAGGTGAAAAACAACGAATAATCACCTATTCTCATCAATTATGATCAAAATACGGTAAAATAAGCTGGAAATATAAAAATACGGAATTAAGCTTAAATCATCCAACTTATACAAAAAAAGAATAGAAAAATAAACTAAAAAGCTAATAAAAATAAGGACAAATCTACGCTAATCATGGAGTCAAAAAATAAAACTTAGAAATGAGAATCACACGAAATTAAAAACACAAGGAAATATGTACATGAATCTCAACAACATATTTTGTTTTGTTTTTCAATTTTTCAAATATTTTTAGATTTTCATTAAAATAAGAAAGAAAAGAAATAAACGAGAAGAACTTGGGTTGCCTCCTAAGAAGCGCTTGTTTTAGGTCATTAGCTCGACGTACTCCCTTTTGGTCAAGGTGGAAAGATCACGGGAGGATCCACCAACACAATCTCCTCCTTGTAGGGAGGATCCACTCTTTGGAACGCCCTTGGTGCATTGCATAGCTCAAATAAGATCCTCCATAAAGTAAACGTTCCAAATGGGCAATTGAAGCTCTTCTTGGCTAGGTCCTCGGGTGGGATGGTGGTTTTGAAGTGACCCGATGACTCATCCCAAAAACAAAAGGAGTAATGGCCTGCTATCTTTTCCAACATGTGGTCCAGCAATGGGAGAGGGAAATGATCGCTCTTGGTATCCGCATTTAACTTCTTAATCTTGATCAACATCCTCCATCCCGTTTTAGCCCTCGTGGCCAATAACTTCCCCGTTTCATCCTCGATCACCTTCTCGTCTTCCACTATTTCCTCAAAATTCGGACTCAAATGCCTTTAAAGTCCTCGAGGTGGTTTTGCATCATCCTCCAAGACGAGTGTATGCAAGTACGTCCAAGGGCTAGTTCCCTTAATCACTCCGGGTCTCCAACCAATCGAACCCTTATGAATTTTAAGCTCTTCAACCGACCACTCCTCTTCTTCTCGCTCTGGATTGGCAAAGATGATAATCGATTTGCTCTCCTCTTCCTCTAAATAGACATGCTCGAGGTGATATGGGAAAGTCTTAGGCTCGGGCTTGTGCCTCCCCCCGACCTCCACTAGTACAAAAACAGGATTCAAGAACAGAGATTTAAGAACGCCTCAGGAGGCGGCGTTCTTAAATGTCAGGCGGTGGCATTTTTGTAATAAAACTGTCACATACGAGAACGTCTTTTTCAAAGACGTTCTGGTATACTGGATATCCAGAACGTCGTTAAAAAGACGTTCTCGTATGTTAAATATCGAAAACGTCTTTAAAAAAGATGTTCTGAAAAGTATTATTCAGAACGCCTTTAATAAGGCGTTCTCGTATGTCATATTATTTCTGGATTTAATATACCCACAAAATCAACTTTTCTAATTAAAAAAAAAAAGTTGCCCTAGACCCTTTCCTCTCCGCTGACCCATCTCCCATTTTCATCTTTCTTTCTCCCCGTCAGTCTCACGCACCGGCCTCACGCTCTCCGGTAGGCCTAACCCCAGCCCCTTCGTCCCCGTCATTTTTTCAATCCACAAAAATCTCGAGACGATGACTGCGCAAGCCCTTCCTACTCCCCATTTTTTTTTTCAATTTCTTCAAAAAATTTCAAAACTTCTAGGTCATCGTCTCCAGCGCCGGTTAACCGGATTAATGGAGCCTTACCCTCCGATGGTCTCTACCTTCCTACCGTCACATCCAATTATGTCAAACACAACCCCAATTCGAACAAGCAAAAACCCCTGCGATTTTGAGCGTCGATCCCCTTTTGGGGAAAAATGGCGATTCCTCGTCGGCGGCTCTCCGGTTGAATTTCTCCATTGCTAGTTTCTCTGGGTTTTTTTGTTTAGATGGATATGCTTTGAAGTATTGTATTGGTTGGAATGGACAGGTGGATAAGGCAACGAGTTGTTATGAGCACGCTTGCACAAAATATCCCAGCAATTTGGAACTAATGATGGGCCTCTTCAATTGCTATGTGAGAGAGTATTCATTTGTTAAGCAYCAACAGGTTGATTTAATGCTTTTGCTTTGGGGKATTTGGTGCATTTTTAATGTRAATMCTCTTTTTGTTAACTKTGTGTTGTGTAATTATTATTGTAGATAGCCATTAAAATGTACAAGGCTGCTGGTGAAGAAAGGTTCTTACTCTGGGCCGTTTGCAYCATTCAGTTGCAGGTTTGCCTTCGCTTTGCCTATGCATCTTGTCTCTTCTAAGCAAGTTTCATTATGTTGAGAAAACTAGCTTAACAGAACGGGAATTGATAAAAATGCGGACAAAGTTAAATKTGCTGATCATGTCACCGAAGAAGATAGTCATCTGATAAAAAGTTGTTTTAGAATAATTTATATTAGTATGAATTTATACAAATACTGCAGTGGTTTGATCCAKTGACCACACAAAATTCTTATTCACCACTCTAAGTTCTACATGCAACAGAGATCCTTATATATTTGAAGAATTATTGACAAACCGAGAGATGTAAAGTTGTTTTTGTGTTGTCTTGGATAGAGTTAGAAAAGAGGATCATAAATATATTTTGTTTTCCTCTGTTACCAGTCTTATTTACGAATCATCACCTYACATAAATTACCTTGGTTGACGTGACTCATCTGTTCGGGTTACAGTAGTGGAATCACTTMAAGCAATTAACTAATGGTAATTATAAATCGTGCCGACAAAGAAAGGCAATCGCACTGTTTGGAAGGCCATACTGTGCTAGTTTGTCATTATTTGATTGCAATTTCTTGAAACTGTTGTCGTCCCTCCTTTGAATTTACTCCATGTTCTTGCGTTTGATTTCTTGTATTGTCTTCAGTTGTATGCAATGCAATAATATCTATGTTAACTTCTATGTGTTGTGTGTCTGTGTTTGTTTTTGGAGTTGTAGTTTTTCTACTGAAAGAAGAATTTATGCATGACTGTTGAACTAATAATCTGATAATGTATGAAGGAAGTACTTAGTTTCATAATCCTTACAAAGTTATTTCAAATTGTAGAAGTTCTTATGAAGAAATTGATTTTTCTCAATTATTCTTGGGGACAACTACAAAAGCTATCCTTGAGGTTTGGCCTTGTTACAAAACACCCAATATTTGTTGTTGTTGTTGTTATTATTATTATTATTATTATTATTATTATTATTATTATTATTATTATTATTATTATTATTATTATTGTTTTTACTATTATTATTATTTTATCAAAACCAAATATCCACTTAAGTTCTGTATTTACTTAAACAAATACCCCTATTGACTTTGCAATTTGTAAGGAACAAATATCAAATGTGTTTGTAATTTTGAAGTATAGTTTTTTTGGTAAATAGACTAAACTGCAGGGGTATCTTTTGTAATTAACATTTATACACTTAAAATTGAAACCACCTTTCTAAATTTGATGGTCATGTGAACTTTGTTAATTATGTCTTCCTATTGAAAATGATGTAAATTTGACCATAATAGTATCATTATTTCGCTGATATTTGCAAATTCTTATTTTTGCTGTTTGAACTGGACCAAGGTTTGTTGCGTCAATGGGGGAGAGAAGCTTTTCCAGTTAGCTGAAGGTTTGCTCAAGAAACATATCGCTTCTCATGGTTTGCATGAGCCAGAAGGTTATGCTTCTTCTTCTGCTACTTCTTCTTCTGCTGCTGCTAACTTTAATCAGTAGTTTGTAGGTAATCTGCAGGATTTGAATTTCGTTTTAGTGTGAATGTTTTAGTCTCTGAAGTTACTATCGTCTGATGCAGCTCTTAGTGTCTATGTATCTCTGTTGGAGCAACAGTGCAAGTATAGTTATGCATTGGAGATTCTTTCTGGAAATTTAGGATCTCTTATGATGATTGAAGTTGACAAGCTACATCTACAGGTACTTTGTAGAATATTCTTCTATAGAAATGCATCTCAACAGCATCCTTTTGTACAAAATTTCTAATCAGTGCAAAAAGATTTCTATTATTAGATGTAATATATTCTTCAATCCGGGCAATTAATTTCGCAGCTTGTAAGTGAACTACCATTTGAAAGGTTAAGTAACATTTCAGAGATAAGAATTGAATTTATGTTTAGATTAATGATTAATCTGATAGGTGGGGCAGCCAGCTCAAACCTTGATAAATGATAGTTTGGTCTAGTTTTTTTTTTTAGCCACAATGAAACACTCTCAAGTTCGAAATTCCTACGTCTTCTTTGACGTGTTCTCGTGATCTTTCCTCATATTTGCCATGCCTTAGATTTTGTGCCTATGTTTTAACAACATTACATAGACCCCTCTCCGACTCCGTATCTGTGTGGTATTATGAATTCTGTTTTGTATATCTTATAGGAGAGGTAAATTAAGTTTTGTGTAGACATTCCAAGTCAAGAACTTGTCTTGTTAGTGTTTTTCTGTATTCTGATTTCATAATTACCGTATACAGGTCCTTTCTGTGGGCGCCGAGGCTGGAGAAGTGGAGACTGGAAAGAAGGTGTTTTTTTTTTTTCCAAACTTTTTTTCATATCCAATCACAGAGTTTCAATTTTGCAAGTTTTATATATATATAAATATAAATAAAATTATTTCCTATTTTTCTGTTCTGATTCATATGTATATATTCCTTTTGGTGCAGGTTCTTTTCTCTGACATAAATACATACGAGGTATGTTGTATTTTGAATAAAAATGAAATGGGTTTATCCTTTGTTTTTTCTCGTTTGATCAGAGAAACAGTGTTTTTAGATGTTTTCAGTGTTTTTTTTAACTTCGACAGGGTGTTCATACTGGGGAGCAGCGCCGGGGCGAACATTGCGTACCACGTGGCGCTTCGGGCCCTGGATTTTGATATCAGGCCTTTGAGGATCAGAGGGCTGCTTATGAATCAGGTTCTTTTCTTTTCTTCTCTTTAACAAAAT
>BMAC01001146.1:208951-224004 GCA_014905375.1 Phtheirospermum japonicum
TTGTCAATTACCCTAAATTCTCCATGGAAAAAATCTTTAGGATGTACGTCTTATCCAACAAAAATGAATTCCAGAGTCGCCTTTAATGTTTCTTCTGATTGTTTATGATATATTGTTCATGAATATTTTTGATCGTGCGACTCAAATTCTGCTGTACCAGCTAGTTCCTGTATGACTTTATTTAAGCTTGTTTCTGTTATTTTTGCTAGATTAATCTAATGAGCTGCAATGCATACTTTGAAAGCACCTCTCAATTAATTAATTAATGTAGAATTATATATACTTAAGCGATGTAGTTTTTAGAAAAAACTTGTTGTTTTATAATTTCAAGTTGGAACTGTACTCATCTTTACAATTTTACCACTAATCGTTGAAAAGATAAAAAAGAGACATAAATCTTTTGAAAAAGAGAAAAGTATTTTATATTTAGTTTCATTCCTTAATTTTTTATACACAGATTTATAACTACTGTTGAGGATTGGAGAAAGTAATTATTACATTTTATTAATATTTTTACATATACCAACTAATTTAAAATCCCACCCCTTACAAATATATATATATATATATATATATATATATATAAATATATAACAATAAACTTGAAACCATCTTTTTATAAAATAATAAAATTCAATCTCCACCTCCTAATGTTTATTGCCTAGCTCTCTTTTTATAACAATGTTGTTTGTTTTCAGTTTACTTGGTAGAAACTTTGAGATGTGAGTATTAACAGGGGGTTGGCCACATTTGTATCCTAATGTGTAGGCATTCTTTGGTGGGCATGGAGGCACAAAAGCTGCTGAGTTTGCAGCTGAGAACTTAGACAAGAACATTATAGAAGATAATTATCTCTATTTMCATGGTTGTTGTTTTGCTTTCTTTGGATGTGTTTCTTGAATTATCGTGGTATTTTTTATAGGCATTATATATGTTTTTTTTCTTTTTTTGGATACATGTGTTGTTTGATCTTGGGATTATATAAATGACATGTGTTTTGTGATTTAAATAGGTAATAAAATTGTAATATATATTTGTTGGCAAGTGCTTTCATTTATTTTTTTTAAATTTTTTTACTAATTTCTAGAACGGTTATTCAAAAACCCGTTCTAGAAAGTATACTTTCCAGAACATCCTTCATTAAGACGTTCTGGAAAGTATACTTTCAAGAACGTCCCTTAAAAAAGGGCGTTCTCGAAAGAATACTTTCTAGAACGTCTCCATAAACAGGCGTTCTGGAAAGTATACTTTCGAGAACGTCTTCAAAAACAGGCGTTCTAGAAAGTAAACTTTCCAGAACGCTTGAGAAATGGACGTTCTGGAAAGTATTCTTTCAAGAACGTCTTAAAAAAGGACATTCTGGAAAGTATATTTTCCAGAACGTCTTAAAAAAGGACGTTCTGGAAAGTATTTTCCAGGGCTGCAAAACTGACTTTCTAGAACGACCGAAATTTTTTTAAGAACGTCTCTGAAAAACCGTTCTTGAAAGTCTGACAATCAAGAACGCCCTGATGAGGTGTTCTTGATTGTCAGACTTTCAAGAACAGCTCCATACAGAACGCCTCAGCAGGGCGTTCTTAATCTGCAGAAACAGGCGTTCTTAAAAGCTGTTTCTGCACTAGTGCTCGTTGGAGGTCAATTCGAACAAATCACCGATATCGTCAAGGTACTCTTCAACTCTCCAATCTTCTCATCAAAAATCTCCACCTCCCCCTCCAAGAATATATCGGTGCCCTCAACGACACAATCATAATCTCCTTCACTCACGTCATTGGCACATTGAAACATAATTAGCTCGTCGGTATGGACAAGGGGCTCGTCATCCTCACAATGATCCTCAAAATAGGTCTCTCGAACAATATCCTCCTCAATACTCCTATCCTCCATATAAACTTGTTCGACCAACTCTTTGGCCACGTCCATGCATAAGCAAACCCCGAAGGATAAGCTTGATAGATAGGGTATAGGGGCATCGGGAATATTATTTGCACAATTGGGGAGGGTAGAATCGGGAAGAGGAAGAATACTCGTAATAGGAACCACCTCCACCTCGGATGGCGGAACAACCATACTATCAACCACCCCACCACTTCCAATGACCGTGACCACAAGAGGATGCGAAGGTTGGCTTGGCAATTCGTCTTCCTCATTCGCAAGCTTCAACATATTCACATCACTTTCCAATTGCTCGATTGTAGTGCATAATCCATTCGTCGAAGCCTCAAGAGCGGTGAACCGAGCCTCAAATGACATCGACATAGATTGAAATTGTTGCATGATCATGGTAATATTTAGATCGGTGGGAGGAATGAGAGCATCCATCGGAATATGGATGGCGGGAGGGGAATTTTGGTCATTGGAGCTCAAACCTCCGAAGGATGCATACGGATCGGGATCATGAGTGCCGTTGGTGGCATCAAATGGGGCATAATCGAAATTGGAAGTGAGAGAACCATCATATAGGTCGGGATTCGGAATTTGGCCACCCTCATACTCATTCGAACTCGCAAAGCCATACATAGACAAGCTCGTGCAATGATTGGAAGCATTATACCCACCATACGGCTCGGATGTCGGAATATGCATGTTCGGGAAGTGAGTTGGAGCACCAAATCTTCCATATGGATCAACTGAACCCGAGGAGTCGCTAAACCCGACATGGTTTGCACCATGCCCTCCCATGCTGGGTTGCCCATAACCGCAACCACCATTGGCAACGTGGTTTGCAACATGCCCTCCACGTTGCCAAGGCCATTATACAACATCTCATTCCTAACATGGTTTACACCATGCCTTCCCATGTTGGGAATGTATCCACCATAGCTACAAGTACCTATCATACTTAACAAAAAATGTCAAATAACAAAGAAAGCTAAAAACATAATAAAACAACAATCAAATCGAAAGCCTTAACCAAGTCGAGTCGCAACGGCACCATTTTGAAGTGTAGTTTTTCGTGGTTTTAGAAATAAAAGGTTCTATTGGCTCGGTTTTATCAGAAATCGATTCAATTGAAGGATTCAATGGTGTTTCAAGTTTTGAAAAGTAAAGGAAAATGAAAATAAATAATTAAACTAACTAAACTATCCTAGGAAATGAAATAGAAAGTTGGTTGGATGCCTCGTCGTATGCCTCAATATGGAAATGCAAAGCAATAATGGAAATAAGCAAGAAAATGCAATGTTTCACCAAGTACAAGCATGCAAGCACAAGGTACAACTATGCATAAAAACTCAAATTAGGCAAGTTAACATAAATCGAAAGCATGGATCGAAAGAGCAAGAAAAGTTAACGTGAAAGTTTAAAACATTACGGAAAATTACAAGCAACGAAGTGTAGATCTAAGATTCAACCTAAAACTATATATGATAATAAAAACCAAAATAAAGCATAGGAAAAAATCGAAATAAAAATGATCAAGGACTCGATCTATGATCTCGGTGTGTCACTCACCTAGATTCCATGGACTATTCACAAGATCAAGCAAGAAATCAAAGAGCTAAGGCAAAAGGCATAACATGAAGAACAAGCATGAAATTGAAGAACAAAGCATAAAAATAAAGGAAGCTTACTTGAATTAAAAGAGAAGAGTACAAACTTGAATTAAATTGTATCAAAGTAAAAATCCAAGGGAGTACTTGGACTCATCTTGAGCTTACAAACCCAAGGAGAAACTTCAAAAATTAAACTAAGAACAAGAGAGAGACAATATTCCAAAACCCATGCAAGTTTGGGAAATTTGAGTGATAATCTACAAAATAAGAGTTCTAGTCTATTTACACTAGGTTAATTTTTGGTTTAAATGTGCCAATTTGACCTTAAAGCCTTTAAAATCCCAGGTTTGACCCAATTTTGACACGTGTTGTCCAGGATGGCTCAAGGTAGCTCGGTGCGGCTTGGTCTTGGGCGTCGCTAGGCGTGGACGGGCGTTGTCCTAGGCATCACTAGGCGTGGACGTAGGCGCTGGCCTGGGCTGCTGCGCGGAGCTAGGCGCTGTCCTAGGCGAGAGGATTGGCAGTTGCCTATGCGTTGGCCTAGGCGCCGGCCTTGGCAACCCGCCTGGCGTTACAAGGCGCGGAAGTAGGCGCGAGGCCGGGCTGTGTCCTGGCTGCTAAGCGCGGACATAGGCGTCGAAATGGGCGAGAGCAGGTGCTATCAGGGCTGCTAGGCATGGGAATGGGCTAGCCTAGGCGAGGATAGGCTACCATTTCAGAAAGTTGCCCATTTTGGAGCATCTCTACACCTATTTAGGCATACAAATAGGCAAGACTAGGTTGGAAATTTGGCCTCAGTGGCTTAGCTTGAATTCAACTCCTTAATCCACCTATTAAATAAAGATTTTAAATATCAAAACCCAAGAATTACACCAAACCTCCAATTAATTGAAGCCATTCAACCCAATTAAATATAAAATCAGCTAGAAACACGATAAACAACAAAAACAAGAAAAATAAATGAAAACCCTAATTAAACAACGATTAAATCTACTAAAACCAATATAAAATCCTAATTAGTAATACAAGAAAAACACAACAATTACATGCAAAACAGCATTGAATTCTTCCACGGGCATTTTCCTTCTAGAGAGGAAGTATTCTACATATGGTGCAACGAACACCCTACACAAGAAAAAGAAAATAGGATACAGTTAAGAAATTATGAAGAATCAAAAGAAAATTACTTTTCATTTTGGATAGGGATATCTTTCACCACTTTCACCTCAATGCAAGCATGAACATCCCTAGCACAAGCACCTTCACCCAACACAATGTCCGTTTGGCATTCATAAAATGATAGCATTGAAAGGAAACATGGAAGCAAAAAAGAGATAAAATCCCGCCATCTTATCTATGTTACTATAATCTAATAGACACTATACTCCTTCACAACAGCCTTTGCAATTGAAACCCAATCAACAGATTCCAAAAAATTGTACAAGTAGATCACACGCTCCTTGACACTAAACCATCTCAAAAAAATGTTTGTCCTTATTACAATGAACGGGAAGAAGGATATGATCAACCTCTGACTATGGCTGTCCACATGAAATATCGTAACTCATAGTCGGCTACATTATTTACATTTGGCATGAAAAAACCAATGTTCTTTCTTCTCTGCTGGTTCACTAATTTGTGTTTCTCATGAACAACATGAAGACAACTATGGAAGATAGAGTCGGTGGTCGTTGAAAGGTTCATACTTCCATCTCTCCCTCATATAATAAAACAACACATCAAGATGCTACCAAAAAGAGAGGAAATAAAAAAAAAGGTTAAAACAAAACAGAACCAAACAAGAAATATACAAGAAAGAAACTAAAATATAAAAGATAACCAAACAAGAAACAAATAAGAAACAGAACAAAAACAACCAAGAAATAAAACGAAAAAAAAATACAATAGTAAAAAAAAATTACAGAATCATTCAAGTACTCACGGCAATGTAAAGGATATAAAATCAAGACTTATTGTACACTATACATACACCTAACTTCAAGGAGGGTTCGTATTATTATCTTCAGCAGAATAATACTTCTTGTTGAAAAGAAGTATCAAGAAAAAAAAAACACAAGAATCATAAAAAGTCACAAATTTGTTTCGTCATTCAAATGTTTGAAAATAGTTTCAAAAACATTTCATTGATAAAAAGAATTCATTACCCTTCAGCAATAAAACCGTGTACAAGATACTCAACCACCATCCGAAGTCATATTTGGAGCCTCACCCAAATCAACATCCAACACGTACCACCATTTCACCATGGTAATCATGGGTTTCCAAACTCTATTTGGATGAGGAATGCTTCACCTAAATTTATTACTTTAAACCTACATAAGACAATAGAGGGAAAAAACCTTGTTACAAATCACACAATAACTGTCATGTATATGTTAGAAACAGTAATGAAATATAACTGAAATAATTTAGAAATAAACCTCAACAAAATGCACTTTCAATTAAGCGGCACCATTATGTACAATCCAGTCAAACCGAGAGCTAACCAGTTTATCAAAAAACTCACCATAAGACTCCACAGTTGAAGGAAGAGTAACCGTAACAGTTGGTTCATCGATAGTTGCAGCATTGTATGAAGGACCAAACTCAATCCCAAGTCAAAAGAAGTAGTAGAAAAATCAATAGGAACATCTTTCACGATATTTCCCCCTCACGAAAAACCACCGCCAACACCTTGAACGGCCTCCGAAACATTCTCAACAGCAATAGGAACCTCTTCCCTATCAACAACTTGACTTGCCTGATATCATCTGCAACCTTCTTATCCATAACACATCCAAATGTCACTATCAAGGTCTTTATAACGCTATCAATGGTCAAATCAAAAAGAAACAATAATGAAGCTAAAAAGAAACATACATAGTGTTATGCATAAATAAGAAATAAGAATGAAAAAAAGTCGAAAATAACATAAAAAACTACCTACTAAGCAGACAAGTTGAAAATCTTATTTTCACAAGCGTCTAAACTCAATCCAGCGTCCGAACAAGTATAGATCAAAATTCGAGGGTTGGTTTCCCTTAGTCTGTTTCAAATCTTGCAAACATCTTCTTGACAACACTAAAAAAAACCATAATTGCAGAGCCAAAGAAAGCCTAACAATCGATAGAATTTACTATTCTTCGCAGAAGCATTCTCATCACCAGCACCTTTCTCATCAACAGGAGCTTTCACATTTCAATCAGTCGGCACACTCTCCCTCAAAGAATTTCTCACAATGTCGAACAAATCACTTCATAAGGGATAAGTATCGATGTGGCCATCATCAAGAAGATTTAAAAAAATGTGCATTCATAGCATGTGCACCAGTTGAAGCAGTAGTAAAAAGGTAAAATTGTAAAAAATATAAAGCAACACCTCTTTTAATGCATCATCATCATCAGACCAGTTAGTGCCCAAAAAAGGCTTTCAGTACTCAGCCAATTGAATTTCACCATATGCTCAAAATGCTTCTGATAGAATGGTGAACCCTTCAAATCCACGGTAAGTGGAGGCCTCTCGCCAGCAATATTCAAACCAGTCACCACGCCAAATTTAGCCAACCCAAACTTCAGTACCTCTCCACTCACTAGAACTGAAAACTCGTCTTTCTTCTCACTCACGATTTATCTCAACAACAATGAATTAAGAAGTTGAACATTAAATTCATGCACATTCAGGAAATACCCAAAGCATGTGTTCCTGAACCGATCTAACTGAGAATGACGCAGATGTCTTTTCGGATCATCAATAACTACAAGAACATACTCATTACTCACACGAGTCATGTATCAGTTGCTCGATTTAATAACATACGCTACCTACTATAAACAACAAAGAAAGAAAGAAATAATATTTAATTAAGAATTATCCACAAACCAGTTGATACAACTAAAAAGAAACATAAAAGCAACAAAAACGAAAAAACATTAGAACAAAACACACAGGCAACTCAGAAAACCGCACATGTATCATAGAAACAACATAGAAACATAAGAGAAACAACACTTAAACAAAACATTTTATGGAAAAAATAATTCAGAGACAACACAGACAACACATCAACTGACAAAACAAAGATGAAACATAGTAGTAACAAAAAAGAAACAACATATAAATACACAAATGTAACTCAGAAGCCCCGCGTGAAAAGAAAAAATATTAGAACAAAACACATAGGCAACTCAGAAAACCGCACATGTATCATAGAAACAACATAGAAACATAAGAGAAACAACACTTAAACAAAACATTTGGAAAAAATAATTCAGAGACAAAACACATCAACTGACAAAACAGAAATGAAACATAGTATTAACAAAAAAAGAAACACCATATAAATACACAAATGTAACTCAGAAGCCCCACGTGTGCATCATAGAAATAATATAGTAACAACCAAGAAACAACATAGAAACAATAAAATACATACATAAATAATCCAAATACAAGAAAAACCTACAAAACCAATCAACACAAACAAAAGGAACAAAACATCAACAATAAAAGAAATACGACATCATAAAAATTAGAAACACCATGAAAAGAAACTTGAAATAGTCAAAAAAAACCAAACCTCCATAGGATTGAAACTTCTATCATCTCCTTCGTCTTCTTTTTTTACCCCTCTTCTTTTCCAGATTCACCTGCCGCTTTAGCAAGGCTAAAATCAGTATCAAAATCTACAAACCAACCTTCCTCTTATTTTGCAAATTTATTAGGACTCGAATCCAGCTTTCTAGGACCAGATTTAGTTTTTATAATCGCTTTTTTCAATGAATTTTCCTTGAAATCACCGCTCCGCAAATCATGCTTCGTTTGTGTTTCCTTTGAATTTGCACTTCTTCATTTGTAAGTCTCTTTATTGAAACCATCTCTAAAAATTCAATAAACCAGAAGTTTGACTTAGATATGAAATTATTTTTCGCAGAAATGAAATGATTTGCGCCCATATATATGCATAAATCGAGCAAAAACCATCGCAAAAAGTTAAGATCAGAGAAACTGTACAAGTAAATGCACAAAAAACTGATTCAGTGGAAAGAACTACAACGATTCCGAGTACAGTTTTGTATCAAAAACCTAGAAATCAATTGAACTGATTCGATGAAAAGATTCGCACACCTCTTGTTTGGATTTTGATTTCAAAAATCAATTGAAACATTTTGGTGAATAAGAGCTTGCACGCCTCTCTCTCTCTCTCTCTCTCTCTTGACTTTTTGGCAAAATTGGCATTTCAACAGTCAATGCTGTCCAAACCTAGAAACTGGAGAGTTTTTTTTAAGAAACCAGTAATTAGGATGGGGTAAAAACTCAAATGTGACGGTCACACGAATCTCCTGTCATGTGACGAAGCCCCAAACCCAATAAATCTGACTAATCCGACCCAATTTGATGGATCGAATGCGGGTCTGAATATGTATAGAGTTTCGTCACATGATAAATAATTCATGTGGCCGTCACACAGGAGACTTGCTCTATGTCTAATGAGAAAAAAGATGTCATGTTAAAAAAAAAACAAAAAAAAACACACGAGGTTGTATTTTGTAATTTTCACTAAAAAATAGGTATAGCCCAAGTTTATTTAGCCCATCAATATTGGCCCTTAAACCAACATCCTAAATCCAGCCCAAATTCACTTGACTACTGCCGGGTTGGAGTTCGACGCAAAACCTCTGTAGCATCTACAAAATCCATTTTCCAATTCCGGGCAATTCCTTCTCATCTCCCGAATCTGCAACCCGAATTTCTTCAATCTTCCTTTAGATTCAGCCACAACTCTTCCTTGCTCGTGACGAAAATGTCCGATATACCGCCGGAAATCATCACAGCCATCCTCATCCGGCTTCCGGTGAGGTCTCTGTTGCGTTGCCGGTGTGTTTCCAAGCCATGGCGCTCTTTGATCGACAGCCAGGATTTCATCAAACTGCATCTGCGTCACTCCGTCGAAACCAACTCCAATCGCACTCTCGTGGTGAAATCCAGCGAGACCTTCTACGTAGATCTGGACTCATTCGAGCGACTGGACGCTGGAAACATCCGATTTAAACCCCGGTACGTAGCAAGCTCTTACGATGGTCTTGTTCTCTTTCAGTCGGAGTCCAACGACATCGTTTTATGGAATCCTTCAACGAGGAAACAAAACAAATTGCCTTTCACACCTCTGCCGCATCCGCTTAATCGATTGTTTGGAGATGGTTTTAGGCATGGACGATATGCGCTGGGCTTTAGTTCTGAGCACGACGATTATAAGGTTGTGAGGACGATCCAGTATATTGATTTGGTACAAAATGTTGTGTGCTTGTGTACTGAGACTAAGATTTATAGTCTTAAATCTAATTCCTGGAAAAAGGTCGAGGTCCCTGATGATTTTCCGTATGTGTTTCTGGAAGGTGAAACGGTGTGCGTTTATCTGAATGATACTCTGCATATTGTTGTTAAAAAACTTAAGAGCAAAAGCAGCAGCCCTGATGCATTGATACTGACGTTTGATCTTATTAAGGAAGAATACGCAGAGTTTCCTAAGCCAGGATTTAAAGGTATGGGTCGCGATTTATCTTCGGTGGATGTGATTGGAGGGTGTCTTGCGGCTGTTGTGTTTGGAGAGAGAAACAGCAGCAGCGAGGTTTGGGTGATGAAAGAATATGGGTTGAAGGGGTCTTGGTCTAAGTTGCTTTGCTTTGATCATTCGATGCCTGAGCCTTGGCTAAATCTGCGTCCGTTGGCTTATTCGAAGAGTGGTGATGAGGTTCTCTTGCATGATAATGGGTTGCTCCTTTATTGGTATAATTTGGGGAAGAAAACTGTTACAGTTGCTAGTGTTGAAGGTTTGAATGAGTCGCTTAACGGCACGATTCTTGATCCGTTTAATGCTTGGACCTGTGTTGCGAGCCTTGTCTCACCTTATAGTCCTGGTGCACTGAGGGTTGAAGATCTGAATGCTTGACTGGGCTAGAAAGGAAAAGAGATTAAGTAGAAAGGTTAAGCCCGGCTGTCATCCTATCACTTATTATCATAGCCAGTTTTTTGCTTCTTTAAGGATTTTCAATACCCGTGATCTAGTTATCCTGAACTTTGTTGAATTTATAAGTCTCTGATAAACTGTTCTGCGAATTTTCTACTATCCAATATTATTATTTTAATACTGGGGGGGTGTTTCTTATGTGTTTGCAGGGATGTTTTTCTATCGGTTGGATTTAAGCTAGTGCTCTGAAGAGTTATGTCTTGGAATTGCACGAGGAAACGAGATGGACTCTTCATGTAGTTCCTCCATCAAAGGTGAACTGCCTCCGTTTAGTTAGTTAGTTTCGCTTTGTTAGCTAATCTTGTATGTGCATTTACAAATTGATTGGGATTACCCATCTAATCTTCTGAAATTGTAAAACCCCGTGAATTGTTTTGATGCAAACTTTTTAACCAAATCTAGTTTGTGGTGCTAGGCCTCTCATTTTAACTATATAATCGAAGCAGCTGTTTGTCATGTTTGGTGCGTTCTTGCTAAATGTGTGATGCTGGCATTGACTTGTTTGTTTGACTATGGCTTTTTCGATAGTCTCTGGTACTTAAAAAATCTCCAGGGTTCTCTTTTGCGTTTCAGCCAATTTAGATGGGTTTAGTTTCCCATGTCACTTTGTATATCATATATTTGATGTGTTAATGATATAAGTTACATTGAAGTATTGAAGAACACATTAAATCTGAAAAACACGTCATTCATTGGAAATAGAAAAAAGAAGAAAAAAAGATGAATACAAAGTGAAATAGGAAAGTCTGATAGAAGATATGAAGCCCTTTCACTGGGGAAGGGGAGTGCTGTAAATCTGGAAGAGCTTAGAGCTCGACATAGAAATGAGCTAGAAACTGGCAATATGTCCTGTTAGCTGCATGTGTTTTTACCTATTAATCAAGTTGGTGATATGATGATGTGAATTATTTGATAGGATGTGTCTAATACTCTAATCTGCCCTTCCGGAGGATTTATGGCCTTGTTTTGAATTGGATTCATGATTCATGTAATTTGTAGAATGAGTCTGTGATTACTTAGATAGGAGTGCTTGTAAAAGCTTTTGCATTTAGAAAAAAAGTGATTTATTGTTGTAGAGATTTAAAGTAGTTGATAGTGTTACAAATGGAAGCTAAAAGATTAACTAGTTAAAAAAAGGTTTAGTAAATAAATTGTAAAAGTGCTTATTTACTTGTAGAAGTCAAAACAGAAGTTGAAAGAGAAATATAAATCATTAGCTTGGAGTTAAATTTAAGTTGGCTTTTGCAAATACTAGCTACTATATATTTATTTATTTATTTATTGTTTTAGCGATCAATTTTTGTGTTTTTGTTTTTTGAAAAACAAGGTCAAGATAATGGGGATGTTCTAGTTTCTTAGGTGGCGGATGACTTGAGATTATGAAGCAATTATTCATGTACTCACGGTTGCGCTTCTCAGGATACACTGCAATAATTCCACGACCTTTTGTTAACAAAACACATAGAAGTATAAGAACAAATCATATAATTAGCTCCCAAATTTCTGATTTTCTAATCTGCATTATTTTTAAGAGTCGCATGCATCGGACATTGGAGATACCTACTAGCTAGTTCGTGACTAAGAATAAAGATAACTAAAAGTAGCCAATTAGGAATTATTTTTTTTTCCTTTTTCTCTTTTTGATAAGAAACAGAAGTCAATTTTGAGCTTTAGTGGTCGAGGCTTGTGCAACTAGGGTCGGAGACACGGGCTTGACTCCATTTGAGATTGCCTTTTAATATTTGAAAACCCTTTCCAAATGGACGTTTGGGTGATGAAGTCTCTTTGGACAATTTTATACTCCCTGCGATTACAAAAGATATAAATGTAGAAAAAAATAGGGGTTTTTGTATATTTTTTGTGTTATATTACTTTTAAAAGGCAAACAATTATATCTTTTATGAATTGACGAAAATTGAGAAGTTGTCTATTTTTTTGTGTACCGTGTAAGTATATTGATCGTTATTTTTAAATAGGCTTTTGGAAATTGGCTTTATTAGTGAATAGATTTCTTATCTAACATTTCTACAAAATGATTATTAAAATATGTTTTTACCTAACACTTTAGACATTTCCCACTTTATTATATACGAAAGTACTTCTTGGAAAAGCTCATATTCAAAATTTCATCTTATTCCCTAAAAAAATTAAAAAAAATAAAAAATTGCTAAGCGTATTGAATAACACATGTACAAATGTGGAAAAATTCCAATTCGATGCTCAAAATTATATAAAAAGATTGGGCTCTCTACAAAATATCCTACAAAGAATAAAAAATTAGAGTTATAAATTTATTTCGACTTTTGCCAAACAAAGGACAATAAAAAGGTATATTATTAGGGCCGCTCCAATAATTAAAATATTATCTCAAATACTCTATTAAAAAGGTAAATTATTAGTTGGACCCGGGTGCACCTTATAAGGTGCACCCATTCTCACATATAAAAGGTCATTGCAGAATTACACGCGCCTTTTTCATTTGGGTTTTTCTGGGTACCTTCAACCACACGCGCTTCTCTGAAAAACATCCATCGCCAATCTGAACAAATTCGACCAAAAATTCTTTCCCCAATCTGAACAAAATCAATCAAAAATTCCATTGCCAATCTGAACATAAATCAATGCGGCGAGAGATTAACAATCGATGCGGCGAGAGATTTATCATCACCTATTATTCTCCTTGATTTAACAACTGTTGGATTTTTCTTCGATTTTCATCATTTTTCGTCCTCGATTTTCATCAGTTATCCGCCGAATCGATTCCTGCTGTACAAATTCTTTCAATTCTAAATGGACTTGAATCAATTACAAGTTCCAATCGACGCGAATCGGATCGAGGGTAAGTTATTTTTTGAAATTGATTTATTTTCGTATTAAATTAGGTTTAAGCTATTTCTATTTTTAATGCTGTAACTCTTTCGATTTGTGTTTCTACTGCAATTATTCCGGTTTCTGGGAATGGTGCGAGTTCGAACAATGATGAAAGTAATTCTGTTACAGGAGCAGGTATATGATTTCTCCTTTTACGATTTCATGAAGGGAATGTGTGATGATCTGTGATTCTGTATGTGATGATATCTGAAATTAGAATGTGATGATATCGATAATTAGAACGTGATGATATCTGAACGTATAATGTGATGATATGTTAGTCTATAGGTGATGATATCTGAAAGTAGACTAATGTAATGATATGTCAGTCTATATGTGATGATATCTGAAAGTAGAATGTGATAATATCTGAATGTACAATGTGATGATATCTAAATGTACAATGTGATTATACCTGAATGTAGAATGTGATGATATGTCAGTATGTATTTGATGCCATCTGAATGTAATATATGATGAGTTGTCTCAGTTTTATGTGATGATATATGGTATTAATATGTGATTAACATTTGTATTAATCACATTTTTGGTTTGTTTTATTTTTTTGTCTTATGTAGTGAATGATGATAGTCAGTCAGCTGAGAGAGCAATGCGTGATGATGATTTGGTTGGCATTATTGTGAATTCTGTTGACGAGGCTTATAATTTGTATAACGATCATGCGTTTAGGGTTGGGTTTAGTGTTAGGAAGGGGAAGGATAGGAAGAGGGTTGATGTCTCAATTTCGATGAAAATGTTTCTTTGTTCTAAGGCTGGTAAGAAACAAGTTACTGGAACTCAGCCTCTGTTTCAACGTATTTCAGCAAATAATTGAAAAGGTCTATGAAACCTTTTTGACTTCTTAGCGATCTGATATTTATCTTCGAATTTTCACCAATATGCCAAACACAGAGTCGAGGTCGTGACATTGGAAAAATCTTCGAAAATTGCAGCAGCCATGGCAGCAGATTGATCGGTCATTATAGTAACAGGGTGCTTACCGCCCATAGATCTCAAAAAAGCGCCAAATAACCACTCAAATGACTGAATTCTCTCATTCATAAGGAACCCACACCCAAACATTACATTTTTACAATGATGGTTCATGCCGACAAACGGACCACAAATCATATCGTATTTGTTAGTGCGATACGTAGTATCATGCACCAACAAATCACCAAATAATTCATAATCCTGCCGCATACGACCATCTCTCCAAAAAAAAACTACAAAGCCTAGACTCATTATCAACCTCAAAATAAAAAAAAAAGTCCTTCTCATTAGCTTGCCTATTTTTAAAAATTTGAATTAAAGAATTCGAATCTGTACCGTCAAATGCATTTGATTTACTTAATGCATTATATGCATCTCTAACGCTAAACCCTAAAAAAGGAGAACCACCGGACTGGTTTTTTCAAAACCCGAACACCATCGGCCACCCCAACACCACTTTTTTTTAATTCTTTAAGGTAAGCAAGTTGAGTCGGACAAATTTGCCTATGGGATGGAAGAAGATGACTTGAAGTAGGTGGACATAATGTATGGTTATGCTCGTTTTTATGTGCAGTAACAACCCACAAACCACTACGATCAATATCAAACCGAATGAAAGAAGGACAGCCTGTTCTCACATCTAATTTCGAATAAGACCTACTTTTTTTTGA
>BMAC01001147.1:0-57829 GCA_014905375.1 Phtheirospermum japonicum
AGAAGAAGAGGTTTACTCGCCGGAAGCAGCTCGTAAGAAAAGCGGACAGGAGACCCGGCCAGAAAAATGACAGTGCTTCTCCAAGCAGGGCGAATGTTAAGGTCTCTCCCAAATCATCTGCTACGGAGCATTCGTCGCCTCCGTATACTGTGCTGGATTTTATAACTGGCGAGGTTACTAGCTCYGTCAAGACGCCTGCTGCTGAGGTTCCCCCGCYATCTCCGACTCCTGCTGCTTCGCCTGAGTTTGAAACAGGCCTTTTTGAACATTCCCCTGACTCTTCGATGGATGTGCCRTTGCAAGAATTTTTTGCTGCTTTCAAAAAGGACAAGAAGAAAAAGGCAGCTGCACAGGCCGATGTTGTTAGCCATGTTGGTAGTCCTTTACCAACATTGAGTCGCTCTCAGTCTGTCTCGTCCGCCCGCGCTGCGTCTGTTCCAGTTCCATCGCATTCCCCCGCGCAGTCCTCCTCGGCTGCTTGTGATCATTCCCAATCCTCCGCTGGCACTGTTACTCCTTCGCCAGAAATTGAGGATATGGAGCCCTTCTCCGAGAAGTTTTTAACTGCTGAAGCTGCTGAGCTGTTTGATGTTTATCAGACTCGACATCTGATCGCTGAGAGAAAGGTGCCRCTTGACCTGTTTGAGCGCCACAATCTGATAGCGTATCTCCGTTTCCATGKTATGTTTTCCACGGTCTCCACCGCAATTCCATTTGTTAGGGATATTGTTCTTGAGTTTTATGCCAACATGTTGTCATCAATTGCCGATTTAAGTTCTGTGAACTATGGAAAGGTTTTTCTGAGAGGCAAGGTGTTTGCCTTTACCCCTGACCTTATTGATGATTTGTTTGGCACGACTACGCACCGGGGTAACTTTTCTGTGGATGACATGGATGAGGTTGTATCTTTTCTATCGGGAGGGATGGTCCATTCTTGGTTTGAACARTTACCTAGCACTAGGCTGTCTTCCTTGTATTCTATTATGCATAAGGTGGCACTTTGCAATTGGGTTCCTTCCAGGAATACTACAGTTGTTACTCGGCCTCAGGCCCAATTTTTGTTCAAGCTTGGGAAGGGGGTCCGGTTTAGTTTCGGCCACCATGTTTTTGATATCGTGACTAAGTTTGCCACATCTAGGTCGGCTGCCTCGTTGTGCTTTCCTTCTCTTATTTTCAGGCTACTAAAGAGYCAGGGTCTGACGCTTCACCCAGATGATGTGCTCACGGGAGATGCAGATTGGTTCGCTTTTAGGGGCCAACACACTACTGGCGCGCGAGTGCTCGATTTGCCATGGCAGGCTCCTGCTCCTGCCGATGTTGCTAGTGATGTTGAGAAGGAAGATCCCAACATGGTTCGCATTTCTGCGCAGCTCCTGCGTGCGCATGTTGCCTCCATAGATTTGCAAATTTCTAAATTGCAGGCACTTCGTTGCTCGTTGGTGGAGGCCCTTTCCCTTTCTGGTCAAAAAGGGGGAGAGAGTGACGCGAACGTAGGGGGAGACAGTGTTGCTAGAGAAGAGGATGCTGATGTTGCCGGAACTGAGACTGCTGCTGATGCTGATGGAGTTGCCGCCGAAGCCTTGGCGAGCCTTGCTCAAGAGAGGAGGCGTAAACGAATACGGGCGCGCAACAAGGCTTTGAAGAAGCTAAGGGAGAAGAAGAAGAGGAAGAAGGATGGTGAAGGAATTTCGACATCTCCTCGACGGTCGAAGAGAATTCGAAGTCATTGAGTTCCTTTACTAGGTTTGATTTGAGAAAACTGTTTTGTTTGAACATTACTGGTTTGTAATGTTGGTTTGCATGTTAACAACATTGGGTGTTTTATTTAGGGGGGGTTTTTCTAACTTAGGGGGAGTTAGTATTTTCATTTGTGTTTGCGTCTTAGTGTTTTGTCCAGAAAGGCAAAAGGGGGAGATTGTTGAGGAATTTATTCTTGGTAATAATTCCTATTTTGTTATTTGCCTTTCTTGGGCACAAAATAAATTAGGGAACTAGATTTAGGACAATTTTATGTTTCCTAATTTATGCACAAGACTTTAATTATTCCTAAATTGTGTTTAGGATTTGTTTTTAGGATTTTACTAAGTTTAGGTTTCTTAGTTGTCTATTTAAGACACAAGTAATCCTACACTTTGTGACACGGTTTTTATCAGAGATTGACGCAAGGGATTTCAAGAAGACGCACGACGCAAGAAGACGCTCAAGGAAGGAAGAACACGACATACTACTTGGAGCCAACGATCGTGAAAAACAAGATCTTTGAAGTTGCGTAACCAACRKAGAAGATCTTGCCATTCCGGCAACAAGTATTTAGTATCAAGATTCTTGATATTTAGTTTTCATATATTACTTTATTATTGTGTATTGAACGTGAATCGAAAGTAATATAGTTTACGGATTTTGTACACCCAAGTTCACAAGTATTTACTTGTGAACTGATTTTGTTTAAATCGTGTTCTCTTTTTTTATTTTCCGCTGCACTTTTATATCCTGTTCTAATCAATGTTGATAATCTGATGTTGATAACATTGATTAACAACATCGTGAAATTTGAGAATTATTCTTATATCCATAGACCTTCTAATTTAACACCTTTGTTGCACCAAACGCTATCTTCATTCAAGTCGACCACGTCAGCGGAAGAAACACTCCTGCACGCAATGAGTTTACACATCTAAGCAGCGATAATGAACTTAAATAGTTAAAAAAAGGATTAATAATAAATAAAGACAGAAAATATGTTTACAAACTTGAAAATAGATTGTTTTCAACACTACCCGATGCATATACTCATATATTAGAACTCGATGCTCATCTTCACAACAATATCCAATAAACTTCACTAGATTCGGATGAGAGAGCTGCCCCAAAAATATTACGTCAACCTAAAAAAAAAATCACAGATATTTATTAATTTATTTACTTATGTGCTAAAATAAATTATGCAACAAATTACTAATAAATATTTTTATTTTACCAGCCATTCCATATGACCTTGATAGCTGTTATCTCCATCGTGAACCTTAACTGCGACCGGGGTTGGGTTTTTCGAGCACACTGTCTTGTAAGTCCTCGGAGTTAATGTACCCTTTGTAGACGTTTTTGAATCCTCCTCCTCCAACCATGAGATCTTGACTGAAATTATCGGTAATGGGTTTGAGCTCGTTGAACGCGAAGACAGTTAATGGGTTTGTTGACATACAACAACGAAAGTCTTCTACTTCGGGATTCGAGTGTAGTTTCTCGTTATCCTTTCGCACTTTTCGGATGGACTACTTTGATCCTTTGGAGATTCTACATTAAATGATATATTAAAAAATAAAATAAAACTAACATTTGACAGCTATAGGACACCAAGTGTGAATATAAAAAAATAATAAATAAAATAAAAAATGCATTTTCATGTTTTGATTTCAGGGGTGGGGGAAAAACAGAGATAAAGAAAAATAAATAAACAAAACAATGCTGTAGATGATGAATATATGTTGAATTTATTTTATTAAAAAAATTATGAACCTCTTGAGACAATATTTTGGATATTCATGAAAAATGCAGCAGAAAAATTTGAAGCTTGAATAGGGCATCAGAAAAAGAGCAGGCTTTAATGATGTCTTAAGAATTTAACAAACTGTTGAATGAAAAACATATACAAACATACCGACAGCAACTTTTGTCAAAACCATGAAGATCAATCAGAGTTAAGTTGACTACTGTAAGGAAAAAACTCGAGAAAATCAGCAGTAGAAAACTCTTTAGATGAGAAAGAACAAATTCTGAAATATGAAATTTTGTTAAACAGAAATTAGGTCCAAATATAGCATACCGTTCGGCGAATAGATACTCAAGTGAATAGGAACAAGAGAAATTTGCTGTTGTGATGGACCAATGGGCCTTCGAACAAATGGCTGCTGCGAGTACCAAAATCCAATTCTTGGCTAAAAATGTGGAAAAAAATTGTTACGGACAGTCTTAACAGATGAAGATGATAAATCTTGCTATATCTTATAACTTGCGTACTTCAAAACTGATAATGATTCAAGTCTTTTTGGAAATCATGGTTAAATATTGGCAACCAATGATTGAACAATCAAATTCAAAAGGTAACTGCTCAACAAACAAGAAAGGTGTTAGACAAGCCTATGGGCAAAATCACATGGCATTATCCAACAATAAAGACTGAGCACCGAGGGGCCCAGGCCTCCATTAGAAAATGTCCAGCTGTAGGTTTATCATCTTCGATTTCAAAATAATGACTTGGAAAAACAAAAACAAATAAAGTACTATATCTGATTAACTACACAACTCAAATGCTTAATGAGGGAAACCAAGGGGTCACTTCTCATAGAGTTCCAAAGGGCCATACAGAATGGTTGACATGACTTGGTTTTGGTTTATATTATTGCCACAATTATATCTTGAACAAGTTGTAGATCATAAATAGAAAAAAGAGGCAGGGACCTACAAAATTTTCACACTAAAGCACATAATTCTAGAAATGCACAATAGTCTTAAAAGTTCAACTCATATTCCAAAGGAAATCAAACAAACTACCTGGAACTATAAAACTAGACATACACTTAGCAAAAAAGATTTCCATTGAAGCTGAACTACACCTCCCAAACCACAAAGAAAGAAAAATAAAAAGAAAGAAGGAATGAAAGGAAGGCCAACCCTCAATAAAGCTCCATCAACTCACAAACACCTAGTCCTAGATGTAAAGATGAATAATTCATAGTCACTTGAAAAACAAAACATTCCAACTAAGGATCACATGTAAATTAGCTTATTTTTAGGCCACACTCACCCAGGTGGAGCTTGGGGGCATCCTATTCCTGATAATCGGACGGGCCTTCTATTATAAAAACGATTATATTAGATATAAACATAAATTTCAATTAAATTTTTTAAAACCAATTATAATCACACTAAAACATATTTTCGAAGATGTTAACAGAACCGCTGGAAGCTACAGTCTCTGATGTGTCTATGGCTGGAAAAATGAGGGTAAATATTTTTCATAGGCCCTGTTGCTTTACGATTTTTTCTTAGCCAAACACAAATTTTAAGCAATCAAGTCTAGCAAGAATCACAAGAAAAAAAGATGGGAAGAAAAATGAAAAAATAAAATAAAAAATTTACTGCGTAATTGATTAGGAAGAAAATATTAAGATCCTCACCTAGGGTAAGAGAGCACAGTACAGATTTTAGCAGCTCCTGTCGAGAAATTACGATTTTGGCTAAAACTGTGGATTATTGAGATTGGAAGAGAATTATAGCCTTTGGTTTGGAAGCTTCGAACCGGTTGATGATTGCAAGTTGCGGTGGCAATTGCAGGTTGAGGGTCATCGGTGGTTGTTGGGCGGAGATGGAGGGGGGGGGTTTAAATTGGGGGAGAATTAAAGCTTTTGGTTAGGATGCTTCGAATCGGTTGAATTGTAGCTGGTGTTGGCGATTGCAAGATTATGGTCGTCGTTGGTTGTTGGGAAGGGTGGGTTGAATTGGAGGCACAGAGGAGAGGATATGAATTGTCGTTTTTTGGTTTTAGGTCTATCCAATTGTAAGGTAAAATGGTTTAAAAATAATAT
Organism: Phtheirospermum japonicum; assembly: GCA_014905375.1. Classification (NCBI taxonomy): domain Eukaryota; kingdom Viridiplantae; phylum Streptophyta; class Magnoliopsida; order Lamiales; family Orobanchaceae; genus Phtheirospermum; species Phtheirospermum japonicum. The sequence goes on from BMAC01001147.1 coordinate 5,586, forward strand.
GATATACTAGAACGCCCTTCCAAAATACGTTCTAAATAATAATAATATATACCAGAACGCCTTTTTTAAGACGTTCTAGATATTTAATTTACCAGAACGTCTTTTAAAAAGGCGTTCTGGTATATCTAATATACCAGAACGTCTTAAAAAAAGGCGTTCTGATATATGACCCTTTCATTACGAAAATGCAGCTGGCTTATATTCTAGAACGTCTCTTTTTGAGGCGTTCTAGATTTTCTGTTTTAAAAAACTATTTCTGCACTAGTGTGCTAGCTTATTACTTGCTGAAAGTAGAAAGACTTAATACCCTAACGTAATTAATGTTGAACCTTTATCTTGATTCTTCAACAGTTGCACTCTGGATAAACTTTCTGTCTCAAAACATGAATAAAAGATTAAGAGCTTTACAATGCTAGAATTGGAAAGCATTGGAGAACTAAACTACAAGTCTCAAAACAACAAATTTGTGAAATAATCAGATGTGATTATATTTCCTGTACAGTTTTAATAATTGTGTCTGCAAAGTGGCATATATACATGTGTTATATGTATATACGTATGTATATGCTTTATTATTTTTGTTATTTAAAAAAAAAACATATGCTCTTATATCTTTGGGATAAAAAGAATAACTAATACTCCTAGTTGATCAACTTCATGTTATAATATCCAGCTAGAGAGTTTTACTTATAAATAATGCTCTATTAAATATCATGAAGTCATTTATTTATTTATATATTTAAATATTTTGATAAAAATAAGATGCTGATTTAATTTATTCTAGATATCCCTAATTTTAAAATTAACAATGGTTTACAGAAAGTAATTAAACTTCAAACATTATAAGCTAAGTAATTAGTACATGAATTCTAGTATGACAAGCAATGTATTCAGACAAAGTAGTCCTTTTTGCATTGGCCAAAGAAACATTGGAATAATGTGTTTAAAAAACAAAGGATCAGACGGGATGAATTATGAAAAAACGGAGTGAAATTGTTACAGATTGAAGTCCTTGAGCTGATGGGATGCCTAAAAATAGAACATTGTTTTTATATTAATTTTCGTTAACAATGATTAACTTACAGCTATTTCAGCTTCACTTATTATGGAATTTTCTTTCATTTTTTGAATATCTCATTGCTCCATTGTTTATGGGAACAACGGCAGACCCTCAGAGTCTATTTGAAAAAAAGGAATCAGTTGAAGAAAAATTGGCTGTCCGTGAATATGAGCTTCGTCTAGCTAGAGAAGATATTGATAATAATACGACACTAAATATTCATGCTGGTAATTATGTTAAACGACCTCATTTCTTGAAAGAACCATTCATTCTAAGAAGTGGGCGAGCTAGTTTATAAAGTAGCGACCTGAAGTATGAGGGAGAGATCTCATATAGAGTGGCGAGCTCTTACAGTTTTATTAGCTCGGCATTATCTGGTAGCTTGGTAATGGGTTTTGTAAGTATTAAGCCCGAATGGGCTAATATAGATGGTATTGTGGGGTCCCGGCGAATTATATTAAAAGAATCACAGGCCCAGGCCTATTCTGTTAATTTAACGAGAGACTTATTATTTATGGGAACTTAGCATACAGGAGGAATCCTAAAGTTAAGTCGGTCATGTTATTTATGGAATTATAGTGGGAGAAGGTAACCCTAGCTTGGGGAATACTTCTCTTATATATATAAAGGGGCTCACGCCTCTCTTTTATTCTAAGATGATTAATCCTACTTTGAACTCTTGAAATATCTCTCGCACTATCTGACTTAAGTATCGGAGAACCTTCACCGGGGCCGTCCACCGCCTTGGCTGAAGGTGTTGTTTTGCAGGATCGATCAGGTAGCCAGAAGATTTTTGGAGATCAATCAGGTCGATGTGACGTTATTTCATCACTATTCAGGTCACTTATCTCGGATTTAAGGTTAGTGCCCCCTATTCTTGGTAACCAATCTTTTAGATTTTATCAAGTAGCACAGTCTGTGGGAAAGAGGGACATCGAGTCCTTGAGCGAAAGACGTGAGAAAACACGCAAGCGCAATATGAAAGATAGAAACATGCAACCTAAGATCTGGGATTTCGGTCCTGGATCGAGCAAATCGAAGAAGAAGAGCAAGGCAGGGGAGATCAATTAAGGAGAGAAAGTAAAAGACGAACTAACACCTCCCCAAGGAGAACCAGTGACCCAAGATCTGGTTGGCACACCCCCATCTTCACCATAACAACAAAAAGAAAAGGGACCTGAAGTAGATCCACAAGCGAAGTCGCCAGAAGTTATCACGCAGAAACAAGTCTACATAGGGACAAAGGAGTGGAAAGATTTATTCAAAGATAAGCCTTGTCAAATCAGTATAAGATTATTGGAAGGTCATATGGATTATGTACCCCTAGAAAAACAGGAAGATCTGACCAAATACCTAGCAGGCGAGTTGGGTAATGTAAAGGAGAAGGCTGATATGTCGGACAGTGGGCATGAGGAAAAATCGGTAACAAAAAAAGACAAAACAAAGCGGAGGGTCTTTGTCATAGAGATCATCTCGCGGGAAGAAGGGGAGCCTGAGCAAGCAGAAACATGGAGACTCTTCCATCTCTACCTCGTCTTTAGAGTCCCACACTCATAAGTATAAGTACAAGAGAGGAAGGAAATAGAAGGTAGGGCGAACACATTATAGACATCGGGGCCGGAGGTATAGCAAGCACGCTAGTGAGAGCGGGACAGAAACCTCAAGCGCGGATGGTCAATCCAGGGAAAAATCTCATAAAAGTCGAGGTCAGTACCATGAGGAAAAGGGGGAGAATGAAGTTGGGCCAGAGGATAAGGCATTTAGAGATATGCAGGAGGCATTGTTAACCTTACAAAGGTAGATGGCAGGAGAAAAGCTTGACGAGGATAAAGGGCATCCTTTTTCGGATGATATATTGCGATCTGTGCTACCTAAGGGATATAAGACGTTGGAACTCTAATATCGTGGGGCGAAGGATCCAGTAGAGCATGTGCAACTCTTCGAGAATGAGATGATGTTACACGGATATATGGACGCTGTGGCATGCCGGGATTTTTGTCTACCTTGAGAGGAATCGCCCAAAGTTGGTTTTATCAATTGACAAAAGGAAAAATTACAAGCTTTCGAGTGATGCGAGCGGCCTTTTTGAAGCAATTTTCTAGTGTGAAGCAAAATACAAAAATTGCACAATCACTCTTTACAATGGTGTAGCAACCTATTGAAACTTTGACGCAATATGTCAACAGGTTCACCAATGATACGCTAGAAGTACCCACCGCTACAGATGAAATGAAGGAAGGGGAATTACATCAAGGATTGAGGATGGAGGATTTACGCAAATCTTTGTTTAAGAAAGTGGCTCGGACATACGATGAGGTCTTAGAAAGGTGAAATAAGTACATACAGGTAGAAGAGGCGGAGGAGGAGCATCGTTTGTGATTCGGTGTTGAGATCGCAGAGGCTGGAGGTAGTGTATCAAAGAGGGAAGTTAGAAGGGAGCCCAGAAGGGTAGTGCGAAGACTTCTAATCCCGGGTCCTGTGGCGAGAGCAAAGCCTGAAGTAGATATGAGAAACTGGAGGGACGAGAATTTTACTCCATTGATCTATCATCGAGCTAAGGTGTTTACTATCATGGAGCGCCTGATACCTAATGATATGAAATGGCCGAAAACTCGCACGCAGCTCCCTAATAATCCCAAGTCAGATTTCTTTTGTTTGTTCCATAATAACTAGGTCCGGGCATGTTAGGGAAGAGATCGAGAGGCTCATAAAAGCTGGATATTTGAAGGAAATCATTTACAAAGATAGAGGACCGAGGGAACCAAGGAAACCATTACCCCCGCCACTGCCGAGAGACCCACCTCAAGATCAAGCTGAGAGGCAACCACAACAAGGAGATCAGGGACATAATGGGCCGAGAAAGAATAAGTGGAGAATAAGCATGATTTAAGGGGGACCAACGGATGGTGATACCAATAGTGCACGAATGAAACATGTGAAATCAGCTCGGCCTGGGACATGGGAAGTCGCTAGTATAAGTAGGCGACCACAGAGAACAAGACCAATCATCTCTTTTGGCACTGTTGAAAGACGCGGGCTGTAGGAGGATCATAATGACACGCTGGTAGTGGAAGCTGAGATAGAGGGGTATGAGGTCGGGAGGATTTTTATGGATAATGGGAGCTCTGTTAACATAATATATACAGATTGCGTGGAGCAAATGTAGTTGGAAGCAAGGGTGCGACCTGTGAATACGCCCATATACGCATTTAATGGAGCATAAGGTATTACGGAGGGAGAGCTAACACAGGCAGTGGTGTTAAGAAGAGGTGATTATAGGCAAGGAAGAATTTAAAACTTTTGATAGTTCATGGGAGGTTAGCGTATAACGCGATATTAGGCCGACCTGCCCTTAATGCATTCAAGGCAGTAACATCAACGTATCATATGAGTATCAAGTACCCGGTGGGAGACAAAATGGGGGATATTATCTCAGATCAGCAGGTCGCAAGGTCATGTTACCAGATGACAGTCAGAAAAGGCCTGAGTGAGAACAAGCGAGAGAGGAGTGGAGAAACTGTTTAATGCAGGCCACATTCGGGAAATCCAATTTCAAGAATACCTATCTAATGTTCTAATGGTACCTAAACCAGGGGAGAAGTGGAGGATGTATGTGGATTTTTGTGATTTAAATAAAGCATGCCCAAAGGATCATTATCCTATGTCGCGAATTGATATTTTAGTGGATTCAACCTCAGGGTGCGAGCTATTAAGTATGATGGATGCTTCACAGGGGTATCACCAAATACCATTGACAAAGGAAGATCAACCCAAGGTGAGCTTCGTTACCTCAACGTATCATATGAGTATCAAGTACCCGGTGGGAGATAAAGCGGGGGAGGTTGTCTCAGAGCAGCAGGTTGCAAGGTCATGTTATCAGACGACAGTCAGAAAAGGCTTGAGTGAGAATAAGCGAGAGAGGAGTGAAGAGGTGCCAAAGGGTGTACTTAGTGCAAAAAATATGAAAGAATAAGTGAGTTCTGTTCAGACACATGAAGAGTTAATAGAGATTTCATTGGAAGAAGGTCGCCCAGAGTATACTACGAAAATAAGAACCTTGATGACAGAAGCATTAAAAGAAGAGTTGATAAAGTTATTGAGGGAATTTCATGACGTTTTCCCCTTTGGGGACGGAGAATTGACAGGGGTATCCCCGAAGGTCGCGCAATATCATTTGAATGCAAATCCAAAAGTGAGGTCGGTTAAGCAAAAGAGAAGGCATTTTGGGCCTGAATTGGACAAGATAATTAAGGAGGAGGTGCAAAAACTGTTGAAAGCAGGCCACATTCGAGAAATCCAGTTTCCATAATACCTATCTTATGTTGTAATGGTACCTAAACTAGGGCAGAAGTGGAGGATGTGTGTGGATTCTTGTGATTTAAATAAAGTATGTTCAAAGGATCATTATCCTTTGCCGCGAGTTAATCAGTTAGTTGATTCAAACTAGGGGTGAGAGCTATTAAGTATGATGGATGCTTCACAAGGGTATCACCAAATACCATTGGCAAAGGAATATCAACCCAAGGTGAGCATCGTTACCTCGACGGGAACGTACTTTATTATGTCTATGCCTTTTAGTTTGAAAAATGTAGGGGCGATCTATCGGAGACTGGTGGACAGAATGTTCAAAGACCTATTGGGGTCCACTATGGAGGTATACATCGATGATATGTTGGTGAAGAGCAAGAAAGCAGAATCCCATGTGGAGGATTTGAGAAAAACTTTTCTTATACTAAGGTAGTACGGGATGAAGCTCAATCCAAATAAGTGTGCATTTAATGTACAATCTGGAAGAATTTCGGGATATATGGTGATGGAAAAAGGTATCGAGGTTAACCTGGAGAAGGTGCGGGCTTTTTTGGAGACGCCACATCCTCGAATGGTGCGCAACGTACAGTGCTCATAGGTCGGATTGCAGGCCTTAATTGTTTTATTTCCAGGTCAGCAGATACGGGTGACCCCTTTTTTAGGGCACTCAGGAAAGGGTCCAAGTTCGAATGGACCAAGGAAGTAGCGGATGAGTTTGATAAGATGAAAGAATACTTGGCGGAGATACCATTATTAACTAAGCCAATGCCGGGGGAGGACCTGATCTTGTATATATTGGTCGGAGAGGTCGCAGTAAGTTTGGTGCTCATCAGAGAGGATGCAGGTACCCAGAAACCTATCTATTATATTAGCAGAATGCTGTGGGGTGCTGAGTTAAGTTTTTTCGAGCTAGAGAAAGGAGGTTTTAAGCTAATTTGTACAGCAAAGAAATTACGGCTATATTTTTTGAGCCACAAGGTGAAGGTACGTACTAACCTAGCTCTCAAGTAAGTCCTGAGTAATCCAAATGTGTCTGGAAGGCTGCTGAAGTGGGCATTGGAGATGAGTGAATACGATGTGGTATACGAACCTAGGGTGGCCATCAAGGCACAAGTGTTGGCGGATTACCTGCAGGAGATGGTGCGCCTATCTGAACCAGGTGATGAAACAAAGGCATGGTTATTGCATACAGATGGAATAACTAGGGTATCGGGGGCAGGGCTGGGGATTGTGTTAACCATCCCGGAAGAGGAAAACTTGGAATTTGCAATAAAACCGGGATACAAGGCGTCTAATAATGTAGCCAAGTATGAGGCGGTGTTGCAAGGTTTTAAAATGGCAAGCGAACTGAGGGCAAGAAAAGTATGGGCATACACTGACTCCCAATTGGTAGCTCGTCAGTTCGACGGGTCTTTTGAGGCAAAAGAAGAACGTATGGCGGTGTGTTTAAAGAAATTATGAGAAGAGGTTGTGCGCTTTGAGAAATTTAAACTGGAACATTTGACGCGGGCTGATAATACTCGGGCTGATCAGCTCGCTCGGATTACAGGTGCATTAGGCACTTGTGATACTCGGAAAATTATGCTAATGGAGTTAAGCCATAGTAATGTGGATAAAGGAAAGAAAATAATGGAGCTCGAGGTCAAAGATGATTGGCGTACGCCTATCCGTGACATTCTCGTTAAGGCAAAAGAAGGTGAAGTACGATTGTCAATAAAGGAAGCTAAGACAGCGGCTTGATATTGTGTTATAAATGAAGAATTGTATAAAAGGTCACGTTTTGGACCTTTCTTGAAATTCTTGGCTAAAGAGCATGGATTGGAGGTGTTAAAAGAGATACATGAGGGGTACTGTGGGGATCATGGAAAAAGCAGGGCGCTAGTCGGGATAACGTTGCGCGCTGGTTTCTTTTGGCATGGAATGAAAGGTATTGCTGGCAACATGGTTAGATGTAGTAAAAAGTATCTGATGCACACTCCGGTCATTCATATACTGGATTAAGATATGATGGTTATGAGGTCTCCGTGTCCCTTCGCACATTAGGGGATCGATAGTGTGGGGCCTCTTCCAAAAACACCAGGCAATAAACAAAACCTGGTGGTGGCAGTTGATTATATTACGAAATGGGTGGAGGTCGAGGCGGTCATGGGCATAAGCGAGAAAGACATAATGGATTTCATTTTTAATAATATTTTTTGCATGTTTTGTGTCCCACGAGTGTTGGTTTCGGATAATGGAACCCAGTTCAATGGGCAAAAAATCCAAGATTGGTGTAAAGAGATGGGGATGAAGTAACATTTTGCTTCTGTGGCGCACCCTCAAGCTAATGGGAAAGTTGAGGTTACTAATCGTATTATTGTGCAGGGTATTAAGCTGCAGATGGAAAAATCAGGTGGGCTTTGGGAAGAAGAACTCGCGTAAGTCTTACGGGCTTTTCGAAAAACTCCCCGAACTTCTACAAGGGAGTCACCATTCAACTTGGTTTATGGGATGGAAGCTGTCATTCCAGCTGAAATAGTGGGAGGTTCACAATGTTTATCAATGTTTAATGTGGAAGAAAATGAAAGGCTGGAAAGAGGAGCAATTGAAACTTACGATGAAATATGAGAAAAGGCTGCGGCCCGAGTAGAACATTACAAACAAAAGATTCAGGTTGCTTTCAACAAACGTGTAAAACATCGGCATATCCAGGTCGGCGACCTGGTATGGATGCGAGCGGATGCACTGTGTAATATTAGGAAGCTTGATCCAAATTGGATCGTGCAGTTTAAAGTGATTAAGGTGTTACGTGGAGGGGCGTACATACTCGAAAATGCTCAAGGAAAAATATCTACCTAGAAGCTGGAATGTTTGCCATCTGAAGAAATATTACGCTTGAATGGTGGGTCTATGAAGGGGATATGTATTATAAACCGATGCTTGATTAGGTCGGCTTCTTACTTAAATACTCTCAGGGGCGGAGTCTGGTTTGTTTAAATACCCTAAGGGGCGGAGTTTAGTTTATTTAATATACCCTCAGGGGTGGAATTTGATTTTCTTGTGTACCCTTAAGGTTGGATAGTGGTTTTCTTACCCTTCGGGGCGGATGGTTTTATATTTTACCCTTCGGGGTGGATAGTTTTATGCTTTACCCTCCGGGGCGGATAGTTTTAATACCCTCCGGGGTGGATAGCTTTATTACCCTTAGGGGCGAATATTTGTTATTGTACCCATCGGGGCGGATGCCTTTTTGCGATAAATAATAAATAATAGAAGTCCGGGGAACATCTTATGGGTTTTTATGGTTTTTATGAATGATGAGTAATATGATTTTAAGTATGTTTGATTTACATACTTGAGGTCACTTCCGAGAGAGATATGTTTGATTTATATATACTTTTTGGATTGTTGTGCTTTTATATGCATGTGTTAATTTATGCGAACAAACATATTTGATTTATATGTTCCTTCGTATGTGTTCTTTTCAGCTCCTTTTGATTTTTTTGGCTCATGATTGGACGGCTTTTGATAAAAACATGTTTGATTTACATGTTCTGAGGTTTGGATTACATTTCGTGATTTATTTACTTGGGGATTTGGGGGGTCTTCGTTGTGAGCATGTTTGATCTACGTGTTCTACACGACCTACATTAATTCATGGTTTCACTTATGATGGCTTGAATTGTAGGTTATGGTTATCTTACCTAGAATATAATGTGGATGTTGGGTTTTTGGTATTTGTTGTTCCTGAGTTTGGCTTACATAAAACTCAGATTTGTTATGGCAGGTCTATATATCATAATCATAAGAAACAGAATTGTTAGTAAGTTATGCGGAAATTCCATGTGTTTGATATTACAGAGTTGATCAAGAAGTACTTTGGGCCGGTACGATATGTTCAACTGGTGCATCCAACTCGGCATTCAGCTTGGCGGATAAGACAACTCTACCTTGACATAACAGCCATCACTTGGCATCATTGGGTTTCTTCATACTGTCCTTCCAAAAGGAGAACGGTGGAAGGCTGTCGATGATAGCTTTCACGTCGGGATTGTATGTGACATTCATGGCAGCGAGCAGGTCCTTGATTATCCCTGCAGCTTTTTGGACCCATTCCCTACTGCCTAGGGCCATGTTGCCAAAGTACAAAGATGATCTTTTGTAGCCCTTCAACAATTCCTCGCGATAAGCGTCCATGAACTTCTTGCCTACCTCGCTCGTTAGGTAGGTCCACCAACCTTCAGTAACGCCTTGTCTGTGTGCAACACGGCCAACCTCGAACACTTGCTCCTCTAGCTTCTGGATTTAGTCCTTGGCTTCGTTGACTGCTCTGGTCGCCTAATCTTTTACACTCTCCATCTGGCTCTTCAGAAGGTTTATTTCTTCTTCGCGAGCTACCAGTTCTTGACGGGCTTTGTCCAGGTCATTTTGTGTCAGTGACAGTTGCTTTGTTTGTTATTCGGCCTGGAGGGTTAGCTCATCGCAGGTTTTCTAGAGGTTGCTCGCGGAGGATCGAGCCAACAGCTGAGTAGACAGAGTTGAGTACAAAAAAAATAATAATTAAAAAATAGATTAGCGAGTGGATGGTGGGATATTGTTTTAGTGACAGCCAAGTTTTTGAAGGTTGGGTTACTTGAGTCAGGGTGCATTCTTCGAGGAGTGCTTTTATCTTGGCCGCATCCTCACAGTTGGCCAGTTCCTTTTCCAATATTGGAGAGCTGGATGTGGTGCCATCATAGGTTTTGCGGAGGCGTCGACGCTTTGGTGCCTGTTTGGGAGAATTACGTGCGGTTCTCTTTCCGTTTGAAAGAATCGCTGCAAGTGGTAGGCGTTCTTCAGCATTAGCGACCTCGTCGCGGTTATCAGGCGCGACCTCCACCTCTTCGTCTACATTAACTATAGGAGTTCACGGTACCGACGTAGTTATGGAGCTTGGGTCAATTATCACGATGGCACCTTCCGAGCTCGATGATACGCAGGTGCTGATAAATGCATCTGCAATAATGGAGCACTGGTTAAAGTTAATTTATGATTATTGTAAACAATGAGAAGTGTTATAACTCAGAAGACCTACCGAACTCTGATATGGTTAAGGCCAAGTCCTGGGCAATAGGTCGTGGGTCAAGACCTACGAAGGAGAATATCCTTCCCCACCTGGTAAGTTGAATCACGTCGAATGTACATTTACTCGATTCAGCAAGTTGTTCAGTATATTGCTGATAGAGCATCGGTCATGATTTGGAGGTAGGAGGGTTGTCTTGTTTTGGGGTATGGTACTGCAGTTCGGTATTGAATGGCCAGTCCTCAGTGTTGTGAATAAAAAAAAAGTTTTTTCGCCAATCGGGCACTTTTGATGAAGGGTTCACCAAGAAGCGAGGTTTCCCATGGCGAGCTGAGAAGTAAAAAGATTATTTTTGGTATTTCACTTGAAAACAGAAATGAAAAAAGCTCAGATCAGGCAGGACGTGGTAATATTCACACAGGATCACATATCCTTCCATGAACCTTATAGAATTTGGGGTCAGTTGGAGGAGAGGGATTTTAAATTTATTGGCGGTAGAAATAAAGAACTAATGGGCAGGAAATCTAAACCCTGCTCTTAGGAATTCATCAAAGAATTTAATGTGGTCAGGTGGAGGATGGTTGGGATCAGTTTGTATGATGATTGGTTTGACTAGCTTAGAAGTTTCAGGTAGATTGAGAGCTAGTTGAAACTCTTCGAATTTTTCCCGGTCTGGGAGTGTTTTCATAGTTTTAGTGGTGTTGAAATGAATCAACGGGTTCATGGTTCGGTATTATCGGAGATCGATTTAATTGAGGTATTCAATGTGTTTCAAGCTTTGAAAATTAAAAGGAAAATGAAAATAAAGAAATTAAACTAACTAAACTAAACTAGGAATTGAAATTGCATATTGGTCGGATGCCTCGTCGTGTGCCTCAATATGTAAATGCAAGCAAGTAATGGAAAAGCAAGAAAATGCAATGTTTCACCAAGTACAAGCATGCAAGCACAAGGTACAACTATGCATAAAATCCTAAATAATGCAAATTACCAAAAATTAAAAGCATGGATGTAAGGAGCAATGGAAACTAACAAGAAAGTTCAAAACTTTAAGGAAAATAACAAACAACAAAACCTAGATCTAAGATTTAACCTAAAACTATGCATGGAAATAAAATTCAAAATAAAGCATGTGAAAAAATCAAAATCAAGACGATCCAAGAGCCGATCTATGATCTATATGTGTCACTCATCTATATTACATAGTCAATTCATATTCTTCATCATGAATTCAAGGTGCTAAGGCTAAAAGCATAACATGAAGAACAAGCGTGGAAATGAAGAACAAAGCATGGAAATAAAGCATGAAACATGAAATTGAAAGGAAACTTACTTGAATTAAGAAATGAAACAAAGTTTGAATGAGATTGCATCAAAAGTAACAATCCAAAGGAGTATTTGGATTCTTCTTAGGCTTACAAACCCAAGGCCAGACATGAAAGTAAATCTAAAACTAGGAAAAGAAATTACATCAAAACTTGAGTTTGAATCTAAAACCTAAGAGAGAAGATTATCCAAGAGCTTGAGAGTAATTTGATTCCAAACCCAAGTTTGGGTTGGGAAGGGAGTTTTTTTTACAAGATGTGAGTGAGGTTCTATTTATAATAGGTTTAATTTGGTTTAAATGGGAAAAATTAGCTAAAAAGGCTTGAAATTCCCGGGTTCGACCAAAATTGGCCCGTGTTGACCTTTCTAGCCACTTGACTAGCCTTTTGGCACCTTTTGGCTCGAGGAAATATTGATCTAGGCGTGCATGGCTCGGACACTGGGTAAAACAGTGTCGGCAGGCGCACCCAGTGTCTGCAGGCACTGGGCGCGAGTGGGCGCGAGGTAAGGCGAGGGCTGGCGACGYTGGGCGCTGTGTGGCGCGAGTGAGCGCGAGGCAAGGCGAGGGCTGGCGAGCACTGCGCGCAGGCACTGGGCGGATGCGCGCGAGCTGTGCGCGCGGGCGCTGGCAGGCTTGCGGGCGCTGCTCAAACACTAGGTAACCCAGTGTCGGCAGCGCTACCCAGTGTGGCAGTTTTGGCGCGGATTTTGGCGAGGCTGGGCGTCGGATGGCGAAAGGGCGCGAGGCGTGGCAAGTGGGCGCGATGCTAGGTGTCACACGGTCAACTTTTACGCCAAAATTTTTTGCGTCAATCGCCGACCACGTGCGGCCTGATTTCCCCTCACAACCAGTCAGCCTACTTTCTCTCTCGCTCAAACTCGTATTTGCCTCATCAATTACTCGTGTCCAGGGAGGATCCGAGTTATCCCGTCGTATGAACAATTACGCAAGCGGAAGACTTAACACACGCACACGACAAGCACACATAATATTATAAGGACACACCCCCAACCTTATATATTATTCCACGAGTTCATATACAAGGAAAGACCTTGGACGACAACTCGAATCACAAACGCCGAGCCAAGCCTAATCAATTTGCCTAACTCAAGCTATCGAATGACAGCCCCATCCGCTAAGCAAATCGGCGACGGTTACACACACCATCGCCCAGGTGGCCGGAGCCATCGTCGAGAAGCCCTACCAAAATCCGCCCGCCAAATCATGGTCACGCCCTCATGCTTCTCCTCCGCCAACGACCGATCGAACACGCATCGTCACTTGTGGCCAGAACCGCCAAGGTAACTGCCACCTGGATGGAGCACCGCCCTCGACCCTCGAATGGAGTCTAAGTCTCGCAACTCTCATCAGTTTTTCTTGTGAAGGCCGCAACCCTATTTATACAAGCAGGGACAATAACCGCCAAGGTAACTGCCCGATCATGTGCCTCGCACGTACATGTAACCGCCCATGTTTAAGCCTACTTGCCCAGCTCCTCGTAACTGCAAATCTCGCGGACCCTTAGCCGGACCTTCAACCCGATCTGACCCGTTCATAGAGAAGGCATAAGCCACAGGTAACTGCCAATATCGCGGATCTCCTCTCTCGGATCTTCGACCCAGACTTAACCCGCACATGCATTAGACCAAGTCGCCAAGTAACTGCTATTTCCGCGGATCCCCTTTGATCGGGGTATGACCCGCTCATGACCCGGAGTCCAAATGAACCAAACTCACCTCATCCCACTTGTAATAACCGTTCTAATGGCTCAAGGCCTATTTTCAGCCCACGCGTAGTCCAACGAGCTCAAGCCCTCTCTCAAGCCCATCTTCGAACCAATGCCGTCACATCCCAACATCAGCCCACGTATCGTTCGAACCATCCGTCTAAGTGTCGAGCCCTCTCGAACACTCGAAGTCCACAACCAAAAACATTCGCATCCCAGCTTTCGCAAACCATCATTGTGCCAAGCCCGCTAGACCAGCTCACACTTAAACATGCACATGCGCCGATCCCGCTCGTCGCATCAACCTGTTCGGCGAGTACCATCGCATACCGGCCCTCACTTCTTGTGCATGTGCCGAACCCGCTCGGCACATTTAAACCCACAGTCGAGCACCATTGCACCTCGGCGCCCTTTTCCCACACATTTGCCGAACCCGCTCGGCACAATAAGGCAACAATCAAGCACCATCTCATCCCAGCACCTTTTTGTCCGTCCATGTGTCGAACGTACTCAACACATCATATCCGCATTCGAATACCGTCACATCCCAGCACTCTTTGTCCGCACATATGCTGAACCCATTCGACACATTACCTGTGTTTTAGGCATCGTTGCATCCTGACACCCCTGTTTCCGTCGTTGGCACACCCCGTGCGCGCCAACCCGAGTCACCCGGCGAGGCCTGAAAGTCACCCTGTAACACTAGGCCACCATTCCAGAATGTTTGGGAATTCTTGAGCCTCTCTTGGCTTGAGTTTTGATCCTTAATGCCTCGGCCTATAAAATATGAATTTTAAACGTAAAAACCAAAAAATTTCACCAAACCTCAAGGTAATTGAACCAATTAACCCATTAAAATATATAAATTTAGCAAGAAACACGAAAAACAATAAAACAAGAAAAACGACCTAAAAACCTAACGAAAAATGACTCAAAACTACTAAAATCAATATAAAATCTATCTAAAAACACAAAGAAAAACACAACAATTTCATGCAAAACAACTACCCCACACTTATCGGTTTGTTCATCCTCGAACAACGAAAAGAATCGAGAGTGTACATGCAATGAACATTATGCAAAAGAAAAATCCTTGTGCTTATCCTTATTAATACGATGATAATATCAACATAAACTCGCTATCGCAAGCATTGCTCGTATTACTCTTTCTCAAATGCAAGCCAAATCGATGACTTCCTCTCCAAGGGATTTTCGAGGGTGTTCGCTCAATTCGCTCAAGTGTATATAGGACGTGTATACGCTCAAATTGTACAATGCATGCACTCATCAAGATTTCAAAATTTGGACACTCAAAATTGCTTAAGAATCAAAAGAGGTCTTTATTATGGGTTGTAATGTTGGCTCTTTGGTAAGGTATGGAATATTTGGATATAGTGGATAACACACGATCAATAACACACAAAATCCTAATTTCTAAAACCCGAAGCTTATGATCGCTTCACCTTCCTAATTCACCAAACTCTCATTAGAAACCCTTTCGTATACTCACACGCTTTTCCGACTTTTATTTCACAACACTTCGAAGCTTTTTGAATTTGCTTCTTTTAACTAAACTGAGCCTTTAAATTAGGCTTTTCGCTTGAACGCACGATTTATCACTTTTCGTGATTTGTGTTGGACTTTTATTATTATTTTTATATTTTTTTTTTGTATAAGCAACTCAAAACCCGAAACCCACAATTTATTACCCTCACATTTCTTGTCAACTAATCATACACTCTCACCTCACAATTTATGAAGATATAAGAGCTAAAATCGAGTTCGGCTAACAAGAAATGGGACATAGGCTCAAGGGGGCTCGTTTGGGACTTTTAAAGTAGCTTAAATATATGAATATGGCCGGAACAAGGGTGATATATGTTCCTCGAGGTCATTTTCAAATTCAATCATGTACGAGCAAAGTCAAACCTCCTCAATGCAATTTCCATAAAAATGCAAGCAAGCTGATAAATCACACAAGGCTACTCACTAGTTTGCACCGAACTTGGAAGCAAAATCCCAAGAGTTTTTAGAGCTTTGCAATCTTTTAACAAAAAAATGTTGATTAAATATATATATATATGCGGATTTGAACGAAGCACAAAAATTCAACCCCTCACACAAGAGGCCATAAACATGCAAAATCGACTATATACACAAGAGGCCATAAACAAGTAAACTATTCAAACTTCCAAGCACGTAGAGTTGTTCAACAATGTAATAAAGACACAAATGACACAAAAATTGACTCAACCATAAAATAGCGCAAATAGTAAGTGTCACTTCGCTAAGGCTCGAGTTAAGAACAACAAAACATGCTTGATAAAAACCCGGACCCTAATCACCTACCCACCCCACACTTAAACCATGCATTACCCACATTTTAATGAAAACCAAGCAAAAGGAGGGGGAATAGAAACTTCCTTAACCGAGCGAGTTTGAGTCGAGATCGGTAGGGTCCACTAGGCATCTAAGCAATCCAAGCAAAAATCGAGCATGGCTAGTATCTTCCGGCTTCATGAACGCTACTCACTTATCCAATCGCCGAAGGTTGAATTCAGAAAACAACACACTATACAAGAAAATCACACGAAATTAAAACTCAAGAAAATATGTACACTAGTCTCAATAAAATATTTTTTTTTGTTTTTCGATTTTCAAATGTTTTTGGATTTTCATTTTAAGAAGATAAAAAAAGATAATAAAAGAAATATATGAGAAGAACTTGGGTTGCCTCCCAAGAAGCGCTTGTTTTACGTCATTAGCTCGACGTACTCCCTTTTGGTCAAGGTGGAAAGATCACGGGACACCAACACAATCTCCTCCTTGTCGGGAGGATCCACTCTTTGGAACGTCCTTGGCGCATTTCATAGCTCAAATATTATCCGCCAAAAGGCAAACATTCCAAGTTGGTAAAGGCAACTCGGCTTGGCTCGGTCTTCGGGTGGGATGGTGGTCTTGAAATGCCCCGACGACTCATCGAAAAAGAAAAAGGAGTATTGGTTGGCTAAATCTTCCGACCTTCATTCGATAAACGGGGGAGGGAAATGATCTCTCTTGGTAGACCTATTAATATTCTTATAGTCGATCAACGTCCTCCAACCCTTTGAAGCCCTCGTGGCCAACAACTCTCCTTTCCCCTCCTCAAGAACTAACAAGTTGCTCGTCTTGGGCACCAAGTCAATGGGCTTCACCCACTCGCTACTAGAAATCACAAACATCAAGACCTTCAATAAACACCTCCAAATCCCGGCTCTCCTTATTTCATCAAGAATCAAGTTCAAAGGGCTAACTCTCTCAATCACTCCGGGTCTCCAATCAATGGTATGCTTAAGAATTTTAAACCCTTCAACCATCCTCTCCTTCTCTTCTTCTCGATGCGAGTTTGCAAGGATAATAATCGACTTGCTCTCCTCTTCCTACTCAATATAATCGTCAATTTTTCTTAATCTTATCATCAATAACCCCCACCTCCCCCTCTAAAAAGTCATTGTTTCCCTCAGCGACACATCGAGAATCATCTCCACACAAAACGGGGTCAAATAGAGGTACAACAGGCTCATCAAGAAGAACAAGGGGCTCAACAACCTCGCAACAGTCCTCAATATCAACGTCCGGGCCAACCTCCCCCTCATGGTACATATCCTCAATATAAGCTTGTTCGATCGACTCTTGGGCCACGTCCATACGTAAATAAACCTCGAAGGAGAAGCTTGATG
Source organism: Phtheirospermum japonicum (assembly GCA_014905375.1). Classification (NCBI taxonomy): domain Eukaryota; kingdom Viridiplantae; phylum Streptophyta; class Magnoliopsida; order Lamiales; family Orobanchaceae; genus Phtheirospermum; species Phtheirospermum japonicum. The sequence goes on from BMAC01001147.1 coordinate 22,767, forward strand.
GATAGGGTATAGGAGCATCAGGAATATTCTTTGCGAAATTGGGGAGGGTAGAATCGGGAAGAGTAAGAATACTCGTAATAGAAAACACCTCTACCTCGGACGGTGGTACAAGCTCATTATTAACCACCCCACACCTATCGAGGATCGTGACCGCAACAGGATGCGAAGGTTGGTTTGGGAATAATTCGTCCTCGTTAGTTTCAATTAGCACGGCCATATCACTCTCCATTTGCGCACATGTCGTGTGTATTTTGTCGGCCGCAACGTCAAGAGCATCACACTTAGCCTCAATTGAGGCCAACGTAGTGGTCAACGAATTTAATTCTTGAAAAATGGCCAAGAGAGTTGGATTGAGGGGTGGAATAGGAGCATGCACCGGAACATCGAGGGTGAGAGGGGCATTTTGGTCATTGGAGCTCAAACCTCCGAAGTACGCAAACGGATCGGGATCATGAGTGATATTGGTGGCATCAAATGGGGCATAATCGAAATAAGAATTGAGAGAACCATCATATAGGCTAGGATTCGGGCTCGGCATAGTCGGATAATTTTGTGGAGCACCATAGCCATAAGAGTCGGAAGTTATGGCGTACATGTTCGGATAGGAGTATGGACCTTGCACGTTCGGATAGGTATTTGGAGCTCCATAACCACCCAAGGAACTATTCACGTCCGAGAAACTATCAAACCCGACATGGTTTGCACCATGCCCTCCCATGTCGAGTTGCCCATATCCATATCCACCAATGGCAACATGGTTTGCACCATGCCCTCCCACGTTGCCAAAGTAATTATACAATATCTCATTCCCGACATGGTTTGCACCATGCCCTCCCATGTAAGGAATGTATCCACCATTGTAATAGGAACCTTGCATACTCAAAGAAAACGTCAAATAAAAAGGAAATCTAAAAACACAACGAAACAACAATTAAATCGAAAGCTTTGACCAAGTCGAGTTGTAACAGCGCCATTTTGTTTTCATAGTTTTAGTGGTGTTGAAATGAATCAACGGGTTCATGGCTCGGTATTATCGAAGATCGATTTAATTGAGGTATTCAATGTGTTTCAAGCTTTGAAAATTAAAAGGAAAATGAAAATAAAGAAATTAAACTAACTAAACTAAACTAGGAATTGAAATTTCATATTGGTCGGATGCCTCGTCGTGTGCCTCAATATGTAAATGCAAGCAAGTAATGGAAATAAGCAAAAAAATGTAATGTTTTACCAAGTACAAGTACGCAAGCACAAGGTACAACTATGCATAAAATCCTATATAATGCAAACTACCAAAAATTAAAAGCATGGATGTAAAGAGCAATGGAAATTAACAAGAAATTTCAAAACTTTAAGGAAAATAACAAGCAACAAAACCTAGATCTAAGATTTAACCTAAAACTATGCATGAAAATAAAATTCAAAATAAAGCATGTGAAAAACTCAAAATCAAGACGATCCAAGAGCCGATCTATGATCTAGATGTGTCACTCATCTATATTCCATAAAAAATTCATATGTTTCATCATGAATTCAAGGTGCTAAGGCTAAAACCATAACATGAAGAACAAGCATGGAAATGAAGAACAAAGCATGGAAATAAAGCATAAAACATGAAATTGAAAGGAAACTTACTTGAATTAAGAAATGAAATAAAGTTTGAATGAGATTGCATCAAAAGTAACAATCCAAAGGAGTATTTGGATTCTTCTTAGGCTTACAAACACAAGGCCAAGCATGAAACTAAATCTAAAACTAGGAAAAGAAATTACATCAAATCTTGAATTTGAATCTAAAACCCAAGAGAAAAGATTATCCATGAGCTTGAGAGTAATTTGATTCCAAACCCAATTTTGGGTTGGGAAGGGAGTTTTTTTTACAACATGAGAGTGAGGTTCTATTTATAATAGGTTTAATTGGGTTTTAATGGGCCAAATTAGCTAAAAAGGCTTGGATTTCCCGGGTTTGACCAAAATTGGCCCGTGTTGACCTTCTTAGCCACTTGGCTAGCCTTTTGGCTCGAGTTAGCTCGAGAAAATATTTATCTGGGCGTGCATGGCTCGGACACTGGGTAACCCAATGTCGGAAGGCGCACCCAGTGTCTGCAGGCGCTGGGCGCGAGTGGGCGCGAGGCAAGGCGAGGGCGGGCGACGCTGGGCATTTTGTGGCGCGAGTGAGCGCGAGGCAAGGCGTGGGCTGGCGAGCTCTGCGCGCAGGCGCTGGGTGGATGCGCGGGAGAAGTGCGCGCGGGCGCTGGAAGGCTTGTGGGCGCTGCTCGAACACTAGGTAACCCAGTGTCGGCAGCGCTTCCCAGTGTGGCAGTTCTGGCACGGATTTTGGCGAGGCTGGGCGTCAGATGGCGAGAGGGCACGAGGCGTGGTGAGTGGGCGCGATGCTAGGCCACCATTCTAGAATGTTTGGGCATTTTTGAGCCTCTCTTGGTTTGAGTTTTGATCCTTAATGCCTCGGCTTATAAAATAGAAATTTTAAACGTGAAAACCCAAAAAATTCACCAAACCTCAAGGTAATTGAACCAATTAACCTATTAAAATATATAAATTTAGCAAGAAACACGAAAAATAATAAAACTAGAAAAACGACCTAAAAACCTAACGAAAAATGACTCAAAACAACTAAAATCAATATAAAAATCTATCTAAAAACACAATAATTACATGCAAAACAGGGAGCACCCAGTAATTGTCTTTAACTGCTCTAGTGATGTGGGGTAGAGGAAGCAGGTCGAAAATAACTGAGGGGGGTACTACTATTACGGGATTCTCAAGAAAATGTTCAAATGTGGAAGGTACAGGTAGGGGAATGCCCTCTTGTATTTTTCTAATTTCAGAAGAGGTTGAAGGGGAGTCCTCGGATATATTTTTTACTAAGGCTTTAGCCTCGGCATAAGCCCTAGTTTTGGCCTCCATATCGGGCTAACTGACATCACCTTTTGGATCGTCGTATAGGCCCGACTCTGGTGAGGGATTTTGTCTTCTCTTCTTTTTAAAATATAAGAATTTCTGATGGGATCAGAACAGGGGGAAAGGTGTGGGTTTTGAGAATGGGGATTGGTGGATGATGGATTCATCATCAAAAAAAAAAAAAAAAAAAAAGAAGAAGAAAGAGGTGGAGGGGAAAAAATGCGAAGATACTCAGCAGATGCAATAATTATTGAACTCAATTAAAATTAATCGTTGATATGGAAAGATTCAGGGGACTTACCCATTCTTGTTGTTGTTGATGTAGGAGATGGACGATTTGGGTATTGTTAATTTCTAGAATCTGTAGAGAGCACGAGATTTTTTACAGAATAGAAATGGCGATTTCTACTTGTGTTTTTGGTAAAAGTAACGAGTGGGTGGAAGTGAAAGGGATTTATATGATTTGGGCGGCATGAGAAGCTGAAAGGACATAAAGGTATCTCTTGAAAGGCGGGAAAGTTGGTGGGATTTTTTACGAATGTATTGGGCCTTTCATTTCTGTCCCAGTGCGTTTAATATATTATGAGAAAATATGGAGATGACACGTGTCCGACGTGCTGTCAGGATGCATTTAATGAATCTTTAAAGAGACGTGATGGATAAGGGGAAAGGCATGTCTTGACTTTTTGAACACTCATGATGGTGTATCCTTGGATTGTTGTGCCTGAGTACGACTAAATGTCGCTGACGAGTGGTCTTATGATTTCAGGTCGATGGGTGTACTAGGTCAGCGAATATGTAATATGGAGACTTATAAGAGACCTCTTCTTCTGAGAGGAGCATTCTTCCTGGAGGTTGAGCGAGCTGATCTTTCATAGGTTGGGATTTTATGCGGCAAGCTTGTATTGGATGATCAATGCTATAGCTTGGTATGACGAGCTGGGTTATCCTTAGTTGTGGTATGATGTTTTGGTAAGCTAACAAGGTAATTTATTAAAGTTTTATGATTTATGTTTACATTTTTACCGTGGTTGTTGCATTCTTTTTGCCTTTTTAAATATTCTACCTGGTTTCGTAACTCAATCAGCCAGAATATCGGGGACTAGCTGATACGACATTAAATATTCATGCTGGTATTTATGGTAAGCGACCTCATATATTGGAAGGAGCATTCTTTCTAAGAGGTGGGTGAGCTGGTTTATAGAGTAGTGACCTGAAGTATGAGGGAGAGATCTCATATAGGGTGGCGAGCTCTTACGGTTTTATTAGCTCGGCGTTATCTGGTAGCTTGGTAATGGGCTTTGTAAATATTAAGCCCGAATGGGCTAATATGGATGGTATTGTGGGGTCCCAACGAATTATATTAAAAGAATCACAGGCCGAGGCCTATTCTGGTAATTTAACGAGAGATTTATTATTTATGGGAACTTAGCATACAGGAGGAACCCTAAAGTTAAGTCGGTCATGATATTTATGGAATTATAGTGGGAGAAGGTAACCCTAGCTTGGGGAATACTTCTCTTATATATATAAAGGGGATCACGCCTCTCTTTTATTCTAAGTTGATTAATCCTACTTTGAGCTCTCGAAATATCTCTCGCACTGTCTGACTTAAGCATCGGAGGACCATCACTGGGGCCGTCCACCTCCTTGGCTAAAGGTGTTGTTTTGCAGGATCGATCAGGTCGTCAGGAGATTTTTGGAGATCAATCAGGTCGCTGTGACGTTATTTCATCACTATTCAGGTCGCAGATCTCGGATTTGAGGTTAGTGCCCTCTTTTCTTGTTAACCAAGCTTTTTTGGTTTTATCAGATAACCAATCTCGAATTTGAGGTTAGTGCCCCTTATTCTCGGATTTTTGGTTACTGAAGAAAACGGAGACCAACTTGGACGAATCCAGTGCTAATTGCACCAACTGCATTTATTTCATCTTTTCAATATATTTCTCAAATTTTCCTAATCTTGCATTGATGTTGCTTTGCACATAACAAAATGGTGCTTCTTTTTAGGTGTAAGTGATAGAGAATATATTGCATCTTTATTCCTGTTTAGCAATACGACATTGACTTAGCTCTTTAGGTTTTATTCTACCTATATTTTTTTAAGGGAAATTGGTACAATTGCGAGAGAAATCAAACGATAGCATTTATATACTTACTGTAATTTATGTATTTATATGATTTACGTTTCTATTCAAAATTTTATGTTTAACATGATTGGATTGACTTCCTTCAAACATCTTTCACGACAATTAATAGAAGGCATTTGCTTTTGTCCCATTATTATTTTTTATTAATTAACTTTACTTTTTATTACAGTATAATATAAAATCGAATTAGTACACCAGTTTTAATTAATATTGATACTGTTGTGATGTCCATAAAACTTATCTTTGAAGGCGAATGTCGAATCTCGTAAATCTGCTGCCAATGAGGTCGGAGAGGAGGTGGATGTGACTAAAATTTTCATAAGTGCAGTAGGCGAGGTGAAGAAGCAGTGCTTGTATGGAACTGGTAGTGTGAAGCTCAAACAATAGTTGGATGAGAGGGATGCCAATTTGCAGAAGGCTTTAGAGGCGGAGCGTGCTACTCGTACGGAGATGCAGGCACAAATGGCAGAAATGATGGAGCTTTTTCTCCGACAAGGTGGACCACCTTCGCAACCATGACATTTCCTCCAACAAGATTTTGCTTGTCGTTTTGCAATTTGGATGTTGTCTTTGACATTTCGGATATTATCATTTTATCTTTTGGCATTATAGATGTTGTGACTTTTCGTTTGACATTACTTTGTTTGGCATTTTGTATTTTGGATATGTTGTGGCTATTCGTTTGACATTATTTTGTTTGTCATCTTGTATTTTGGATTGAGTTAATTTGGGGTATTTTCTAGTTTATTTGGTGCAGTTAGTATGTTTTTAAAAAAATATTTGATTACATGGAAGAATAAAATAAGAACAAAATATATTTAGAAGATTTATTTTTTACACATTAGAATTATCAACTGATAATCGATTCTGTTGCTAAAAATTGTGTCGATATTTAGAGATGGATTTATTATGTTGCTAAATAGCATCAAATTAGAGACATATATTTATGTCTCTATTTAGCAACAGATTTATTCTGTTTCTAAATAGCCGAATTAGAGACAGATATTTCTATTGCTTTTTAGCAACTCATTTATTCTGTTGCTAAATAGCATCGAGTTAGATACAGATAATTTTGTCGCTATTTAGCAACGAAACTGTTCCGTCTCTAAATAGCAATGGAAAAATCCATCTCTAATTTTAGCAACAGACGTTATTTCGGTTGCTAATATTTAGCGACGATCATTATAGTAACGGTTTTGTTCGTTTGTTAATCCGTCGCTGTCTGAAATTAGCAACAGAAAAAATTTATTAGCAACGTAAAAATTCGTCTCTAGTTTCCAATTTTCTCGTAGTGTTTAATGAAAAATATCCAAGTATATCTAGAAAAACCATCAACTATCACAAGAATGTACTTCTTACCATTATAAATCTCAACCTAAATTGATCTCATCAAACCTATGTGCACTAACTCAAGAATCTCCTTCGTGATGACTTCATGAGGTGCTTTGTGAGGAGCCCATTTCTGCTTACCTTTTTGACAAAGTTCATAGGCAGCATGTTACTTCTCCTGATGTTTTACGAGACCACGAACAACACCTACACTGGATAGAGTAAATAAATGGGCGGAGACAATGTGACCCCATCTTTTATGCCATAATTTGGTCGAGTGACATGTAAGTTCATGTTAAACCAAAAGGCAATAACCAACTGATCTAGTTCTTGTAAGAACATGTTTCTCCATATTGTCAAAAATAATACATATATCTTTGGTAAACCTGATATTGAGAACTTGATCACATAGCTGAATAATGCTCAGAAACTTGGCTTTCAAATTATCAACTAAAAACATATTTTCAAGCTTTGGTATGTGTTTTTCTTGTAATTGTTGTGTTTTTCTTCGTGTTTTTAGATAGATTTTTATATTGATTTTAGTATTTTTGAGTCATTTTTCATTAGGTTTTTAGGTCGTTTCTCTTGTTTTATTGTTTTTCGTGTTCTTGCTACTTTTATATTTAATTTGGTTGAATGGGTTCAATTACCTTGAGGTTTGGTGAAATTCTTGGGTTTTTATGTTCAGAATTTCTATTTTATAGGCCAAGGCATTAAGGATCAAAATTGAAGCCAAAAGAGAGGCTCCAAAATGCCAAAATCTTTGGAATACTATCCAAAGCTCGCCGATGCTCGCCAAAATTCACGCCAAGCTGCCCACACTGGGTGGCGCTGCCCACAATGGGTGGCGCTGCCCACAATGGGTTACCCAGTGTCCGAGCAGCGCCCGGAAGGCCGCCCACATCCCGCGCGCACGCGCGCAACTGCCGACTGCGCCTGCCGCAAGCCGCGCGCGGCGCTCGCCAGGCAGCGCCCGGCAGGCCGCCCACATCCCACGCGCACGCGCGCAACTGCTGACTGCGCCTGCCGCAAGCCGCGCACGGCGCTCGCCAGGCATCGCCACGCTTCTCGCAGCGCCCAGGCATGCTCGCGCCCACTCGCCAGCCCCGCGCAACCTCTCACCAGCGTGTGCCAGCCTGCTCGCCAGCACTCGCACTCGCGCGCGCCCACGCCCACCCAGCTGCCGACCAGCGCCCAGCGCCAGCGCCCATCTGCGCCCAGGCTCGGCCATGGCCGAGCCACATCGAGCCATGGTCGAGTTATCTCGAGCCAAGTTGATCAAAAAGGTGCCAAAAGGCTAGCCAAGGGTCTAGGAAGGTGCCTCCGGGTCAAACTTGGTCAAACCCGGGAATTTCAAGCCTTTTTAGCTAATTTGGCCCATTTAAACCCAATTAAATTAGTATAAATAGGAGACTTCTCTCATTTTTGTAAGACACCTCTCATTTTTCCAACCCAAGCATGGGTTTGGGGATTAAAAATCCTCTCTCTAGTTTTCAAGATCTAATTTCTCTCTCTTAGGTTTTTAGATTCAATTTCAAGTTTTGATGTAATTTCTTTTCTAGATTTAGATTTACTTTCATGCTTGGCCTTGGGTTTGTAAGCCTAAGAAGAATCCAAATACTCCTTTGGATTGTTAAATTTGATGCAATTTAATTCAAGCTTGCTACTCTTTCCTCTAATTCAAGTAAGTTTCATTTCAATTTAATGTTTTATGCTTTATTTCCATGCTTGTTCTTCATGTTATGCTTTTTGCCTTAGCACCTAGAATTCATGATGAAACATGTGAATTGACTATGGATTCTAGTTGAGTGACACACCTAGGCTATAGATCGGGTCCTTGATCGTCATGATTTTGAGTTTTTCCTATGCTTTATTTGATTCTTATTTTTATGCTTTGTTTCATGCTTAATCCTAGATCTAGGCTTTTTTTCTTGTTATTTTCCTTATAGTTTTAAACTTTCTTGTTAATTTTCATTGCTCTTTACATCCATGCTTGCAATTTTTGGTTATTTGCATTATTTGAGTTTTTATGCATAGTTGTACCTTGTGCTTGCATGCTTGTACTTGGTGAAACAATGCTTGTTTTTGCTTATTTTCATTAATTKCTTGCATTTTCATTTAAGGCATACGACCGAGGCATCCTACCAATTTGCACTTTTATTTTCTAGTTTAGTTTAGCTATTTTAATTGCTTTATTTTCCTTTTCCTTTTATTTTTCAAGCTTGAAACACATTGAATACTTCAATTGAATCGAATTCCGATAATACCAAGCCAAATGAACCTTTGATATATTCAATACCAAGAAAAAACTATACTTCAGTATGCCATTAACATTTAAACATTAAACTCTTATGACCTTATTACTCATACTATCACAAAAAGTTACCACAGAATTAGATACAGACACAATATTAGTAGATATGACTTAGCTCTAGTCATGTGCCTAAAACCACCACTATCACAATACCATTCAAACTTGTTTTCAAGGCTAACATAGACACTAAACATCTATGTTTATCTTTTGTACACCATTATGATAACATGCATGTACATCCCTGCATACTAGTCATTATGCATTCTATACACTTAGGATGAATGTGGCCAAGAAAACCACAATTTTGATAAATTGGGATGAAAATTCTCACAAGAAATTTTGAATATTGCTTCACGACAGGTGGTAGGGAGTATGTATTCTTAACTTTTGAATTAACATGTAGCACAGTTGCTTTAACAAACTTGATATCATGATCAGGCTTAGAAGTTTCAAAACTAAAACCATGTTTTTGATACCTTTTTCCCATGTTGATCATTCCATCTAGACTTACCTTACCTGCGTTTAGCTTTTGAAGTAACTGATTTGCTTTTGCAAAATCCTCGGTTCTCTAAGTATGTTCGTGTTTAATTAAGGCTTGAACACTATTTAGGTATTAATATAACTTCATTACTTAGGATAATTACTTTTTTGGAGAGAGAAGTTGCTTATGTTCTCAGTTGCTTTAGTTTTCTCCTCCGCCTTTGCATCTTCAAATGCACTCCATTTTACATTGAGGACTTTGTTCTTTCTTAGGAAATTAGGACATTCATTCTAAAAGTGTCTAAAGACATAAAACTTCTTGCACTGATCCATCTCCACTTTTTAGTTGGTTGGCTTGGATCCTGGGGTGTTGTTTACGTCTCTCCTTCCCTTGATGATTTAGGACTTTTTTGGGGTCAAACGACTTCTTGTTCTGAAATTCGCCCTTGTTGACCTTCTTCTGTAATTGTCCATCATTCATAGATATCAATGAAATAATAGCATTGTACTCATCATTTTCTTTGTCAGGTGGTTGATTAACACTAATTTGTCTTGATTTTAGTAGGTATTTTAGCTTATTTTTCTTATTATTTTTGGTATAAGTTGGATAGATTAAACTTAAATTCGTATATTTGTACTTCCAGCTTATTTTTACCGCCTTTTGATCTAGATTGATGCAAATAAGTGATTATTTGTAGTTTTTCACTTTATAGCTAAGTAACCGGAAGAGTTCAACACGTTAGAGATGAAGTATGATGATCGAGAGGCAAAGATCGAGCTTTCCGGCGAAGAAGTAGCAAGAATTTGGAGCTGCCAGTTTTCTATAACGGTTATTCTGCTGGAACCGTTATAGTATCCTTGAGGGACAGTGGCGCTGACGGTGGCTTTCTATAACGGTTACTACCGCTACCTTGTCGTTAACACTGCCGTTAAAAAGGCCCAGAACTGACATAAAAGCCTGATTTCGCCCCAAAATCATCCCACAACAATAAATACCCCCATAATTTGGATTTCAAGCATACTTCAGCATAGTTAAATCACTTTTCCTACTTTTTAATTTTTCTAGGGTTTCTAAGGCCTCTTAGGGGCTGATTCGAACTTTTGTGTACCTACTTATAAAGATTTGTCAAAAATTTAAAAGCTCGCCCGCACGAAAACGGGATCGCGTGTAGGTTGGTAAGTTGAACGGAATCGTCTTTCAAGAAAAACTAGGCTCGGAAGTTCCTTTTGTGTTTGTTGTTCACAAATAAGAAATAAAAATAAAATCCTAATCTAAAACATAAAAACAATAAATTGATCTAAACGAAGAATAATAAAATTCAAAGGTTCACGACAATTCTAGGCTCTAGACCCGTTAGATCTAGCCAATCAATCTCATCATAATAATCTCATCAAAATCATCAATCCAAAATTACCAAGATCATACAATTCATCATCATACATGGGGGGTTTGTTTGAAGATCAATTATTAAACTATCAAGCCTGAATCGAAAGCATAAGAACTAATTAAACTAAATTAAAACGAAAGGAATTAAAGACTTACTAATTAAAATATGACGAACAGCAGCGTTTCGGTGTCGAGATCTTGAATCTAAGCTATCTAACCTATCTAAGAACTAATCTAAACTAATCTAAAGYTAGAGATTTAAAACTAAGAAATTTAAAGAGAAACTAAGAAAATAAATGGCACTCGTTGGGGTTGTCAGCCCCTAAAAGGCCTTAGAAACCCTAGGAATATGAWAATGTATGTTAAAAGTCCGAAATACATAGGTATTTATAGTTTTGGGAAGTCTTAAGGCCCAAGAAAACCTAAAATCGCGTGGAAAACACGTTTTTTGGGCAATCGCGTCGACCGGGCGTCGACCGACGCGACAGAGAGTTTGGGGGCATTGCTATCGATCAAGGTTTCTATAAAGGTTACAGAAGAAAACTGTTATAGAATATCAGTGTGGGCATGGCTCGGCAGCGTCCGCAGGCAACGGTCGGCAGGTGTGCGCAGCGCTTGGTAGGACTGGTCAGCCTGGGATACTATAACGGTTTCAGATGGAAAACTGTTATAGAAAGTCTGGCAGCTTCACATTCTTCAAATCGCGGCCCGTTTTCGCTGAAACTCTACTCGTTTTCCCATTCTTGACTACGTCCAAACCAAAATACTTTAAAATACCTAAAATAAACATAAAATTAATTAATTAAGATTAAAATATGATAAAAACAAGTTGAATATAAGAAAATACGAAAATTTGCTCAATCTATCCAACTTTCACCGAAAATAATAACAAAAGCGAACTAAAATACTAACTAAAATCAAGATAAATTCATGTTAATCAACTACACCAGTCTCATTGGTTTGTTCATCCTCGAACAAACGATAAATTCAAAGTATAACAAGAATGAAAATAAGCTCAAGCAAAGAGTCGTGTCGTGCTACATACATAATTTTGAAAATATAGATACATGTCACGCAACTTCAAAATCAAATTCATGCATCCTCTCAAAAGGGAAATATATAGATGTACGCTCAAAGCACTCAAGCATTGATGCATAGGATGTGTATACACTCAAATCATACAAATACATGCACAATAAATAAGCACAGAAAATCAATCTCTTTTCAATCGCAAATTAAGTGTGTTATCAAACTAAGAATCGGAAAAGGTCTTTTCGGGTTGTAATGTAAGGCTCTTTGGACGGGTATGGAATATATAAGTCGTGTGGCTAAATAACTCACCCAACCTAATCTAATCACGAAGCAATAATTCACCTCGTTCAAAAATAAAAACCTCACTAAGCACTCATAACGTAGCCTTTAAATATAGGCTATTTCTCAACTCGCAAACCGTAAACCGACTTGAAATTCAAAAACCACTTAATCACAATTGAAGCTTATAATGTGCTTCGTACAATTACACAACTCTTGCCTTTAAATATTAGGCTTCATAAAAAATCAATAATAAACACAAGCCTTCATTTGCGCGTAGGCAATGACTAATACAATTCAACTAGACTCACCATCCTTCATTTTCTTCTTCATTTTTTTATTTCACCTTATTATAAATTTTTATGGGGTCTTTTTTTTTTATTTTTTTCTTTTTCGGATGGTGGTCTTTTATTACAAAAACTCATAAAATCACAAATTCCTAATAAAAATTCCAAAACTCTAATAATCAGCAAAATAACGAACTCCTACCACAAGCTTTTAATGGGTTAGTAGGGGTCAACTCAATAAAATCACTCATGGCTAAAGGCATGGATTATTTGGCTATGATTGGCTCATTCGGAATTTATAGTGGCTAAAATTTATGGATATGGCCGGAATAGGGTTTTATTTGTGCCTTAACCTCATTTTCAAAGTCAACTACACACAGCGATTTCAAAGAGATATCAATACTGAAACTTATTCAAGCACATGCAATGATGATAATCACTCAGGCTACTCACTGGCTTTTTGCATGAAAATATTTTGAATTGATGCTGCTTTTTAGGTTTTGCGAAATCAATTGCGTCCAAGTACCATTTTACAATATATAAATAATAATTTTGAAAAATTTATGCACTTATACACGCTCAAAGACGAGAACATCAAAAAAAACATAGTTAACTTCGACAGGCAAGCCATACAAACACAATATCGCGCAGAAATAGCAATTAATCACGTTTAAAATTTAGCACTACAAATCCACAAAATTTTTTAAAAATTTGCACATATTTCAACTATAAATCACACTCAACCATCCCCCCCTCTAAAAACTCGGCAACCCCTGATTGCCATAAATATAAAGAAAAGCAAATCAAACGAGGAAAGGAGTAAGGGAACGTCCCTGAAAAATAGTCGAGTGACTCCAAAATGTTATGCGCAATTATCCCTCGTCTTGACTCTCGTGAACGAAAATGCCTTGAATAAAAGCCTAAAAAGACAAAACAAACGAACGAAAACAAACTAACTAGTAAAACTTAAAGAAGAAGAAAATAAAATGAATACTTGGGTTGCCTCCCAAGAAGCGCTTGGTTAACGTCGGAAGCTCGACGTCTTCTATGAATGATGCTATCCCGAGTCCAAAAATAAGTTACGATCATGCCACGCCTTAGTGTTCTCCAAGAGTAAACGCAGGCAATTTAAATCACCAAGGCGAGCACGGAAAGCAAGTCGTAGAACAAAAACTTCAATTCGCTTCGGAGGTCGAAAAAGCGAATAATTGATCACCACGAACATAACAAAAGTAAAGTGCGGCATAGTGATCCTCGAAATTTGGAAAAATTAGGAAATCCGTCGAAAAAACGGAAACTCCCTCGAACACTCCGAACTTCTTTAATTCACTATTATCTCCCTCCTCATTTTGAAAAATATTTAAATCCAAATTAGGGAATATGGGAGGGGGAATTTCTTCGACTACCTCAACCACCATCTCATTCTCATCCTCAATCATGGGTGGCTCGATAAGAGGCTCGATCATCGCATCCTTCTCGATAAATTCGTCCACCACCTCCATTTCAAAATCAATTAAAGCATCAGGTGGATATTCATATGTCTCGATAATCCCACTTTTCTCCAAATCGAGCATTTCGACTCCATTCTCAATCTCTTTGAACTCCAACGGCCTTGAATCTCCAACGTCAATTGGATACTCCAGTGGCAACGCCTCCTCATCATCCCTCATAAAATATTCAAAAAGTGCAAGAGGGACGATCTCCACCATATCCCCAATTTCATCCTCCATATGCATTTCTCCCAAACTTGGCTCCATCTCATAGCCTTCATAAAAATTAAGAAAACTTGAATTCGTAAGATCTACATTAAGTTCCAATGGCAATGCCCCAATATCCTTGCCCAAAGTCTCATCGATTAGAACAGGGGAAGTGTTTTCATCTAAATTCTCTAAAACCTCTTCTCTACACTCATCCTCTTCTTAACACGTATTCGAGCATGAATCTTCTGCCACCACAGGGGGATCCACAACATCAAGAATTGGTATCTCATCCCCCTTATTCGATAATTCCTTTACAGTAGCTATCATTTGAGCCAGCATCATCTCCATATTCTCAAAACTTTGACGCATAGACTCACGAGCTTGACGCATAGACTCAGAAATTGGGTCCATAGTCTCAACAGGATCATCTTCTTGTTTGGTCAATGGGACAATGTCGTCTTGAACTCTAATCATCTTAGCTCCTTGGTCTTACTGCTCTACCACTATTTGATCATTTGGTTGGTAAACTTCATAGCTCGTACAATCTCGGACGACGACAACGTCCTCCATAGTAGGGACATAGTACTTCCACATGAATTTATCGATTACTTTATCCCACGTTTGCAAGGAATCGGGTTCTAGCTGCAATAACCATTCCTTTGCCCGGCACTTTAGCACAAAAGTGAAGAGCCGCATCCTCACTTGATCCCTAGTAAGCCCTAGAAGAGGAGAATTCTCGGTGATGTCCTCGTACTTTTCGATGAATTTAAACGGATCCTCGTGCCGAAGCCCATAGAAAATCGGGAGATTCAATCGGTCATACTCGTCAGGAAAGTAATTTTTCATCGCGGCGCTCAATGTAATAGCCGGTCGAAGCTCACGACGCCTATCGAACGGTGGTTCATCGTACGAGTAATACATTTTTTTTATTTTTTTTTTATTTTAAAACTTTAAATAAATAAAAATATTTAAAAATAGTTTTTGATTTGACTTTATTTCTTTTTTGAAATTCAAAAAATAATAAAAACTTTTTAATTAAAAATAATATTTTCGATTTTTTTTTTGGATTTTTGATTTTTTTTTTTGGAAAAACGGTTTGAGAAATCTTGGGTTTTATTTGTCGACGTACCTTGCAAACACAACACTCAACGCACAAGATTAAACTCACCGGTGGAAAATAATGAAAACGGAATAAAATGAAGAACACAAATAAACACAAAAGATAAACGAAACGAAATAAGAAACATAAAATAAGGATACGAAGAACAAACACAAATATCAAAACCTTTAGTTTTCCCCGGCAACGGTGCCAAATTTTTGATTCGAACTTTTGTGTACCTACTTATAAAGATTTGTCAAAAATTTAAAAGCTCGCCCGCAAAAAAACGGGATCGCGTGTAGGTTGGTAAGTTGAACCGAATCGTTTCTCAAGGAAAACTAGGCTCGGAAGTTCCTTTTGTGTTTGTTGTTCACAAATAAGAAATAAAAATAAAATCTTAATCTAAAACATAAAAAAAATAAATTGATCTAAATGAAGAATAATAAAATTCAAACGTTTGGAAAAGATTTAGAAAACTAGGGTTCTAGAGCTTCGAATCGTTTCCAAGATCTTTTGGGAAAAAACCCAATTGATGGTTCACGACAATTCTAGGCTCTAGACCCGTTAGATCTAGCCAATCAATCTCATCAATATCATCATAATAATCCATCAAAATCATCAATCCAAAATTACTAAGATCATACAATTCATCATCATACATGGGGGGTTTGTTTGAAGATCAATTATTAAACTATCAAGCATGAATCGAAAGCATAAGAACTAATTAAACTAAATTAAAACGAAAGGAATTAAAGACTTACTAATTAAAATATGACGAACAGCAGCATTTCGGTGTCGAGATCTTGAATCTAAACTATCAAACCTATCTAAGAACTAATCTAAACTAATCTAAAGCTAGAGATTTAAAACTAAGAAATTTAAAGAGAAACTAAGAAAATAAATGGCACTCGTTGGGGTTGTCAGCCCCTAAAAGGCCTTAGAAACCCTAGGAATATGATAATGTATGTTAAAAATCCGAAATACATAGGTATTTATAGTTTTAGGAAGTCTTAAGGCCCAAGAAAACCTAAAATCGCGTGGAAAATGCATTTTCTGGGCAATCGCGTCGATCGGGCGTCGACCGATACGGTTCGGATCGACGCGACAGAGAGTTTTGGGGTATTGCTGTCGATCAAGGTTTCTATAATGGTTACAAAATACACCGTCATAGAATATCAGCGTGGGCATGGCTCGGCAGCGTCGGCAGGCAACGGTCGGCAGGTGTGCGCAGCGCTTGGCCGGACTATAACGGTTTCAGATTGAAAACCGTTATAGAAAGTCTGGCAGCTTCACATTCTTCAAATCGCGGCCCGTTTTCGCTGAAACTTTACTCGTTTGCCCATTCTTTACTATGTCCAAACCAAAATACTTTAAAATACCTAAAATAAACATAAAATTAATTAATTAAGATTAAAATATGATAAAAACAAGTTGGAGATAAGAAAATACGAAAATATGCTCAATCTATCCAACTTTCACCGAAAACAATAACAAAAACGAACTAAAGTAGTAACTAAAATCTAGACAAATTCTTGTTAATCAGGGGCTGACAACCCCGACGAGTGCCGAGTTATTTTTTTAGTTTCTCTTTATAATTCTTAGTTTTAAATTCCTAATTTTAGATTAGTTTAGATTAGTTCTTAGGTATATTAGATAACTTAGATTCAAGATCTCGACACCAAAACTCTACGGTTTTTCTTATTTAATTAGTAAGTATTTATTTTCCTACGCTCTTTAATTTAATTAGTTTAATTAATAATTATTATTTCCATGACGAAACGTTCTTGTGATTGTGTTGAGCTTGAGATGTTGAATTTTTTGATTGTTTTAGCTAGATCTAATGGTTCTAGAGCGTAGATTCGTTTAGAACCATCAATTGGGGAAACCCAAGCGATCGTGGAGATTAATCAAAACTCTAAACCCTTGTTCTCTTAATTGTTTAAAAAAATCAATTAATTAGTTTTCTCTTAAGAATAAATAATTTCTAGATCCAATTTCTCTTAGGTAAATTAATCTTAGATTTAGATAATTTAGATAATTAGTTCTTAATTTAAATAATTTTAGATTTAATTAATTAGATCGTAGTTTAATTAATTCTTAGTTTTAATTAAATTCTAGTTCTTAAATCAATTAAAACAAAACCCTGTTCTTGTGTTTATTTTTATTTTTATTTCTTATTCGTGAACAACAAACACAAACGGAACTTCCGAGCCTAGTTTTCCTTGAGAGACGATTCGTCTCAACTTACCAACCTACACGCGATCCCGTTCTCTTGCGGGCGAGCTTTTAAATTTTTGACAAATCTTTATAAGTAGGTACACAAAAGTTCGAATCAAAATTTTGGTGCCGTTGCCGGGGAAAACTAAAGGTTGTGATATTTGTGTTTGTTCTCGTCGTATCCTTATTTGTGTTCTTATTTCATTTCGTTTATCTTTTTGTTTATTTGTGTTCTTCATTTTATTTCGTTTTTTTCCACCGGTGCGTTTAATCTTTTGTCTTGAGTGTTGTGTTTGCAAGGTTCGTTTACCACCAAACCCCAAGATTTATCAAACCGTTTTCATAAAAAAATTATATATATATATATATATATATATATATATATATATAATATATATACATATATATATATTCTTTTAAAAATAAAAAAAATCAAAAATATTATTTTTATTAAAAGTATTTATTTTTTGAAAAAAAATTTAAAAAATCTAAAATTCAAAAATTAAATTAAAAAAATTGAAAATATTATTTTTAATTAAATTTTTTAATTTTTCAAAATTAAAAAAAAATCGTAAATTTTTATTTTTAATTTTTGAATTTCAAAAATAAAATAAAATCGAAAATTGTTTTTAAATATTTTTATATTTATTTTAAATTTTTTAAATTTAAAAAAATGAAAATAATACTAAAAAAAAATATTTTTATTTATTTCAAGTTTTTAAAAAATAAAAAAAATGTATTATCCGTACGATGAACCACCGTTCGATTGGCGTCGTGAACTCCGATCGGCCATTCCGTTAAGCGCCGCGATGATGCATTACTTTCCTGACAAATATGACCAATTGAATCTCCCAATTTATCGTGGGCGTCGGAACGAAGATGCGCTAAAATTTATTCAAAAGTACGAGTTCATCACTAGTTCTCCTCTTCATGGGCTTACAAGGGATCAAGTGAAGATGCGACTCTTCACTTTTGCGTTACAAGGAGAAGCTATGAAATTGTTTGTAAGGCTAGAACCTGATTCTTTGTGTACGTGGTATGAAGTAGGCGATAAATTCATGAGAAAGTTCTACGTACCTAATGTAGTTTGTGATCGTTGTGGAGGCCGAGGTCATTTGGCGGATGCATGCATGGAACCGTTTTACGATGAGACACAATGGAATGATACCGCCATCCAATATTATACGAGCCACGATTCTTATGTCCCTCCCAACATAATTCCTTCCAACCCGAGCTATAAAGACTACCAAACAATTGATAATTTAGTGCTGGAGCAGCAAGATCAAGAAGCTGAGATCCTGAGTTTTCAAGACGAACTTGAGAATGAACCTTTTGCTTCTTTGAGTCAAAGAATGGATCGGTGTGTGGAGAATATAGAGAGGTCATGTGATCAAATAAGGGCTTATTTAAACAAGAGGGATGAGGTACCAATTCTTGAAGAGGTGGAGCCCGTCGTAGTAGAAGAGAATTCGAGCCCAACTACTTGTTTAGAAGATGAGTATAAAGAGAAAGTCTTGGAGAGTTTAGATTAGATCGCTCCCTCTGTGCTAATTCATGAGACTTTAGACAAGGATATGGTGGAGATCGCCCCTCTTGCACTTTTCGGAGATTTTATGGATGATGATGAGGAGTTATTGCCACTGGAGTATCTAAATGACGTTGGAGTTTCAAGGTGGTCAGAGTTTAATGAGAATGGAGGAGTCGAGGTGCCCGATATGGAGAAAAGTGAGATCATCAAGACGTATGGAGATCCACCCAATGATTTAATTTATATTGAAATGGAGGTGGTGGATGGATTTTTGGAGAAGGAAGAGGTGATCGAGCCTCTTATTGAGCTACCCGACGCATTGATGGAGAATAAGACTAGAATGGTGGTTGAGGTAGTTGAAGAGGTTCCCCCTCCCCTTTGCCCATTTATAGATTTTTAATTATTTTCAAAATATTGAGGGGGATGTTAAAGAAGTGAAGAGGTTCGGAGTGTTTGGAGGATTTTTCGTTTGTTCGACGGATTTCCTAGTTTTTCAGAAACTCGAGGATCACCCTGTGCCGCAATTTTCTTTTAATTTGTTCGTGGTGTTAAATTATTTTCTTTTTCGACCTCCGAAGCGAATTGGAGTTTTGATTCTATGACTTGCTGTCCGTGCCCGCTTTGAGAATTTTAAACGCCAATGCTTACTGATAGAGAACACTAAGGCGTGGCATGATTGTCACTTATTTTTGGATCCGGGATAGCATCATTTGTAGAAGGCGTCGAGCTTTCGACGTTAAACAAGAGCTTCTTGAGAGGCAACCCAAGCGTTAGTTAGTTTTCATTTCTTTAATTTTCTTTTGATTTTTATTTATTTTATTTTTGTCTTTATATTGTGTCAATTGCCGTGGTACGTTTATGTGTGTGTTGATGTGCAGAAAATATGATAAAATCGCTTACTCTGGACACCTAACGGTTATATAGCGGTAGCTCGCTACCGAAAGGCCTTACCGCTAGCTCCACTCAAGGCGTTAACAATGACGATCAACCCTGAACCTTCCGCTAGCCGCAACAATCAGGGATAACGATGAGCTTACCGCTAGTAGCGTCTGCCGTCTAATTTTCGTCGATGAAGGTCGCAATCTGACCCAAGTTGGCCGCAGTCCGACAATATTTTGATGAGCTGTAACCCAGCCATTTATGACATTGAGCCGCAATCTGGCCGTTTCAAATCCCAAAAGACGTGCCACCGGGCACTTGCGCGTAGCAATTGATCGCAATTATGGTTTGTTTGCTTGTTTTGTTTACTTTTATTTTTATAGGTTTGTTCAAGATAATCCAATCACGTGGTCTGAGACGAAGGATAATTGCACAAGCATTTTTGGAGAGACTCAACCATCGAATTTTCAGGGATGTTTTCTTATCTCCGTTGCTCTTATTTTCTTTTATATTTATGACAGTCAGGAGATTGCCGAGTTTTTAGGGAGGGGGTGGTTGAGTGTGGTTAGTGCAATTTGATATCTTTGTTTTGAAATGCATAATATTTTACGTGATTGATTGCTATTTCTGCGCTGAATTGTGTTTGTATGGCTTGCCTATCGAAGTTAACTATGTTTGATTTGAGGTTCATGTCTTTTGAGCGTGCATAAGTGTACAAATTTCAAAAATTTTATTGTTATTTATATATTGTAAAATGGTACTTGGACGCAATTGATTTCACAAAACCTTAAAAGCAGCGTCAATTCAAAACTTTTTCATGCAAAAAGCCAGTGAGTAGCCTGAGTGTTTTTCATCTTTGCATGTACTTGAATGAGTTTTGATTTGATATCTCTTTGAAACAGCTGTTTGTAGTTGACTTTAAAAATGAGGTTAAGACAGATAAAACCCTAATTCCGGCCATATTCATATACTTTAGCCACTATAAATTCCGAATGAGCCAATCATAGCCAAATTATCCATGCCTATAGCCTTGAGTGATTTTATTGAGTCGACACTAAACATCTAGGTTTATCTTTTGTACACAATTATGATAACATGCATGTACATCCCTGCATACAAGTCATTATGCATTCTATACACTTAGGATGAATGTGGCCAAGAATACCACAATTTTGATAAATTGGGATAAAAATTCTCACAAGAACTTTTGAATATTGCTTCACGACAGGTGGTAGGGAGTATGTATTCTTAACTTTTGAATTAACATGTAGCACAGTATCTTTAACAAACTTGATATCATGATCAGGCTTAGAAGTTTCAAAACTAATACCATGTTTTTGATACCTTTTTCCCATGTTGATCATTTCATCTAGACTTACCTTACCTGCGTTCAACTTTTAAAGTAACTGATTTGCTTTTGCAAAATCCTCGGTTCTCTAAGTATGCTCGTGTTTAATTAAGGCTTGAACACTATTTAGGTATTAATATAACTTCATTACTTAGGATAATTACTTTTTTGGATAGAGAAGTTACTTATGTGCTCATTTGCTTTAGTTTTCTCCTCCGCCTTTGCATCTTCAAATGCACTCCATTTTACCTTAAGGACTTTGTTCTTTCTTAGGAATTTAGGACATTCATTCTAAAAGTGTCTAAAGACATAAAACTTCTTGCACTGATCCATCTCCACTTTTTGATTGGTTGGCTTGGATCCCGGGGTGTTCTTACGTCCCTCCTTCCCTTGATGATTTAGGATTTTTTTGGGGTCAAACGACTTCTTGTTCTGAAATTCGCCCTTGTTGACCTTCTTCTGTAATTGTCCATCATTCTTAGATATCAATGAAATAATAGCATTGTACTCATCATTTTCTTTGTCAGGTGGTTGATTAACACTAACTTGTCTTGATTTTAGTAGGTATTTTAGCTTATTTTTATTATTATTTTTGGTATAAGTTGGATAGATTAAGCTTAAATTCGTAGATTTGTACTTCCAGCTTATTTTACTGCCTTTTGATCTAGATTGATGCAAATAAGTGATTATTTGTAGTTTTTCACTTTATATCTAAGTAACCGAAAGAGTTCAGTACGTTAGAGATGAAGTATGATGATCGAGAGGCAAAGATCGAGCTTTCCGGCGAAGAAGTAGCAAGAATTTGGAGCTGCCAGTTTTCTATAACGGTATTATTCTGCTAGAACCGTTATAGTATCCTTGAGGGACAGTGGCGCTGACGGTGGCTTTCTATAATGATTACTACCGCTACCTTGTCGTTAACACTGCCGTTAAAAAGGCCTAGAACCGACATAAAAGCCTGATTTCGGCCCAAAATCATCCCACAATAATAAATACCCCCATAATTCTGATTTCAAGCATACTTTAGCATAGTTTAGGTCACTTTTCCTACTTTTTAATTTTACTAGGGTTTCTAAGTCCTCTTAGGGGCTGACAACCCCGACGAGTGCCGAGTTATTTTCTTAGTTTCTCTTTATAATTCTTAGTTTTAAATTCCTAATTTTAGATTAGTTTAGATTAGTTCTTAGGTAGATTAGATAGCTTAGATTCAAGATCTTGACACCAAAACTCTGCGGTTCTTCTTAGTTAATTAGTAAGTACTTATTTTCCCATGCTCTTTAATTTAATTAGTTTAATTAATAATTATTATTTCCATGACGAAACGTTATTTTGATTGTGTTGAGCTTGAGATGTTGAATTTGTTGATTATTTTTTGCTAGATCTAATGGGTCTAGAGCGTAGATTCGTTTAGAACCATCACTTGGGGATACCCAAGCGATCGTGGAGACGAATCAAATCTCTAGAACCCTAGTTCTCTTCATTGTTTAAAAAAATTAATTAATTAATTTTCTCTTAAGAATAAATCATTTCTAGATCCAATTTCTCTTAAGTAAATTAATCTTAGATTTACATAATTTAGATAATTAGTTATTAATTTAAATAATCTTAGATTTAATTAATTAGATCGTATTTTAATTAATCCTTAGTTTTAATTAAATTCTAGCTCTTAAAACAATTCAAACAAAACCCTGTTCTTGTGTTTATTTTTATTTTTATTTCCTATTCATGAACAACAAACACAAAAGGAACTTCCGAGCCTAGTTTTCCTTGAGAGACGATTCGGTTCAACTTACCAACCTACACGCGATCCCGTTCTCTTGCTGGCGAGCTTTTAAAATTTTGACAAATTTTTATAAGTAGGTACACAAAAGTTCGAACCAGTGGTATAGGTACAATAGCTTTCAATGCAATACCCTTGATTTTTATCATATCATAATGATTATTGATCTCGATGGTTCGAATATCACCAAGTAGGTCATCAAGATCAAGAGTTCCAAACCGCATAAAACTCTCTAATAACGTAATCTTCTCACGAAACCTCTTGGAAATAGTTCTCATGATATTCTAAACTTCTTTTGCTTTTGAAATCATCTCACCAAGCATGGCGCTTCGAATCACAATATCACAAAACCTACCATAGTACATATATTAATGGTTTTGTCCTATTTAATCCTTATCAATCAAAGGTAGTAGTGATCTTTTGTAGCTTAGAGGTCCTCACTGAGGTTGTACCTTCAAATTGACGTTCTAGTATCTTCTAAGCTTCGTGTGACATGGTGCATTTGACGATCATCTTGTGACATGTTTGGTAAACACATGTAAGAATGGCATATAAAGCCATTAAGTTGGCTTCGTTCTGAATCTTGTCTAAATAAGACCATAAGTCTTTAAGTTTGACAAACAATCTTCAGTGGTACATCTTCTTTAGAAGCTTTCTCTTGATCTTCTTTGGAAGTAGCTTCTTAGTCTTTTTCTTTTTCTTTAGAAATATGATGTATCTTCACGAATCATGGGATGAGTCCTAACTTTTTGAGTGATTTCCCATGTACCTTTACCAAGAGAGCATGGATAAATATTCATCATGGACTCTTAAAACTAGTAATTAGATTTATCAAAAAATGGAGGTCTTGACATCAATTAGTGATCGTGGTCCATGGTCACCCTCTTATAAATACAATTTTCATGTGCATATTGGGACTTATTTGATCGGGTTTCAGTTTACATTTTTAACATTTTTTTACTTTAATTAATATTATTTGTTTGGTATTCTGTATGTGGGTTTTGTAGTATTTTAGAAGTTGTTTTGGATGAATTAGGATTGAAGAAGCACAAATGAGAAAAGGATGAAGGATTGGACGGAAGATAATGAACAGAAGAGTCCATTGAGCCAAGATAGGAGAAGACCCATGAAGTCAACAAGCCAAAACGGCCTAGAAATCAAGTTGTGACCCCCTTCGCAATCACGACTCAGCCCGCTACTGCAAGCCATTCTCGTGGGGACAGTTTGCGACCCAATTCACGGTCATGAATCAGGCAACAATTGGTCCATAACTATTACATATGCGGTTTAAATGCTGGGACGTCATATTTTACTTATAATGGGGACTCAATTCAATCTAAATTCATCATTCAACATCAGGCCTCCATTGAGCTGAAAAATAATTCTAAGACTGAGCTAGGGTGATAAAGGATGATTCAGAGAAGAAAATGCTTGGAACGCAAAGATCGAATGATCCACCAAAATCCTTACAATTTCACCTTTTCTTAGTTATTCTTATGAACGTCATGCGTTCGATGAATTGTATGGTTCATCTCTCGTATATGTCTAGATAATTTCATATTATAGGGTTTGGAAACAATGAATAATTATATTTTGATATTTCTTTCAATAAAGTATGATCACTTTTCTATTCTTGTGTTTGTAAACAATTGTTGCATAAGTGATCAACAACCACTTGTGATTGATAGTTATAATTGCTTACTAAACTTTTATAACTTATAGGTTTGATAAATCGAACTGAGAGAGGAGATTTATAAATAGGATTCTCAAACAAAAAATATTATATTCAATAGACAGAGAAGTTTGAGATTAGTAGTGAAGTAAATATTTAAAATGATTTGTAGTTCTAAATGTTATTTCGAACGGTGATATTCTTTCATATTTTAAATCTACGGTTTAGTCATTTCCAGAGAAGGTTTAAACTACAATTGATATTGACTTATAGTAAACTGAACCAAAAAAATACTTGATTGATCGAAAAGGATGAACATTGAGAATTCATTGTACTCTCAAACCCTGCAATATCTTTTTATTGTTGCATACCTCTATTCTGACTTTTGATATTGCTCTTAGTGGATTGTGATTATTATAACTATTTGTTCTATATTGATCGTCAGAAATGACATAATCTAAATCACATTTTATATCCATTTAAATGAAGCCAATATATATATATATATATATATATATATATATATATATATATATATATATTATATAGATTATTGAATTCTAAAGGTGGTCCTTGTGGAATACGACCTTACTCCATGTACTACATCTACACCGTACACTTGCGGTTGGATAAAATACACGTCAAATGAATTAGAGAATAAATTTTGTGCTCCATTGCTCCATTTGATTAGGATTTGATAATAATATAGTTGATAAATTAATTTTAATTTAAACATTGGTTACACTTTGGTCTTTATCGAAGTTTTGAGTTAGTTGGTTTGTAGGTAGTGTACGCGAACACGTTCTAAATGGTCACCTTTAAAATCCATTGATCCTGAGATGAAGGCGACTTGTAAATGAGACAAGTTCAGAAGAGTTAAAGAAAATATGGACATAATTCCGGTTGACTTGAATGATCGAGCTAACCAACTTCAACAATAAATTCAAGCATTGCAATCATTATTCCAACAACAAGAAAGACCCCAAAAAAATGCACGATCGACCATTTGAGTCATGTTCTAACCCAATGCTAATCAGGCACATGGAGGAGCAAACGGGCCACTAATTTTGGAAAATAAATTTGAGTTGAATATGGAATTGGTTGAGATGGTTCAACAAAACCAATTTGGGAGAAGCGCGACAGAACATTCCATACGCTCATTTGGCACAATTTCTTGAGATATGCGAGACCATCAAGATTAATAGTGTCCTAGATGATGTGATTAAAATCAACATATTTCATTTCTTTTTAATGGATAAGATGATGTTTTGGTACAATGCTCTAGGACATGGAGCCATTGACATATGGAATGAGATGTGTCAAGAGTTTCTACTCAAATTCTTTCCCCCAAGCAAGACATTAAATTTCAAGAGTGAGATTACATAATTTCGCCAACTAGATGGAGAGTCATTACACAAGGCATGGGAAATGGTTCACAGAACTCTTGAGGAAGTGCCATCAACATGGTTTTCCCTAAGACCAACAAGTTTGCTATTTCCACAATGATATGAGTAGACAAACGAAGGTGATGGTGGATACTTTATCCAAAGGCACCTAGTTAGTAAAGAGCACCAACCAATAGCTATAAATGGCTGACGAAGTTGAATATTGAAGAAAGTTTCTATGGTAAACAAGAATGAGGAAATCACCGCTATGACTCATCAATTAGCGGTGATAAATAGCAAGTTCGAGATGTTGATGTCACCAAACTTGAGAATGCCAACAGGACAAGTAAGTGGAGTTTCCATGCATGAATTGGTTAAAGATGTAAATATTATAAATCAAAGAAACTTCTATAATAACTATAGAAGCAATCAAGGTAAAAACCAATATTATACGGGGATGATCAATCATCTGAACGTCTCATATGCCAATTCGAACAATGCACTCCAACCAAAACCATGCTTTTTTGTGATTAATGGGGTGATTAACAAGGGGAAGAAGTTGAGCATGAAAGAGATGTTCACCTCCTTTATGGGTGAAACAAAACATCAGTTTGATAAAGGTGAGACAAGGATGGATAGAATTGAGGCAAAATTTTCTCAAATGAATGGGTCAGTTGGCACCCATATGAGGTCACCTGAAACTCAATTCTTAGTTGGCTACTATTATCAAAAACCAACACAATAAAGGGCAATTTTCGAGAAATATGGAGGTAAACCCTAAGGAAAATGTGAATATGATCCATTTAAGAAATAAAGAGGAGTATGAAGGCCCGAAGATGCCAATCCTTTAACCTAAATAATATACAAATATGCAAAAGAAGATGTCGAGGAGCACGTTATTGAAGTGGAGATTGAAAAAGCGGATGTGAAGCCAAAACCTATTCCTACTTCCTTTACCTCTTCTAATTCTTTAACATTTCCACAAAGATTTCAAAAGAAGAATTAGATGAACAATTTTTAAAAATTTTAGATTTATTTAGAAAAAGTCTACATTAATATTACTTTTGTTGATGCTTTAATGCAGATGCCAAACTATGGATGGTTTTTCAAAGAAGTGGTAAGCAAGAAGAGGAGGCTTGAGGAGTACGAGGTCGTGAAGTTAACCTAGGAGTATAGTGTAGTTATCCAAAAGAAGATTCCTCTCAAATGCAAGGATCCAAAAAGCTTCAAGATTCCTTGAACCATTGTGGGTGCTTGTTCGACAATGTTTTGTGTGATTTAGGTGCAAACATTAATATAATGCCATTGTTGTTCTTTAAATAATTATAGATTTGCAAGATCAACTGACAAACATCACACTCCAAATGGTGGATATATTTTTAACATACCTGCAAGTTATAGTTGATGGTGTGCTAATGAAAGTGGATGACTTCATCTTCTCGGTAAACATTATAGTTTTAGATAAGAACATACCAATAATTCTAGGGCATCCGTTCTTAGAAATGAGTCGAACCCTCGTCAAAGTGGAAAAGGGAGAAATCATATTGAGTATCAATGATGAGCATAAAGGTTTTAAAATTTATGAAAATATGAAAACTTGTGAGAAAGATGATGTTCAACGAATTGACGAATGTAAAATGATAGATAATTTTGACACTTATATTAATAATGGCTTGATTACATCTGTGAATCAAGAACATAATTTGCATCAATCCTACGATTCTTATTTTAATATTGATTACTATATTTTGGAGAATTTTAAATATATGCAAGAGATCCCGAAAAATAAAGCAGCATCTAGGACTGTGAAGGAATTAAACAAGACGGTGATTATATCACCGGTCTTCAAATCACTTTTTTGATGAGATAAAACATATAACAAAAGACATAAAATCAAGAACTAGTTGCAAGGCAACCCAAGAATAGTAGGCACATGGGTAGTATTGAAAATAAAAAAGAGTTTGTAGCTCAGTCGCGACTGCGACTCAACACGCTACTGCAGGGCATTTTTCAGGTAAGCATTTGTGACAGAGTTCGCAACCGCGAGCCAAGTTGATAATCAAGTATGTTTTATAGGCATGTGTTCATGATCTGCTTCATGATTGTTAACCAAGTTGTGAGCGAGTCTCAGAACATAGATTGTAAGTAGAAAACTCAGAAAAAATTTCGCTCCCTCATTTTTCTTTCTCAGTCGCGACCCTTATCCATCTCCCTTGAAAAAAAAAATCATTCTTCTCTCAAAAACCATTGAAGTTTTGTTCTAAACAAAAAACCACATTGCTCTTACTCCACTTTATCTTCTAATTTCAAGAAAAATGTATGAGTTGTTAATTTATGAATTTAGATTTTTCCATTTTCAATTTTATTAGTTATATTTATCCATGAATATTTTTTTTTTGATATTGAGTTTGGGGATGGGCTATTTAAAATTTTGGACTTGAGATTGAATGTTCATTGAGAAATCTTGTCGAACACTTACTATGCATGCTTGGTTCTTGAAAGTATATGAGGTTTTGTGATAGTTGAAGCATGAAGTACTTGAATTCCTTGATGTTATAACCATAAGTTTGAAATTAATGATGTTTGGGGGATAAATATGGATACGATGATCATTTAGACTTGTAAATTTTAAATTTTACTTGAAAATATGCATATTTTTCATGATTGAGTAGTTATTTGTGTTCATCGAGTCCAGTGAGAGTATATTTTTACTGAGAATTGATGAAGTAGAGTTTCATTTTTTAATAGAATAAACCGAATAGTAGCCACATTAAATTGAAGTTTTTGCTTATAGGAAATGGCTTCGCGAAATGCTGAAAACTAACGAGGAGGCAATCCCTCCCGAGCGCTCCAAGTAAGGGAGCCAACCCCATCACCACCGTGCTCACCTATACTCTCGTCCGACAAAGACCGATCCGGAGCTACTCGGGGTACACTTACCCTCACTCAAAAGCTGGAAAAAGTGGGACCGACTTAGCATATTGGGGATTTGGGCAACTAAATATGAAAGCCCACCGTGCATGCAAGCGTTTAGAATCAAGGACAATGTCTATTGACTCTTTAGTCTAATCAGATGGAATAATGGGTTGATGATAGAAATATTGTCAATGTACAAGAAGATGATATTGGAAATCTTGAGCACCCTCGAACTCAAGAGGGTGAGAACAATGAGAGATCCATAGCCGAATGTGATCTCTTCCCAATCAAATAACACTAGGAACCACCTCACATTGTTCCAAATCGCAGAGCTTTTCAACATCCCCAGTGAAGGATTTTTCAACTATGAGCCGACGAACTACGTCCAGGAAGATTTTTTTTGCTAAAAGTATTATGAAACAAAATAGAGAATGAGGCCCAAATTTTAATTTTAAGATGTCTAAGTCCTCAGAGATTTGAAAGTCTGGTGTTCTGATACATATAAATGGTTATATCATCAATGATAATCGCCCATTTTAAAAATGGAGGCGTACGAAAATAAGATATTATGGATATTGGGATTTACGTTCAACATCACTTGCCCTCGGCAAAAAATTTGACCACCAGTAAATAAGGGCCCATATACATCGGTGGCCTCATCACACCAATTACCAATTATTTAAGAACTCGGTACATGCATTAGAGAACTATCTAGGGGAACATCGAGTTGGGTTCCGAGCTCGTAAGAATCTCGAGAATGATCCTTCCGTATAGGGGTCAAATACCTATTCCAAAAAAGAGAAAATATGATTTTCTACTCTTGAATCTAGCACTCACCTCACCTGGCGGCTTATGAGCCAGAACAAATTGGAACCTTTATTCTCATGAATATCGAGAAGCCACGAGTGCTCTTTTGAGAGCAGACGATGGACCGAGGCCCGATGATGATGAGTCGGGGCCCTCACGACCCCGATTGAGAGAGGAGCACAATCTCAACCGGATATGAGGTTGGAGGACAGGATGGGCGAGATGAATGAAAGCCACATAGAGATGAGGAGGAATAGGAAAGAGATACGAAGGATGTGTCGGGGATGATGAGGAATGTGAGTCGTACGAATTACTTCCATATTAGCAAGCATGAATACCATGTCGAACCTTCTCCTCCCGACTCGCCGTGAATTTTGTGAGTCATGGTCAAAGTAAACCACTTCTTCTTTTTCAAAATTATTACTACATAGTAGAAATAACTTTAGAGGGGTGGAAGTGCGGTTTACCTTGGCCATGTATTATCATTTTTCATTTCATAAAGGACTGCATTAGTTGTTTTTATTCCACTTTTATTTTTTTTTTATTTGCAGATTTAATTACTTTATTAGAATAAAGTTGGGTTTGTGAATATTTAAGTCTGTAATAATTATTATTTGTTGAAATATGCATTTGTGAAGACTTTTGTAAAATAATTGATGATGTGCTAGGTGTGAAGACTATTTGTGAAAAATGTTTGTGATACTCGGACCTTTTGACTGATAACCATGAACATACAATTTATTTCTTATGTGAATCATTAGTTATTCTTGTGTTTGTAAATCATTGTTGCATAATTGATTAACAACCACTTCTACTTGATTATTGTAATTGCTTGATAAACTCTTATAACATATAAGTTCGATAAACCGAATCAAGAGACAAAATTTATCAATAGGCTTTTCAAGCACAAAACACTATAATCAACAAGACATAGATGTTTGAGATAAGTAGTGAAGTCTTTTAAATCTTTAAAGCTTTTTGGAGTTCTAAATGTGATTTCGAATGGAGACATTGATTCATCTTTATAATCTATGGTTTAGTCGCTTTTAGAGAAAGTTTAAACTACAATTTTGATTGACTTATAGTAAATTGAATCACAACAATACTTGATTAATCGAAAAGGACAAACATTGAAAATATTTTGTACTCCGAAACTCTAGAATATCTCTTTATTATTTGAATACCTATATTCTTACTTTTTGTTATTATTCTTGGTGAATTGTAATTATTATAAGGGAAATCCCCATTTGATACACATAAATATCACTAAATTGCAATATAATCACCTAATTAGAATTCATCCCACTTAAGTCAAATATTTACCATTCAATCAAAAGTCATCACATAAACTACCCACAATACCCCTCTCTATCTTATCAATTTTTCTCATTTCCTTTCTATACTTTACTAAGATTTTTATAATGTATAATTTGCAATTGGAATTTATAGAAAGTTAATTGTAAAGTAAAAATAAAAATAATTGAAATATTCCTCACATACAACTTGGCCCATGATTCCCCAATGCAAAACCAGATTCTTGTTGATGCGTGTTTTTGCCCATTTCTTTTCGAAGCTTGAATCGTGAAACAGGCAAGTAAATAAATAATAAATATATCAACCCTCAAATCATAAATTGGAAATCCAATTTATAGTAAAAGCACAAATTAGACAATAGTGATATAATAATAATTGTGCCATAATAGGTGAAAACTGTATGTATGAATATATATATATAGATCATAACCACGAAAAAAAAGGTACAAAAGTAGAGTCTCATCAGAGTAATTACCAGCTAGACCTTTACGAGGAGACCTTTTTGATACTTGGTAGGATATCCTGTTACTAAGAATTACATAATGTATAATATGTAATTGAAATTTATTGAAAAAATAGTTGTAATGAAAATTAAAATTAAAATTATGTGTTAGTATGAGTTAAAAATTACATATTTCATACTATTAATGCATTACTAGTATAAATATATTCCATAATATAACTCGAAGATAATTTTTTATATTTGAAATGTATGCAATTATATTTGTGAATGAATAATGTTAAATTTTGTTTGTAAGTGAATAGCGTATGTAATTATGAGATTCTAAGATACTAGTATGAAATTTTGTGATATAGTGTGAACTTTGACTAGCAGCGGTGGGTGGTATAAAATTAATATGAAGTAGTGTGAATTTTAGTTGAACGGTGGGTAGTATGAAATTAATATGAAGCAACAGGTAGTATGAAATTACTATAAAGTGGTATGGATTTTTATTGAAGGATGAGTGGTATGAAGTTAATATGAAGTAGTATGGATTATGGTTGAATTAAACTTGAAAGAAGTAAAAAAGGGATATTGAACAAAAAAAAATTGGTTGATAAGGTTAATTTAGTAATCTTATGTAGTGTTCTGGATTAAATGGTAATTTAAGATAATATATTTACCTATATGAGCATATGGTTAATGGTCCTTATTATAATTATCTGTTCTATGTTCGTCGTCAGAAATGACACAATCCAAATCATCTTTTATATCCGTTTAAATAGAGCTAAAATATCTATATTATTACTTATTGAATTTAAAATATTGGTCCTTGTGGAATATGACCTTACTCGTCATGTACTACATATACACCGTATACTTGCGGTTGAATAAAATACACATCAAAAGAATTAGTGAACACCCTCGCGCATTCCACTCGATTTTTATCATGTAAAAATAAAAAAAAACATTGCTCTAGTGCCAACTAATATTATGTGATTGTCATAAATATATGATCTATATAAATATCTTATGTAAAAATATAAAATACATGAGGAAGCAGACAATAATATAAAGTAAAGATTATATGCACGAGTAAGAGTCTCTCTTACCCTAATTTTTTTTCATTCATATAGTGTTTGCGCTATAAACTATATGGATTTATAAGTATAGTCTCCCTCTTACCATACCAACATAGATACACACTATCCTTAGTTATTGTTTGACCAACTCCCTTAAATTTGAAAAGTCTTACGAACTCCCTTAAAATGTTGAAATATAATAATCTCTAGTACCTTGAATTACAAGCATATACGTGTTTATAATGAAACTTGTCGATTATATATACTAAACATATGTCATTTACCAAGGGCCGACGTGTTTCTTCATGTGCCGTGAGCATGGAACCGATTTTCAGCAAACCGTCTTTGTTGCATGATCGAAGGATTCTTAGCACTCTAAGAAATCTTCTCCGCAATAGTATGGAGTCGATTGTAGAGCGGTAAGCTTTTCCCGAGTCGTGTCTCTCGAGGATAGATATAATCGGCGGTTGGTGGTTTTAGTTATTCTCTTGTTAAGCTTAATTACACTAATCTACACTAGGAAAGCATCAAGTCATTGTTTTGGGTTGAGTTTTATGCTAAATCTTGAATTTAAAAGGGGACTTTAATTAAAATAAAGAGAACGAGGGTTTAGGGTGTTCTATTCGTCTCCACGATTAATCAGTTTTCGCCGAGGACTTAATCCACAATTCGGGGTTGTCAATCCCAAATGTCGATCAAGCATTGAGGTCGTCAATCCCAATTCTCGACAAGCTCCGATTAATGGTTCTAAACGAACCTAAACCCTAAACCCATAATTACTAAACTAATTGCATCAATTTAAGCTCACAATTAAAAGAGAATTCACGGAGGGAAAATTCAAGCATTTGAAATTGAGAAAATCAAAGTCTTTTAACTTGAACAAGACAAATTACCAAAGAGGAAACCTTCATACAACTTTTAAGGACTAAGAGCATGCTTGGCTAAAAAGAGTAAAAAGCTTGAAAATGAAAGCATCCATGGAGTTTTGCAAGAACAAGAAGAACAACAAGCTAGAAAATTAAACAACCAACACCAAAGCAAAATCAACAACACAAACATAACACAACATAAAAGAGAAAAATTACTACCAAATTGCATTCCAAATCCAAGCTCCAAATCTTCAACCAACAAACTCCACAAATGAAGGAGGTGTCACTCACTCCAACAATTGCTTCAAAAACAACTAACTACTAACTAACAACTAACTAGCTAAGCTAAACTAGATTAACCACTAAGCTAACTAAGACTACACTAAACTATGGATTATAAGCTAGGGTTTTGAAAAGCATGGTAAAGGCTTGGAGGAAATGGAGCAAGCCCCAAATTCCACCAAGGAGGGGTTGGATAAGGTTGGGCTTATTTATACAAAAACGTAGGGGTAAAAACGTCAAAAAGTGATAAAATTTCGAGCTGGACTGCGTCTCAGTCGATCGACTGAGGAGCAGTCGATCGACTGCCAGTCGATCGACTAGGGGTCAGTCGATCGACTGCTTTCAAAAATTGGCCAACCTTACTGGACTCCATTCGAAGGTCCAGTCGATCATGATGAGTCAGTTGATCGACAGGCCCCTAGTCGATCGACTGCAAGCCAGTCGATCGACTTGCTCGGCTGCTCCGGCTCGATTTTCTAGTTTCGCTCTAAACGTCCGCTGGTTTGTCGCTCCTCGTTCACGCTGTGTTTTCTTGCATTTCCATTCCGATTGGAGTCAAAARAGATGCCCTGAGTGTGCACGAGATCCGCTTGGTCAACCTACGACCAAAAATACAAAAAAGGGTGAAAAAGTACGAAAAATGACTAAAAATCGCAGAAAGGCTACAAAAACCTAAAACTAATAAAATAGGCCAAAACGACTCTTCATACCTATAAAAGAAAGCAAAACACACGCGAATGCGACACAAAAAGGTAACAAAAATGCGTACAAAAAAGTACAAATCAACCAMCCCACACTTAGAATGATTGCTTTTCCTCAAGCAATACTAATCTAGAATTACAAAACTATCCCCGGATGATCCTAAACTAATGCACAAACCTAATTCGAGACGTCGTATGCTACAATGCTTGTTAACTTGGCTAAAAGGACGAGAATGATGCATTGAAAAATAAAGTTTGGATCGACTCCCAAAACCTAAAAGTACTAGGTAACCCTCCAAGTCGGTCCCCTCGTCCTTGCCCAGGCTAAGGTCTATCCACGGTCGAACCGTTAATCGGCTCCCTACTAGCCCCAATCGTCTACAACTCTCTTTAACAAACAAAATTTAAAGAGAAGGAGAAAGAGAAAATGTGCAAGAGTTGCACGTTTTATTACTTAATAACTATAAGGATTTATAACTTATCCTTGTTTATTCATCATCATTTTTTTTTTCTTTTTCTTCTTTGTTTTCTTTTTTATTTTCTTCTCTTTTTTTTTTTTGGTACCCAAGAAAATAAGGTACTTAAATACAAGATATATACAAAGAGAAATCAACGGCTCCGACCACTCGTTGCTACTAGCAACTTACAATGTTTTCGATCGAGCACATGGAGCAATTGACGACTCCAAAACGAAAAACAAAAATCCTATAGAGAGTGTTCGACGACGAGGCTAGTTGAGGCACTAGTTCTATATGAGCTCAAGGATAGCACGAAGCTAAAGCCGAACAAAGTTCCCAACGAGTCAAATTACCTAAGTACACTAAATCCGATCGAAAATCTAAACTCCCTAAGCAAATTCATCAAAC